>JAANDH010000086.1:48873-176914 GCA_011799765.1 Nymphaea thermarum | reverse complement strand
AGAGATGAAAAGTCATGTATGTTGAAAGATGAAAAGTCATGTCTCTTGGGAACTAGAGACCCCTTATGTAACTCCTCTATATAAATGAGCATCTCCACCAAAGGAAGGCAAGCAAGAAATGATAGACTAGTGGACGTAGGCCTATTGGCTGAACCACTTTAAAAATTCATGTCCCTTTAATTATTCATTCATTTTGATTCCTTACATGTCATCCATTTAAAACCAAAGGCAATCTAATGTTTTTGCAGACTTAAGTTGATCGAGTCAATTAAGATGCCGATTAAGTTGAAAAAAGCTGAAATTCAACACCAAGCTGCGCTTCTTTTGTGAAGGCAAAACAGTAGTAAGACTTTGGCGAAGAAACAAGGGGTGCCCAATTGATTATATATATATATAATTCATATGTAGTTTCACATCAACCCATGAATTAATTTATGAGTTCCGAAATGCCAAGTCAAAACGATGGGAAGAGCTTTTCGGTGGGGAAACAAGTGGCTGAGTGGCTGTATATCAAGAAACCAGCAGAACAAAGACGCATTTTGTCTCATATGTCCCACAGATCCAACCTGTAGCTACAATTAGGAAACCAGTCAAGCGTCAGGATGTGGCATGGGCCTGATGTGAATCGCTTTTGTCGATGTGACAAAAGATTCATAGTAAAATCTAGATTCATGAAACTAAAAAGGCCTTAGGTCAGACGTAAGATCTGCACTTCAAATCCTCGCTTCTACCAATATTTTACATTGAGAAAAAGATCTGATTTAAGTTTAGATGGGGGAGGCCCTGATCTTAAATCCATGCATTTCAAATACTTTAAGAAACTTAGATGAAGGGCAAATGGGCAATCACATGCTCCTTTACTTCTTCATAATGTTACCAGAAGCAATAATGGCAGAAGATCAGAGTTTTCTGTAAAATCAAATCTATATGTAGATGTGTCTTAAGCAACCTAAAGCTAGCACTGATAATTATTTCAGCTTCTAGGCAGAGGCTTTCGCGACGGAAGATGATTCAAGATCCTGCTGTGCTAGGGCATGGCGATGATGAGAAAGGGGAAAGGGGAAGGTTGTGCTGAATGATGAGGATCAACTAAGAGCTGTCATTTCGTCCTGCTCTCCCTCAACATTCAACAGCCTTTTTCATTTTGCAGCCATTTCAGTCCACTGAAAGTGGGAACGATACCGCCGTTCGAAGGACAAAAACATGGTGGGGGGAAAGAGAAGACGACAAGGGGACACGAACCACCATCTCCACCTTCCATTGGATTCATTTTATCCCAATAGAGAGCCCACTGTCCCCGGAGATGTTTTCCAGGTTTTATATTTTTCCGGCTGTATTTGTCTCAATTCGGAATTCTTTTCTCATACATATAAGCTCAATTTCGATCCGCATTATGTTAATATGTTATAAATAATATCTTTAGGAGGCATCAGGCATGGCTTTTGAGATATAAAAATGATGAAGGTACCGAAGACCGAGCTCTTGCTTGAATTATTTAGCTGACAACTTCTTGATAACGCTTCAGCTTTATCGTTCTGTTTTTCCAGTTATTTGCTGCAATAAAGCTCGGTGGCGGGGCCTGACCTTCAATCTAAAAAATAATTTAACTGACATCGTTTTGTGCGTATGGCGATGTCGGTTGTTCAGAACGTGTATGTTCGGTCCTGTGGTTTGCGAGCTTTTGCTTCAATTTTCACGAGCATGAAAGCTTTAAATATGATAAATAATGAAGATGAACAGTTTGTAATTTTTAAATAGCCTGGTTTACAAGTTGAGGGGCCCTTTAAATTTGAGAAGCTGGGCTTTCAAACCATAGAGTTCTTCAATTTTCTCGCGCTTGTAGAAAGTTTCTGACCTTTGAAAGTTGAGGCTTTCAAAGGTAGAATAAATACATAACCATTATAGTAACTTTAACAACTAAGCAGAAAGTATAGAGTAGAAAAGAAGTCTCATATTTATGAATTAAGGAACAAATAAGTTTTTTATAAACAAATAAATCGAAACAAAAATTACGTAAACTGCAGGCAACCCTTTACTCAGTGAGGGTGAAGAAGAGAAAGTATGTACACAATGGCCAGGCTTGCGAGGCAAAATTTTTTTTGCCGTTATTGTCTCCGAGCAGCTCGCTCACAAGCGAGACCTGGCCATCACCGGGTGGTGGTGGTTGTTGTTGTTGTTGTACTGCTTCACTTTGGGCATGGAGCTCTGTCTCTTGAACGATGGCATCCGCTTGGGCGCGCCGGCGTTGCCTGCACTCAAGCCTCTGGCCATGGCCCTGAGCTGGAACTTCTGGATCTTCCCCGTCGATGTCTTGGGGAGTTCCGGCAGAAACACGAACTTCTTCGGTACCATGTAACCCGGCAGCTTCTTCCGGCAAAAGGACACCATCTCCTCCTGCTCCACTCCTTCCTTGGCGAACCCTTCCTTGAGCGCCAAAAACGTGCAGGGAGTTTCGCCCCAGTGCGGGTGAGGCATTGCCACTACGGCGGCCTCGGCCACGGCCGGGTGGCCATACAACACGGCCTCCACCTCGACGCTGCTGATGTTCTCGCCCCCGGAGATGATCACGTCCTTTGACCGGTCTTTTATTTCCACGTAACCGTCGGCGTGGATGACGCCAACGTCGCCGGTCCGGAACCAGCCGCCCTTGAATGCTTCCTGGGTTGCAGCGGGGTCCTTGAGGTAACCCTTCATGATGCTGCTACCGCGCAGCACGATCTCGCCGACAGTCTGGCCGTCTCGCGGCACGCTTGCCATCGTGGCCAGGTCCTTAACGTCGAAATCGGCGAGGCTCAGGACGCCGACGCCTTGCCTGGCCTTCAGCCTGGCCTGGTCTTGGCAGGGCAGCTCGTCCCATGGTGTCTGCCACTCGCACACCAGCGCCGGCCCGGTTGCTTCCGTGAGACCGTACGCGTGGGTAACGTGGAAGCCACGTTCCTCGATTTGCTGGAGCAGCGCTGCCGGTGGTGGGGCCCCGCCGGTGAGGATCTCGACCGTCCGGTCAACGCGGCGGAGCTCGGCGGGGGTGGCGTTGAGGATGATGTTGAAGACGATCGGGGCACAGCACATGTGGGTGACGCCGTGGTCGGCAATGGCGCGGTAGACCTCGGCGGCGCTGGTGTTGCGAATGCAGACGTTGGTGCCGCCGCGGGCGGCGACTCCCCAGGTGAAGGTCCAGCCGTTGCAGTGAAACATGGGGAGGGACCAGAGGTAGACGGGGGCGGTGGGCATGTCCCACTGCATCACGAGGCTGAGGGTGCTGAGGTAGGCCCCACGGTGGCTGTAAACCACGCCCTTGGGCGCCGACGTGGTGCCGGAGGTGTAGTTGAGGGTAATGGGGTCCCACTCGTCCTCCAGCGGCGCCGGTGTGAAGCCAGGGTCCCCAGCCCCAACCAGGCGCTCATACTCCAGCTCCCCCATTCGGGCGCCGGTGGGCTTGTCCAGGTCGTCGATAACGACCACCAGCGGCACCGGGCAGCCGCCGGCATGCGCCATTGAGTCGACGGCGTCGCCGACAAGCAGCATGATCGCGTCACGGGCCAGCCGGACGAGCTGGCAGTCGACGAACAGCATCTTGGCCTCGGAGTGGCGGATAATGGTCGCAACTGAATTCGCGTCGAGGCGGCTGTTGATGGTGTTGAGCACGGCGCCGGCCAGGGGCACGGCGAAGTGCATCTCGTACATGGCAGGGATGTTGGGGGCGAGGACGGAGACGACATCGTTCTTGCCGATGTTGAGGGAGCGGAGGGAGGAGGCCAGGCGCCGGCACCGGTCGTAGGTCTGCTTCCAGGTGAAACTGACGCCGCCGTAGATGATGGATGTCCTCTCGGCGTAGACGCTGGCGGCCCGCTGCAAGAACGTGGTGGGCGTCAGGGGGACGTAGTTGGCGGGGCACTTTGCGAGCTGGTCCATCGTCTCTGCTGGCGGAAGAGGGAACGAAGGTTTAAAAGAAAATCTAGGAAATTAATGGCGGAGGCGAACTGGAGATGTGGGTGTCTCTCGTTTCTACCGAGAAGCAAAAAATGTAGGAGAGAGGAGGAGGAGAGTCAGAAATGGGAGAGTTGAGAAAAGAGGGAGCTTCTTCTGCGGCTTGTGCTTGGGGGGAGAAGGGAGCCTTATATAGTTTTTTTCTTTGACAAGGGAGACATCAAAGGCCCCCGCGATCCGAGCGGATCCTACGCTCATAGAGAGAGAGAGAGAGAGAGGAAGGTGCAGTGAGGTTGCAAGGAATGCTTGAATAAAGACTTTTGACTTTGATTACTTGAATTTTATTTTGAACTCCATTATTTAGTTCTAGTTGTCTTTCTTCTGGGGTGTTCACGGAAGATGGCTTTTTCTATCAGAGACCAACGAAAAGCGAAGCCGACGTCGCCGGAGAACTTATAGCGATTTGTTTAGGGCGTTGGAAATTAGTAACTTACTCTTCTGGATCCTGCAGGCAAACTGGAAAAAGAAATCCCCTCCTAACTTACTCACGCGACTTGGTTTCCCACCTGAAACCCTGTCCAGCTAGGTGGGTCTCGGCCGTTGACTCGGGTTAATGCTCATTAACTGCAACCGAGCCATTGCAATCCATGACTTACTCAGGTTCCTCCAGTCTACCACTTGCCGGTTTGACCGGGTGCTAGCTTTTAATTGTTCATCCGCAGGGTCAAGCGAATTAAATCTTCGGTCTTTGCATGGTCGAGCCGATCGAGCCTCCAACTCGGTTAACCGGGCCGCGGCTGGCTCGGCGAGCTCAAGAGTGGTCCGATAGTATTTTAGTCAATCTTGCTGATCAAAAGTGGCAAAATGCTTCGTATTGGAGTGACTATTGACTGATGTGGCAGCCGGCTGCCCGAGCCCAACGTTGGCCTAACCCACTATTGAAAGACTTTGACTGAGAGCTGCTGACCGTCCAAGTGAGTGAGTGAGTTCTTTCCAGATGGTCTTTGCGTTCATAATACAGTACTACAAGACGTTAGGTAAGCTCCCAAATTAAATGGGTCTCAGTGGTGGAGCCAGAAATTTTGGTTATGAGGCACTTTTAATTTAAATTTCAAAGCACTTATATTTAAAAACAGTAAAAAGAATAAAATATTAATACAATGTTGCCGAATGCTGCCTTGTATGTATTCTCAACCCGATAAAATCACAGCCGGTGATTGCAGCCCGAGTCCGACTCAACACCTAACTTTTGTTTTCGAGCCTGAGTCGGAGCCGGGTATCGGGGTACCGATAGAGTATATGCCCAAACTTGAGAGGGAGAAATAAAACACAGACAAGTCAACCGAGGCTTTTTGACTGCCGGCGACTTGGAAAGCAATTCATTGGAAAAAGGTGGAGGCGTTGGCGACCTTACAAGAAAGGAAGAATCAAAAGGTTGGAATTGCTTTTCACGTTTTTAGGAGTTAAAAAACTTGAAGTTGCTGTTTGCATCTTCAGGCGACAAACCCCCAAAGCGAGAATTAGAAAACTCTCGATTTTTCCCGTCACCGGCCTCCGGCGGGTCAGCCGTCGCCTACACGGCTGCTCCTAAAGAACTAAGAAGGGTCGAAGGAAGTTTTTTTCTTGTTTTTGAATAAAAACAAGGAACGGAAAGATTTTTCTTGTTTTTGAATTCAACCTAAAAAGCGGAAAAGGCACAATAGAAGAAGATAACAAAAGGAATGTATGGCTTAGGCTCGATGGGTGTTTCAGGTCCACTGAATAAGAAGCAAAATAAAAGAAGATAATAGAAAGATTACTTTCATTCACAATCCATGGTTTTTGCATCCACTATTTTCAAGAACTGATACAATTATTTAATGCTTAAAATTAAGGGAAGGAAGATTTTTCTTGTTTTTGAATCCAAACAAGAAACGAACGGAAAAGGCACAATAAAAGAAGATAATTAAAGGATTGTATGATTTAGGCTCGATGGGTGTTCCAGGTCCACTCTGAATAAGAAGCAAAATAAAAGAAGATAATAGAAAGATGACTTTCATTCACAATGCATGGTTTTTGCATCCACTATTTTCAAGAACTGATACAATTATTTAATGCTTAAAATTAAGGGAAGGAAGATTTTTCTTGTTTTTGAATTCAAACAAGAAACGAACGGAAAAGGCACAATATAAGAAGATAATAAAAGGATTGTTTGGCTTAGGCTCGATGGGTGTTTCAGGTCCACTCTGAATAAGAAGCAAAATAAAAGAAGATAATAGAAAGATGACTTTCATTCACATGGTTTTTGCATCCACTATTTTCAAGAACTGTTACAATTATTTAATGCTTAAAATTAAGGGATATGCATGCAGAAATTACCATTCATCAATCTTGGCAATAAATTATCATATGTAAAAGAAAAAACTAAAACTACCATTTAAGCTTTAATTTTAAACTGTAAAAAAAAAAAACTAAAAACGAATTATGTTTTCATATGTAAATAAAGTAATCTTTTGGACTGGTGTGAGCAATTGCCCACACCAGCCGTGACGTAGCTCTCACGCCTAATTACATTTATGTGGTCTGTATTTTTTGTAGAAAAAAAATGGTTGAATTTTTGTTCACATATATTTAATGGATCATGCAAAAAATGTTTCTTAGCACAAGTAGTAGCGTTTTTGCCAACTCACGTCTTTCAGTTTCAGCCATGTGAAACATGAAATGGAAGCGCCTTGAAAAAAATGTGTTTGTGTTGGTTTTGTTTATTTTTCAAATCATATTATAGAATTTCTTATCCAAAAAATGTAAAAAATAAAATAAAATAAAGCTCATTTGGGTGAGCCAGAGGGTCAATCCCACCGCTTGAAGTGAAGCCTGAAACCCCCATTTCTCGTGCCTTCGAGGTGCTGCGCGGCGTCGATGTCAGTGATAGAATGTGACACCATTCAACTTGGATGTCGCGCTCTGTCACCTTAAGGCACAAGAGTATAACACTTACATGAATTGAACTAGAGACCTATTATTCAAGAGCACCTTGCCGTAGAGCAGGCGGAAAATTTTTTGCCTCCAATGTCGGGCAAATATAATGTGAAAATAAATGGTACAAAATATGCTAAACGATTAAGGCATGTTCAATAGTCGGAACTCAATTTTCAAACAGAGTATTTGTGCATGTAATTGGAAACGCGCAGAGCACATGCTATCAATTGGGTGGTCCAAATATTTGGCCTAGTCGTTTTCCCCAAGCCTGAAAAGTGTGGAACTCAAATGATAGAGCAAGCAGATGATTCATCAAATAAAAAAAAAAAAAATCGCTTGCTAAATAAAAAATAATGAAAATGTACCTGTAAAAAACTCAAATGATAGAGCAAGCAGATGATTCATCAAATAAAAGAAAAAATCGCTTGCTAAATAAAAAATAATGAAAATGTACCTGTAATTAACGGTGGACTTATATATATATATATATATATATATATATATATATATATATATATATATATATATATATATATATATATATATAATAAAACTAGCGCTTCATATACAAAATTTTTTCTAGCTTTGCCTCTGCTCCATTGTCACAAGATCCGGTCGGCAACCAGAACAACACATGGTCGGTAAATAGTAGCGGAGTCAGAAAATTTTGGTTGAGGGGCACTTGAATCATTGACCCAAGCAAGTGTGGTGTTGGGCACGACATATTGTTGGTGTTGGTCTTGGGTTAGCTTGATTTGCTCCTCTACTATTAACAATCTTTAAATTCAGTTTATATGTGTTTAAAAAATTGGTAAATTAATTAATCAGCTATGATCTGTACAGAATGCAAGATTGACGTCCACAGTAAATGAAAATGCCATCGTGTTTGCACATTGGGAAAAGTATTATTAAGACTTATATAGAAGAAGGCGGCGCTCACAATTAAGGGCTTTCTAAATAAACTTTGTGATTGTTTGCTTGGCGTTCCAAATTCAAATGGAAGTCCTGCTCCCATTTGTTCCCAACTTGGGAAAAAAAGGTCAAGAACTAAAAGGCAACATAAGGGTATGAACTTGGAAATTTTATACCAAATGAGATTTTTTCTAAGCAAAAAAAAAATAAAAAAATCATATTTTCTTAATAAATTTAGTTTAAAAAACAAAAACAAAAGCGAAAACTAAAGATTTTAGAACAACAAAAAGCGCCTAAAGTTTTCATAGTGTAAAAAACAAATCTCAAGTATTCTAAGCATCATAGGTGTATTTTTAGCTGAACAGGAAAACCCACAATTGGTGTTAGATGATCCACGTTCGCGACTTGGTCATCAAACGATTTTTTTAGTAAAAAATATGAAAAGATAGAAGTAAACAGTAAAGCATAGTCACACTGATGCGTTGATGCAGGTACGGGTCCGACATACAGTAATGAAAAATATGAAAAGATACATATATATATATATATATATATATATATATATATATATATATATATATATATATATATATATATATATATATATATATATATATATATATATATATATATATATATATATATATATATATATATATATATATTNAAAAAAATATATATATATATATATATATATATATATATATATATATATATATATATATATATATATATATATATATATATATATATATATATATATATATATATATATATATATATATATATATATATATATATATATATACCTTATGTTTATTATGGAGACAAAAGGGTACGAACTTAGAAATTTTATACCAGAGGAGATTTTTTCTAAGTAAAAATTAGAAAAAAAATCATATCTTGTTAATAAATTTAGTTTAAAGAAAACGAAAGCGAATTCTAAAGATTTAGAATGACAAAAAAACAGCTAACGTTTTCATACTGTAGAAAACAAATTTTAAGTTTTCTAAGCGTCATAGGTGTCAAGTCCATTACTAAGTCGGCAAAGATTAAAGCTTTGCTTTTTGAGAAGGACAAGCCGAATCCGAATCCTTCTTCTTTTCACAACTTTTTATAATAAAATGCACCTACTCATTGGGATGCTGACGTCACGTTGTTATCTGATTATTGAGGGTGTTATTCCTTGTGAGCATTTGATAACATGAATATTAAACTAATCTATCTGTTTCAAAAATTAGGTCAAATTCATAGATCTAAGAATTCTAATTTTCCATGAAATTTTTCAAGTCTTATATAATAAATTTACTACAATCTTTTTAACAAATTCACAAAACACTATCATTGTCTTATGCCCAAAGAGGGAGGTGGGCCTCTATGCACAAGTTAAGACACAAAAATTTAACTGTTTAGTACTAACATAGTTTTGGGCCCCGAAGACAAGAGGAACGGAGAGCTTTCGGTTCTTGTTTGGACTGTAGGATAAGCTTCTTGCTCGCTCTCAAAGATATTTCTAGACCTCAAAAGCAAAGTTGGAAAACGGCAAAAACAAATGAAACTACTAATTTTGATGCAGATGAAAGACCTTCTAGTGGACACATGTACATGCCGTGCATGGCACTAAGGAGGAATTGCAAACATTCGGCCGATTCCAAGTAGCGGAGCTACATATAGGTAGGCGTGGGTAGCAACAAATTTTTTATTTATTTTTACATAGATTTCTCATAATAACTTATTTATATATGTTGTGCCCCTTTAGAAATGACAATTTATATAGTAATGCTTCGTAGCAAAAAATTCCTGGCTCTGCCCCTGAGAGCATCCCGTCAATGTGATGACCGCATGTGTTCGAAAAAGTGTTTCCATCCTTGTTTGATCGCAGTTCTGATATTGTTGTTCTCCCTTGTGCTTCTTCCTGCATATGTTCAGGGAAGCTAAGCTAGTGATCCGTAGGCAACACGTAGACCTGAACAGCTGCCACCAAGATGGTCATCCGGGACACAGTTGTTCCATCGTTCAAAAGCAGGACGCAACGCTAATTAATGTGTCAACATTCAAACACGATGGTATCAGTCGGTCAAAGCCGAAAGCACAGCCGGTCCCATCCTCAAATGGGACGTCTAAAGTGGCAGCTGCCGTCGCCGGCTACTCCAATTTGGCACTTCAACGTGTTCTCATGGTTATTTAATCACATGGAACTAACTAAATTCAATGTTTGCTGGCGAGGAGTTTAAGTTGGTCTCTGCATCCGAAGAACATGATCTCTCCCTCGAGTCTATCAACTCCGATAAGATATCTGGAGCCTTTTCGTGTATAAGTGGTCCATTGACAGTCCGTCCACCAATGGACCACTTGAAGCAGTCAACTTTTCAATTGCAAGCTGGGTCTCAAACACGACTATGTATGACTCCATTACTCTCATTCAATTCTATCTGCACTGTAGAAAGCAGGAATGATAAAAGGAACGGGAATCTTGACCAACTCAGTAACAATCAAGAACAGGGCACCCTGATGTAATTGCATGCTCTTATGTATCTCGACCACAGCAGGGTGAAGGCGGAAAATTCTGGCTACCGTCACTAGCTATAAAATTTTTGAATTTTAAGAGATACCAATATGTAAATGAAAGCAATAATGTATATCTTTTTGTTTGTTTATGTGGGCAATTGCCTACATAGTGACCACACCTGCTTTAACTTTAACTTGTGTGTCATTGTGCCTCCTTTTTTACAGCACAAACAGTCGAAGCTCTAAAGTTTCAAAATGAAAATTGACTGCCTACCATCTATTGCCCTGACCATTATGCCAATCCCTTCGGAGACAAGTCGGCTCCTCTTATTTCAAACAAAACATACACAAGTACTCTTTATTCTATATTTGGCTCATATTAAAATTTTGAAACAATAGTTTGGCCCTTGTTTTTAGCTCCATTCCTACCCGATAAGAGACCAAAATATGACATAAACAAAATTTGAGCAGTTAGGGTAAGGAAGTTGGGCATGCTGTGTGTGCTCAGGCTCCCACGTGTTCTGCCCACAGAAGATGATTACTCGATCGAGCAATTTAACGTACTCCAACTTCTGAGTTATGAGTTTAGTTATCTGTTGAATCAAATTCTCTCATGCCAAACTTTTGATTGTTAGGACAAGGTCGGTAGGAGACGTGGCTGTGAAGGAAAGAGAGAAAAAAGAAAGCAAGCATGACTGCGCGTCAAGATCAACCCGCAATTGCATCGCCTAAGTTTCTCCTGCTAGAGAGTAATGAGACAAAACATGCAAAGACAAAATTTTAAAGAAAGATGAGTTTCAAAGTTCTCAAAACTCAAAAGGGAGACTGCCCATCATTATCCCATTTCATTTTCCTTATGTATCTAAATTGAACATTGCAGGAATATTACACATTTTGTTTGCTTCTCAACGCGTCCCAAAAATCATCTGTAATCTTCCTGTGATGAGTGGAAGATATTAGCAAAACCTAAGCCTTTATACGATTGTTGATGAACGTGATTAGTAACTAACAGATTCTTGGATATTATATTTCTCCAAAGCAAAGAACAATAAACTGACTTTTTGCTGCAAGTTCAACTCAGGCCTTTGTAAAGCGACGTGCACTGTTGGCCACCATTTTTGCCTTTTTATTAGTATCAGTTTGGTTGTTTCTGTAACTGCATGCTCGATCTTATTACATGTCAATTTCTTAGAACAAGGAATTCTAACAACCTAATGACAGTCCTCCTTTTATAATCTTTAACTTGAAGAATGCTATATAAAAGGTCCTTATTTAATGCTCAACTATATAACTTTTGAACAAGTCATGGAAGTTTTGTAAAAGCATACTGAGCAATCCGACTTTCGATTCTTTTCGTTTGACAGCCTACATTGCATAGAAAACAAGCAGTTAAACGAAAGAAATCGAAATTCAAGCCCATAGTTTTTGTTATCTCAACAAAACTTGAGCTTCTTCTCATAAAGTTCAAAATAGTGTGTTTCCTGTGCTTCACAGGAGCACTGAGATATTCGACGCCCACTTTTAAGATTGGTTTGCGTGCACAACCCGCAGCAAATGTACGCTTCTTCAAAGAAGAGAGAGGGTCGGGGTATTTTAAAAATCTTTGATAATGAAGTATATTTTTTATTTTTTTAATTTTTTAAATTTCTTTTTTATCTTTTTCAAAACTCTCTTTTTCACTTTATAAAATAATGTATTTTGGTCATTACACATTCAATATTTGGTTCTAGAAAAGATAGCTTTAATCATGCAAAAGCAAGAAGATAAGGTCGGTGAAATGTTGAAACTCAGACAAAACCTTAGAGCAGAGTAGCAAAGGCTCAATCAATCATTCAGATTAAAATTCCTACAATCATGGGATAGCCCTCTGATTTATAACTACTTAAACTTGTAGGCCCTCTAACTCTTGAAGCGTGTCCCGTTCAAGAAACTTCAGTCCCATCTTACTTTTAATCTGCATCTTCCAAATTTCAGATAAGATTGAAACGGATCCACCTGCTCAAACAGTTGAATTTTTAGAAAAACCTGTCTTTCCACGACTTTTCCATTCATGTCTTTGGCCACGCAGACGGCCCCCATGGGCGGCAGGTGTAAAAACAAAAAGCTTCTGGGTAGAATTAAAGTTTGGCGATCTACCAAGGGAAGGAGCTGCATTCCGGTTGACTGGAATTCCAAGGGAAGTTCAGTCAGTCATCCTCACTCTTCAATTCCAACTCATGTTTTGACTCATTGAACAAGTTCTCATAAAGACCTACTGACTAGATTCGGTCTTCATCAAACAAGTGCAAACTTTGAGGAGAACGCCCGAATTCCACATTCTTCTTCCTACTCACACACCAGTCACTGAGTCGGCATGAACATTTTTCAGTCTCACCTAATCCATGGTGCATAAGTCAAAGTGTTCATATGTTTTTGGAGCATTTCGCAACTTGGGAATGGAAAATTTGGCCTTTCGTGCCGGAAGTCTCTCTCTTCTGTCTCCACTTAATATTTGTCAGGTGAGGAAGTTTCCCGGAAATGAATTAAAGTTTGGGAATCTAAAACAAAGAGGACAGGATATGGACATAGAGAAAGGTTAGACCGCCCATTTATTTATAGAGCTCGCTCATGCTCCAAGATTGTCTTAATGGTGCTGGATTTTCCCGGCGACTTCAAAGATCTTGCTCAAAAGTTGTCATATTCGAACGCTGGTCCATATAAAAGTATTGGCTCCCTGAATTGATTAAATGCTTGGCGTATGATGTGACCAGCATTTTATCCACTAAAAGCGTATTATAACCCAACCTCAACACTTCATGATGATTGAAAACAGTCACAGAACCATTGAGGGTTAAAAAACGTTTGTGGGTCATGACAAGAGGGCCAACTGTTTCTACAGTATGTGAAAATGATGCAGAAATAAGGATGAAAATAAATCGGATCTGTTCATTAATGGTCGAACTGATTTTAAAATCGTTTAGCCTTTAAATCGTTCAGCTCAAAGATGAAGTTTCCTTTTATTATTATTATTGTAGTGTTCTTCGTTGGTTTTCATATAAATCACAGCCATGATTTCGAAGTACGAAATTCGCTATTTCATTTGTTATAATTAGAAAATTTTCGTTTTTGAAGAGGGATGTTTATTAATACGCTGTCTATGCTTAGCAAAATGGAAAATTACATTTGAATTTAGAAAAAAACCTCGAGTTATTTTCAAATTCAAGGTCGGAGCATTTGATAGCATATTGGAATGAACTAATTTGTTCCTCACGGAACCTTTGCACGATTTCCATCTGGGAGAAATGAAAGTTAACTAACGACAGGTTAGCCTTCACTGCAAAATGCCAAGGTTGGTTCACATTAAGGTGAATCTGGCCCTTTTAAGGGGCGTTTGGCATTAGGAATATCATGTAAGTATTTCATTAGTCTATTCAAAGATTGGAACAGATTCATCCGACACCTGTTCGAATGTTCTATGATCTGCCCAATTTTAAGATAAATTCACAGAACACTCACACATTGTTATTAATGCCAAATAATCTCGTAAGGGTCACTTAATGATTGTAATATATTGTTACTATTTTTTGAATATACTCCAAATATTAAAGTAGATTCATGGAACATTTGTCCACAAATTCATGAGATAGTACCAATGTGTCACTTCGGTCAAACTGACTCTTATGAGTCATTTGATAATAGGTCCATTACCGGCGTCTCATCAATCTGCTCTAAAAATTGAGCCATATTCATGGAACATTAGTTTTGGTATTTTGTTAATATACCTTAATGTTTGTGATAAATTTCTAGGATACTCATAGAGTGCCCCTCCTATCATGTGACCCCTAAGCTTATTGGAGGAAGGGCGGAGCCTTCGGTCCTCTTGTTATGTGCTAGGACGAAATATTACTTCATGTACAATAATATTAGAACTTGGCCACTGATATTTTAATGCTTAATATATGCCTGCAAGCTAGATCTCATGCCTAACATAATTACATATTATTTGTTAATTTCCTCAATTAAGGAAATTTACAGATTGAGTTTATATATATATATATATATATATATATATATATATATATATATATATATATATATATATATATATATATATATATATATATATATATATATAGAGAGAGAGAGAGAGAGAGAGAGAGACAGAGAGAGAGTAGATACCAGAATCTTATATATTATTAGGGCTGTAACTAATTGGATATCGTTCAATTGGTTGCCAAGTCAGACTAAAATTCAGACGTACCAAGAGAATAAAAAATATTTTATCAGTTTAAGTTTTTGCATGCAATGGTATGCTTGGTTTCATAATTTTAATGCCTTCATCATTTGTTAATACTCCAGCTTGTTCACATAACTGTATTTTCTGTACGGAAGCATACTTATCTTTATGTTCATTTAAAATTTTTAAAACGTTATTAAATGAAATAATCTGAACTATGCATTTATTTTATTAACATGCTGTTATTACTACACAAATGGAATATATAGCACGCGCGCACACACATGCCTGTGTGTGTTAAAAATTTGTTATTAATTGAGGGAAGGAAAGGCTTTGCTCTCTCGAGAATTAATATTTATTAAATTTCGAATCGTTCGTCGCACTTGGTTGCTATCTACTGCACAAATGGATGACAAAATCAAATGTGAAGAAACTGAACGATGCCGCGACAATTATACGTCAGAATGCAAAATGCACGTGGTTGATTGATATTAAAGCGCGATCCATATATGATAAATATTTCTATTTGAGGGCTTTATGCACTTTTGGGAAGCATCTATTAGCAATTAATTATTCACCATACTTGGTTGCTAATGCACAAGTATTAAATGAGTAAATATTATTTTTGTTTTTTTTTTCGCAAGTCATTTTCCTGCTTTCTAGAAAGCTGCAGAAAGTAGTGGTAGAAAAAAAAAATGGTTGGTGGAAATACATACTGTTGCAGTCACATTATTTTGAAGTTAAAAATGTTAGAATGAATGTGACACGCAAAGGAAATCATTCAATGCCCTACTGATCTAATTTCCTTTTGGCTGTACAAAGTAGAAATTCATGCAAGCTTATTTGTCATCTCATTGCACCTGCATGTGACAAAAAATGGCTTGGTTTGTGTATATGCAAGTCAAGAGAAAACAGCTAAATGCATTGAATTCTTTTAAGACAATGGGAATACTAATGAGTCTTGAGTGCACATGTAAGAAACTGATGAGTCTCGAGTGCACATGTAAGAAACTGACGAGTCTTGAGTGCTGGCCTTACTTGACCGATTAGATGTTGTCCGTTCGTTTACTTCAAAGGCCCACTTTGATGGTTTTAGACACATGTTAGAAACTTGGTTTCCCTTATCAATTCCAGCTTCGAAAATTTTTGTTTAATTAATTTGGTCCATTCACACTTTGATTTAGAAAGTGGATCCCCACCATGGCACTCCACGGTACAAAAGTTAAATCTAGGGTTACTATGTGCTAAAAAAACATGAAATAGGATTCACAGTCACAGAGAATACCTTTTTTTTTTTTTTTGAAAAACGTGATAAATTAACTAGTTGTTTAAAACTTTTAAAACCTACACTTTTTTGAAAAAAGGTTAAAAACAAAAAAACGTGTTTTTAATGTGTTTTTTTGCATTTTTTCCGTATTTTTTCTGTTTTTTCAAGCTCACCGTATTATAACTAAGAAAACCCTCATCATTTAAAACTCCGATACATTATTTGTGACCATAATTTGTAATACAAAGTTTCTCTGGATCTGTATTGAAATTAATCAAAATTAATGGCAAGGGGATGATTAATTAATCATTATCCTGTTTATTTGTTTTGCATTTAGTGTTTCAAAGTTTGCTTGTTTTTACTTATTTTTATGTATTTTTCACTGATTTGAAAAATTGAATATGATTGCATTTATGTATTCTACTGATTTTTACAACACCCAATTAGGAGATAGATATAATTATTTTGAGGTTAAAATGTGGTTTGTTCTTCTTCTCCAATTGGGCAACATGCGAGGTAGATTCCGTTTCGACGGGCCAAAACCACGAGGACGGATCGCGTAAAGACTCACTGTAGCCTAGCTGGTTCACAGAGTCCCATCTCGTAGGGCCATCGGCCATGAGCCCGGACAAGAAGCATCACGATCAGTAATTCTACTCCAAGTAAAGATTTCTTCTGCAGGTAAAAGGCTTAGGGTTTCAACCGGGCGCCGGCGGGTTTGGCCGGGAAATCAGCCAACGGAAAGTTGTGGCAGGCTCCCATCTAGCTAATTCCCAAATCATCTCTTGCACGCCGCAATGCCCCCCGTTAGACCAGCAAAAGATTGCTGCCGCGCCACAAGAATCAAAAGACTGATCAACAAAGAAAAGATGAAGAGGACTTTGATTTCTGCGGCACCCGTTCCTCCCCCTGATTCCCCACAGTCCGAAAGTAGCGAAGCTTCCCGGAAGCCCCGGTGCGCGGAATTCCTTAAAAGGGTTACGCAGCCAAACTAAGATTGAGTTCTGCCTCCACAACAATTCTAGTGATGATTTGCCTTTTGGTTAGACCGCCTCGGTCTTGATCAGCTCAAAGATTGAATCGAAGATTTTCTTGAGGTTGGTGCAAGATGGATGCCGTGGAGATGGACTGATGTAGCTGCCCTCTTCCATGCGAAGCTTCCCGGAATCCTGCTCCGGTCTTGGGAGCACAAGGGATTGGAGTTTCCTCTTAGGCAAAACTTTAGACTGAGATTGGAGACGCAGACGTTCTATCCGTTTCATGTTTGAAATGCGGAAATCGGGACCGAGACAATGAAAAAGACAGGCGGTAGATGGCAGTCCCTAAGTTATGTCGCACGTGAACACCACACAGAAGATTACTGTGTGTGCAAGGGTTCAATTTTAGCATGCTATTCTAATTCTATTCAAACACTGACTTAGCTTGTATTGATGGTGAGACAAGGGTTCAATTTTAGCATGCTATTCTTAATTCTATTCAAACACTGACTTAGCTTGTATTGATGGTGAGAACATATTTGGAAATGGTTGGACTAGTATTCTTTTCAATGTCACTGATAAATTCTTCCACGGACGAGAAACAATAAATAAATAAATAAAATGATTAAGAACCCAAAATTCAAAATGAATTTTACATTTAAAACAGTTAGAATCGGGTGATTCCGATCCAGCGAGTCAGCCAATTCTTGGCCGAGTCGTCCAAATTTTGGCGCTGACTCACATGAGAGACGATCCTGAGCCGATTTGGGTGATTCCCAAGTCCATTCGCTGAATTGGCAACAATGGTACGAGGTAGGCGTGGATAAGCCAGCCGGCCTGATTAAATTAAAAAATATATTTTTAATATAAAATAATATATAAATGTCATTAAATTATAATAAAATATTATATATATATATATATATATATATATATATATATATATATATATAAACTATTAAAAAATATCAGGCCCACCCAGGCTTATCGGGCCCAACTGGGCCAGCCCGATGCCATTTTTTTCAGAACTGGGCCCGAGTCTGGCCGAGAACCAGGTAACCGCCTTAAACGTGAAAGGTTGAAACATGAGATAAACGTGTGCTACTTCTCCTGCGGTTGTATATTATATGGGGTCTCCAACTGTTTTATGTGACCTCGAAATGTGGCAATTTATAACTTTTTTCAAATTTAAATAATGGTAAAATAATATGTAGCTGATGTTGCTAGGGTTCATTATTTATTGGGAAATCTTAAAGTAATAAAGTTATGTACTTACGTAGCTAAAAAGGATACAATTTGACGAGGATACATACATTAGAGGAAACATACACACATTTACATATAAGTATTATAAAGTACGCTTATATTTGTTCTTCGTCTAATTTGCAAATGAATTCATTTATAATATTATTGGATTTTTTTCCTCAGTGGAAAAGCAAGACGTTGAGACATCTCTTAACTACTACCAAATTAAGCAAACAAGCTATGATGGTGCTAGAAAAACCACATTAATACAGAAATAAAATTCGAATGTTGAAAACTAAGAACCATATTGGGCGTAGAAGTACTACTATTTCTACTACTACAGTTTGAAATGGAATCAGGTTCCTAGACATGGGTTACAGATTCAACTGAAACATTTACAATGTCAGATGATTAGATTAAAGTATGTAAAGTTCATTTATTGATCTCAAGAATTGTTACAGACGCGACAACAAGTTAGAAGTCCCATTTAAAACCTCACGGCAGATTTTAGAACCTCAGGTCTCAAATCTGAGGTTTAAAAGCTCTTGTTTGATGCACTCCCTCAGCCTTCTCTCTCTCCTTTCCTCTCTACTTTCGTGCATGGATCTGAAATCCACACTTGAAGTCAAAAACTCCTCCAATTTGAGATTCATGGATTTCAGCATTATCCAATGCAATCCTGCTGGGGGAAGGCCCCTCACCATTTTATTGAGATATAAACAAAAGATACACAAGAAACAAGAGAAACAGAAGAAACAAAAAAGTGGAAGGAATGTACACAAGAAAAAACCCAAAAGCATCACTTATGGTGCCTGGCTAAGCGACGAGTTCAAATTCCATACAAGAGAGGAGGGGTCCGAATGAAGGGTAACATTGGATTGCAAGGAATAAGACAAAAGGATACCCGGTTCCTTAGAGGGGTTACGACAACATAACTTGAGATGCGACTTCAGCCTACTTATGTTGTGGAAGCTTGGAGGAAGTTGAGTTTGACCACGAATCACCTGCCACATAGCTTTAACCCACTGCCTGTTGCTAGAAAGAACCTGCACACTCTGCCCCTCAATTTGTATGATTGACAAAAGCTGTTCCAAGCTATCATGGAAGGGAGGTTGGGAAGTGAACGTGAAAAGGAAACCTGAAAGTGCTTCTTTGTTCCGAACTTGAGATGCGACTTCATGCTCACCGATCTGAAGTCCACGGCTCTTAAATCTATGATTTGAAACCTCAGATTTACTCAGCAAATCGTGAGATCTGAGGTTTGGAAAATCAACCTAAGTTCTATGGAACTCATTGCATCTAAATAATTCCAACATACATGGCAAACCTTGAATAAAAAACACAGCGGAAACTTAAAACCCGTTAAAACCCAAGACATACTTAATTGGTTGAGCCGGGTCGAGTCACGGGCCTCCATGCAAGGAGATCCGGGTTGGGGGCTCATTTCCAAAATTATTAAGATCGTTAGATGATACATTGTGGCTTTAGATGTATATTGGATATGTTGCATTTCGTTAAGCTTTTTTAGATTTAAATGAATAATTAGAAAGTAAATGGTTAAAAAAACAAAAAGAAGTAACTCTTCTTCAAAAATCGATGCAAACGAAATTTTCGTTATGAGTTGGATCCGACGAGATCCATTTAAGCTGAATGAAGCTGGCCGTGGACTATTGCCCGGTTTGGTTCGTCGGGATCACTTATGAAAGGGTGGTTCCTTCTCTTTATTCTTGATTACCGCAGTTTCCTGGATTTGGATCCTGGAGAAAGTCTAGTGTTGACCCAACATATGGCTGAACCTAGGTTCAGCTCATGCCACACGGTTCTCTTTTGTTTCAAGATCTACATGGACCTACAGCATGTTTGCGATTGATGGAATCATGGAACAACACTACGAATGTGACAGCGACGTTGAGATTAGAACCTCAAACCCCTTGAATATGAACTGCCTTGGCTCTAGTTGTGCTACATTGATCAGAGAAGACCGTATTGAACTCTTTTAGTAGTGAAATTCATGTTCCATAGTATATAATCCAAAATCGTTTGCAGCTTTTAGATGAAGGACGATCCTTCCAAGTTCCAAGGCTTACCAACTGCTCCCCAAATGATTTATTAAACAAGTTGTTTGCATTCAATATCGAACACTATCTAAAAGAAGTAGATCCAAATGGATCATATATATGCACTTGGTGCATATTCACTTCCCTTTTTGCATCATACTTATCATCAGCAGCCACTGCCGAATAAGCGAATGTCTTAGTTGCAGGAAAAATAAAATCTTTGAACATAAGAACATGCAGCATTCAGGAACATTATTTTTCTTCTGTTTTTCAACAAAAGGAAGGTTAAACCATTATGTGACATAGTTAAAGAAGCGAAGTTTATGCGAGTTCAGCGCAAACCTATTTTGCATCATACAATGGAAGAGGAGGGAATTCAATTATCAGAACCTAGAATGATTGCTCAACATTGTGAGGCTATTTCATCATTATAGTAAAAATAAAAAAAATTAATTGGATCATGATGTCTAAGATTTTCGTGAGCCAACGGATTACGACCCACCATTAGGAAAAGAGTCGCCCCCATTTTTCCGGGGTCCTGAGTTCCGTCGGCAACAGCGAATGAAAAGAAATATGCTGCTCATTCAATTAACTACAACCAAATTAAACCAAACTCGTGAATTAAGCTAGACAGAGCCTAGCTAGGCAGGGCTAGCTCGAGCTACTCTTCTGGTTCAGCATGGGCGAGGGCGCCTTTATAATGATCACAGACTCAAATAGGCTGGGCCCGGAATTGAAACCAAATTGACTTTTTTGGATCTCACGGATCACCAGATCCAATAATTTACACAGCGACTGCATGCTACTGCCGAGGGATGGCATTGGCCGGCCTTCGGTTCCGGTGTTGCCGAAAAGTTCCAGCCTTTAATTTCTTAGTCCGGAAATATTTTTATTTTTGAAATATATAGAAAAGGACAGTCTTGCCCCCGATAGAGTAATCTTTGAGATCGTTCACAGGCGGATCGACTATATGAGCAGTGAATGTTGGACGAGATCCTGAACCAGCTTGATTGGAATCTTGGGTCATGGAGGCCTGACAGAAGCAAAAGCTTTCAGTCGGGTCTGTTTGTTTCAGTATCGATTTGATTTGACATCACTTCAATCTCAAGTCTCTCTGGATTTAAAGTTGGGCTCTCTTTCATTCAGCCTTAAATTAATGATTTTTTACATGTACTTCTGATTTAACATCCTTGTTTAAATTGAGGATAAGCACACTTTTTAATGGAGCATCGAATCTAGATCTAAAACTATCAAACACTACATCACATAAATAATTAGGTTGATCAAAGCGTCTTAAATCCGAGAGACAGGAAGGAAGGCGCTGCTCTACGTGAAACCGTAGTTTTGGGAAAAGAATGACCTAAAAGGGTCTTCCAATAAGCAAATCATAAATTAAAGCAACAAAATAATAATCAGTAATCATGGGAAAAAGAGTTCGCCAAAAGTAAGACAAAAAAAAATGTTAAAATTTGAAAAATAAAAAATTGTAAATAACCCCGTTCAAAGCCACCGTCCAAAACTCTGAGCGACAGACAGGCAGAGAAAGGGAGGGGGAGTGAAAGAGGCGAGAGAGAGAGTGGGGGAGACTGAGATGGGCGATCCGATCGGGATCACGGCGATAATTGTGGTGGATGACCCGCTGCCGGCGGCCGGGACGGGCGGCGGCATCGCCACTACGACATCGATGACTTCAGCTCCGCTGTCGGCGTCCGGGGGGCGGGAGTACCGGAAGGGGAACTGGACGATCCACGAGACGACGGTGCTGATAACGGCCAAGAAGATGGACGACGAGAGGCGGATGAAGGGCGGGGAGAGGGAGAGGAGCAAGACTGCGGAGCTGCGGTGGAAGTGGGTAGAGAACTACTGCTGGGCCAACGGGTGTATGCGGAGCCAGAACCAGTGCAACGACAAGTGGGACAACCTCCTCAGGGACTACAAGAAGGTGAGGGAATACGAGAACCGGCCGATCGCCGGCCGGATGTCATACTGGCAGATGGAGAAACACGAGCGGAAGGAGCGGAACCTACCCTCCAACCTCCCCTCCGAGGTGTTCGAGGCCCTCCACGAGGTCGTCGACCGCAAACCCCAGCCAAGGCTCAGCGCACCGCCACCGTCATACCAGCACCAGCAACCACCTCCATCGCTCCCTCCGCCACCTCCTCCACCTCCCCCGCCACCACCACCTCAACCCCCCATCTCAGGTTCTCTATCTCTCTCTGCTCGTCCGTTATTTGCAGTTACAAAAAGACATTTGCACCACTAATCTACTGGGGAATGACCAAACGGACCCTTTATAATTGAAACCGTTCCCCGGCATTGTCGAACATGAGCCGAGCGAGAGGCGGTGGCTCATGCCTGTTTCTGCCGGACCAATTGGGGATTGACGGTTTTGTCCTTCATGGTTTCTGCCTCGGATGAAAAGACCTCAGCGTCTGGCACGTTGCGAGGGTGGCAGCTGCTATGCAGTGTAGGGTCACTTACGTCATTTCGGGTGGAGGAAGCATTCCCTCCGCCACCACCGACGCCGCTCTGGGCTCTCAGGCAGAATGCCTTCGAGCCGTCCATGCACGTGTCTACGAGTAAGCGGGATAGGGACATTTCGGTCATATGACGAAACCTCTCCGCCTCTGCACTTTCTTCTTTTAATGGCTTTGGTGGAAGAAGTTGCAGAGGCGATGGCTGTTTACTGAATGCCATAAATGGCCCTAATTATTTTCGAAAACGACAAACGTGTCCCAGCTGGTGCGTGAGATCTCAGGGGTCTATGCGAGACTCCCCAGAAACCAAACCCGTCGTCGCTGGTCGATCCGTGGAGCCATTCAGATATCTTTCGAATGTATTCTGGAATAGAATTCGTGCCCTGTGAACACCCACCATTTTACTTCTGCCGTAAAAGTACCTATGCTTTTCTGTAAGTTTCCCTGCAAGTTTCCGGCAGCTTCCTTCATTCTGATCATCTTCGCCCGTCTTTCTGTGTGTGTGTGTACGTGTGTTTGTGTGCGCGTGACAAAGAGAGAGCGAATTCCATATTTTTTAAAATTTCTTGGTGGATCATAAGTAATATTGGAGAAAATTATAAGAATGTGGCTCTTACTCGGTGTGATTCGTAACGATTTCGAATCCTTCAAGTGGATATCTACGAAGATCACGGATACTCAACAAAACGACATTTTTAGTAGAAAATGGCTATCATAAGTAATCTGCATGTCTTGTTTTTTGGAGAAAAAAAAAATTAGAGTGTGGTTCTTACTCTTTGATTTTGGCAAGCTTGAATCCTCCACGTTGTCAGCAAAATCTCGAAGACTCAAGATAAACGATATTTTATTAGAAAAAAGAGGAAAAGCGTGCCCGTGTCTCTTTAGCTCTTAGATTATTCGAAAATGGTGAGACCAAAATGATGAATACCTTGTAATCGAGAAGCGGTGTAACGTATCACTCGTTTAAGCCACTATTCATACCTCTCATGTTGCGTTTCTAAAAATGAAGGAAAGAAACAGAAAACGAAAAGATCATCACGTTTCATCAATACTCATTAGCAACCGAGAACGAATCGGCACCAGCTTGGATCATTAGAATCTCTCGGTTGGAGAACCTCATCTTACTTCCTTATCCCCCCGTGAGGGGTATCATGATTGATCCCAGTGTCTCTTTTCATTCTTATTCAACGGGCAACTCAGCACCTTCCTTACGCCAAACGAGATCTTTCTCGAACCATGATCAAAATATTCTCTCCCTCGAGCATTACAATCATGTAATCAATACTTCGCATACCCCAGATGCACAAGTTATTTTCTCGTGCTGGGCAGCTTGTTGTTCATTAGAAATCAGAGCTTTATTCGCCCCGTTTTGATATACTTGAAGTTGTTTATGCCAAAACTGTGCCGGAATCTTATTATCGACTTCACTGTGAGTGATGGTAGCCGAGGAGACGACGGATTCGTCGGAGACGGAAGGAAGCTCGGACGTGAAGAGGAGGAAAGTGAGAAGCCTGGGATCCAGCATTCTTCATACGGCGTCCGTCTTGTCCCGAACGCTGCTCGCCTGCGAAGAGAAGAAGGACAAGCGGCACCGAGCCTTCCTAGACATGGAGGAAAGAAAGCTGCAGATGGAAGAGAGCAGAACGGAGATGAACAGACAGGGACTCGCCGGCCTCATCTCCGCCGTTAATAACCTCTCTAGTGCAATACACGCCATTGTCTCCGAAAGAAACAGTGAAGCTTGAATAATGAAGAGCGGCAACGCTGCAACAGTCACTGTATTGTTCTTGTTGATCATAACGAGTTATGGTCGACATTGATTGCTGGCAGCTGTAAGAAAATTTGTTTCTTCTTTCCCTTCCTCTCTTTTTTTTTTTTTTCCTTTTATCAGAGGCATTGGGTCTTGTAGTCATTGCATTATGATCTCTTCCTGCAAAGCTTTCAGTTGTATGTACTGCTATCGTCGAAAGCTTTTGATTCTTTCGAGAGATTTAAAAAATGAGAAAAAAAAAAAGTTTCCTCCTCTTCATTGTTAATGTTCTGGGGAGTCGGATTATTGTGTGGGAAAGCCTTGTTAGTCATGTTTATCACACGTGATGCGATCTCGCTGCTTTATTTTCAGGGCATAGGGTTCTACTTCTACCTGCATGGCTGGAAATGATTATGAACACAAGTTCAATGAGAACGCTAAAAGTAAAAAACAGTCTTTCTTTTTCACTTTACTTGCTACTTTTTCCTTCTCTCACTCTCTCTCAATCTTTCTTTCCGTGTCAACTTTTTATTTCAAGTTGCTGCAATAATTGCATTAATTACACATATGACTGGAAAACCAACAATGGAAGGCTGGTAACCTCACAAGTATTAGTTACATTGCCAATTGATTTGTAGTGAGAAATTAATATTAATTTAGTAAAGCTGGGAATATTAATTTCTTAGTAATATTTTTTTTACTTTTTATCACGTTTTATTTCCTTCTGAAAATCTTTCGGTGGGGTGGATCGAAGTTATTTGACCAAGAACTGAGTACGCATGAGCTGTCGAAAGAGAGACTTGGTGAAATGACCACTCCGCCCTTATTATCATAAAGCTGAAACAGACATGTGAATATTTTGCAGCGTTTGTCAATACCATCTTTCCATATGCTTCCTGGCTGGAGGCTGCAAGGACAATTCCTTGCCCTCTGGACGGAGGCAAATCACCACTGGTTCTACACACACAACAAGCCGCATACCTGGGCCGCTCATCTCTTCTCAAACCCACTTCAAAAATGGAGGAAAACCAATTTATGACAAATATCAAGAGCTAAATATCTTGCATCTTTTTTCATTCTTCAAGTTAAAATGAAATCATAAACATCACTTGATCAGGAGATTTTGGATGAAAATTGATAGTCATAACGAGGGCAAAAGAGGAAATGCAAGTGCCCCCGCTTTTCGCCCAATCAAGTGAAGAAGAAAGGTCGAAAGGGCATCTTGGGGCATTAGAAAAGGCAGAGGGAAGGGGCGTTTGATTCGACGGTGAGCTCCTTTTGTTCTGTTGTTGAAATATGATCCTCTGGGTCTGTCTGACCACTACGGGAAGAGAGAGAGACTGCCTTGCCGTATGGTGTCAGCTCTGGCGAGCCCGTTCAGCCTCTGCAGTGTGTGGGGTCAGTCAAACCGTCGTCAAATCCGTTTGACCGTGGTTTGAACCGAGCTTAGCCTCTCCGCAACTCTTTTTCTATTAAAATTAATAGTTCATTACTTTTAAAATTTATGATAAATGTAATGTCTGCAATGTCTAAAATGTATACATACATACATATTTATAAAACTATCAAGTCCTTGTTCCTATAGACAGATAGTCAAGGGCCAGAAGGGTTCCGGTACTCTTTAGATGAGTACCCGCTATAGTTGTCCCGGCTATGAAACACAGCCACGTAGTCTGCAGTGCCGGGACCCACCAGCCTCATTGAAAGACATGGACCCTTGCAACTAGACTCGAGCAGCCAATATAATTACTCTTGTCCGCGCCCAACCACTACCGATATCTGCAAATTAATGGGCCAAATTTGGTCACCTCTGAATGTATATTGTTTTGAGATAATTCTTTCTTTTCCATGCTTATATGATTAGGCCAAAGAGTTTATTGAGACGTCAGTTTGATCCGCAGATCTAGATCAAGAAGATCCAGGACAGAAAGTCCTGGATTTGGGTTTCTTAGTCCAAGACACTTGAATGGTCTCGGAGTAAATGCCTCAGCCCCATCACTGCAACCATCAGCCGCTCATCCTTCTCATGTAAAGCCACGGAAACCATTACATATATAAATGGCTCTTCTCACATTAGCTGGTTCCAAATTTGGTTTCGAAATTAAGATACAAATCTGAATCCAATCGCATAAAAAACCAAAGTATGTGGAATATGGTAAGGGTTGAATTCCAGAAGTATCAGCAGGAACTGTGAGGTCTAAAGCTTTGAGGAAGAGCTCTAGAGAAGTGTGCGTTAGCAGGAGAACCACACTACCAAGATCCGTCCTCAATAATTACTCAGAGCTCACGACCGGCCTGATATTGCCATCATAGTTCGCTGACTTATCGAGTTGGCTCAGGAATCACCCGAGTTAACTCAAATCGTTGGTTAGAAAACATGGCCGCGACTCAAGGTTGGCTTGGCTCAGGCCGAATCTTCTTTGACTTGGCCTTGACTTGCGGGATTTATATTTTTTTAAAATTCTACCGAGTCAATTAGCCATCCTAGTGACTCTATCATCAGCTGATCCAAGTTCGAGTCACGAGTTTGCCAACTATGATTGTCATCTCCTGCCCTATGTTGGTAATAATCATGTGTAGCATCTGTTGTGGTCGAGGGCTCTGGGGTGTCGACTGCACAACATGTGTTCCGCCTAAATACATGTTCTTCCCACCCAAATTTTCAGGACTTCCATTTGGCAGCTACCGACATTCTCCTCGAATTACTAATTTCGTTATCAAATTTGGATCTGATTTGGTATAATAGACCTTTCTATCTTAAACAACATCAACATTTGAGGCGGGGCAATGGCGGTCAAGTTTCAAGCAGCCCATTACTCGAAAATGTTGACGAATGCAGGCAGATTCTTCAATTCATTTTATACATTAAACCACTTGTATGGTGAAAGTATATTCATAATCCGATTTGTTGGGACCTAAAGAATATGTTTGACAACAATAACAAGTTGTTACTGTTCTACTATTCTACCCGAAAAGTTGAGATGAATTCATGAACCATAGTAACACAGTGTTTTATGGATGTACATTCTGGATCAAACTAAATTTAATCAGTTTTGTGGTTCAGATTAAATACGGCACAAATTGAAAATGACTGATTACAAACCCTGTGAGGCGCAATTGGAACCCTAGCAAGATGAACATAAAGAAAGAATGATCAACAAATTGCTGGTGTTGCTATTTACTGAGTTAATGGATTGACTTAGAGAGAGGGATTGTGGGTAGCATTGATTGGGTAGTGAAGGTACAGATCGGGCTCAGACCTGAGCTGGTGCAAGTGTGCACCAATGAACAGTCGTTGTGAAAATGATAATGAAATAGACCAGCGTCAGAAAGAATGGCGTCTCTTTCAATGCCCGAAAGTGCCCCCATTCCTTTCTTCAAATCCCCTTTCTTGGTTCGTCCCCTTGCCCTTCATATTCTCTTCCCTTTTCTAATTTTCTTCAGTCCAGTCAGACAATGCGTAGTTGCGCATTCATATAATTTGCCGATATTCATCCTTTTAGATCAAGCCACAGTCACATGATGGGCTTGAAAAAAAAAAGGTAATTTTTTTTTAAAAAACTAAAAAATAGAGAAAATAAATGAGAAACTAATAACACATCAAAAGACAAGTAGATTTGCAACAAATAAAAAATAAAAAAATAAACTGTTTGACATTAAAAAAATAACAAAAAATGAAAAAAAGAAAAAACATGTTTTTTCTAGGCATGTGTATATATCTAGGACCACTTAGGTTTTAAGGACATTTAAAAACATGCAATTAAATTTTTACGATCCTTCGCTCAATGCACCACGACCCCAGGTGTTCTCTGCCAACGATCAATGTTTAATCAATTTTGGTGTAGCGAAGAATAAGATCATAGTTGTAATGTTAAATTGCGTAAAAGCTGCTCTGTTTATTTATCTTAAATTTCATAAAGGGTGCTTTGAAGAACATCTTTCGTAAGGCGAGTTTCTCACCAAATTAAATTAAAAAAAAAAAAAAAACAATGCCATGTGTGCCGCTACTAGCATTCAAAGATGTCGCTATAAATGGTATATTATTGTATTGTAAATAAGTGATAACACCAGGTAGCGTATAGTTTACATAGCCAAATTCTGTTTCCAAAATTGTGCAAACAAGAATGATGCCAGTGAAATGCGTACATTTATTGCTCATATTGCAGCAAGTGATAGAAGATTTGATTAATGAATATGACTTCCACATCAACTAAGTAGTTTAATTTGATAAGAGGTGACTATGAGCAAATATGACTTTCTTGTACATGCATTGGTTTGCGTATTTGAGATTTGAACCAGCGACTAGCCGCAAGCCAAGCTAAGCCGGAATTTGGTCCTGAATCATCCAAGTCCGGCGCAGGCTCCATTGATTGTCCAATAAAGACTTGCCCTAAATATCGTCTGATAACACTAACTAAGACATATGTCCAACCAAGTATCAGTACATTGATTTCTTATATAAGTGAAATGCAGCTTTCAGGTGGACAACAATGTTTAAAAGTTGCAAGATTTTGATCTAACTTATAGGACGCCGGAAGTTTCTCTGCTTGAATGTTGTCAACAAATGTAAGGGGTAACTGAATAAGTGAAAAGTGTGAAGCCCTTTTCTGAAATTACTGCTAAAGGGCGAGCCCTTATGTAACGGCAGGGTCACTGGCGCTCCCGATGTCCAATTTGAATTTTTCAACGGCTAGGGCTTATGACGATTCAAAAAGACCAAGATTCCTCACATTCAAAAGAAAACCAGAAGTGAGGGGAAAAGGTTAGGGGCAAACCTAGAAAATCATTCATTTTTTCTTCCATTCTAATGCCTACAGAGTTCCGGATTCTACCCCAGTGATTTTCCTCCTCCTCATCTTCTTCTTCACATTCTTCCAGCTTCAAACCATGGATGAGGAAAAGATTTGGAAATTTTCTAGTTGTCATTTCTTTCTTCTCTTTAGCCATGTGAGATCCTTCTTGGAGGAGCCTCGGTTTCGGTTTCCTTAGTTGCTCTTTGTTTTGAGGAGGTTTACCTGTTGGATATTCCGCCATTGTGATTTCTTGGTGTTCGGCAAATAGAAGGGCCTTCCGAAGCGGCTTCTGGATATGACAGAGATGGATCTGTCGCCTGAGCTGGAGAATTACATTCAACAGTCGATAGAGTTCGCCGTCGGGCTTCCTGTTTCTAAGGATGCGTTCCGATCGAAGCTTTTTGCGGTAGAGGAGTCTAGGAGGGTTCTTCAGGGCGAAGTTTTTGCCTTGCAGGATCTGTTGAATGACCGGAATGAGAAGCTCGAACGAGCCAAGGCTAGTTGATCTTACTTTCTGACTATCTGTGCCTCCTTTTTTCTTCTGTTCTAACGTTTGGCCATTCCGCTAGTCTCTTTTCCTCTAGGCACGCCAATAATTTGATTTATTATTTTCTTGAAGGAAACCGTTGATTCTCTTAAATATGTCATGGTGGGTCTTTTTTATGTTGCGATCTTCATTCTTATTTTGCTTTTTCCCTACTTAATTTCTTGCTCGCATCATCCTTTTTGCTTCTTCCCTTTCCCTTTTTAGGGTTAGGTCATTCGGTTCTGTTTTCAAACGATTCTTTGTTTTCTTGTTCCATTGCCGCTTGGGGCTATGAATTTCTTTAGTTTTCCATTTCCACTTTTACTTTATGATAGACAGATTTCAAGCTTTCTAAAAGTGAATCTCTGCACAGTCTGAAGCAGCCATGAATGCACAAGCATTGAAAAAGTCTATCGAGCAAAGCCAACGGTTGAATTCAGAAGTGACGAACTTGACTATGCAGATCGCAAAGCTGAACAAGGAATGTTCTCTGTATGACAATGATAGAGAGGCTCTAATGGAGTTCGGGAACGACGCTGATGAGCGGGCAAGACAAGCAGAGGCTTGTGCTCAAGAGGCAGAGGATAACTCGAGGCGGCTGTCTGTCGAAGTAAACCAGTCGAAGCAGGAAATTGAGCTGTTGATGGTGAAAATTCTAGAGTTTTCCATTCCTTTTGTATTTTCTTCTTTTTTCCACCTTCTGTCGTCCAATTTTCAGCGTCTGCTAGCATTTCATAAATGGTTTCTTGATAAATAAATCACTGAATCTATTGTCTCTGCTCCATTTCCCTCCCTGATGGGAACATGGATTCGCCTAATTTGGTCTTTTATAATTTACAGGCAGACAAAACCAGGCACCTTGAGGAGCAGCAGTTGCTTAGGCATAGGATTGTTGACCTTGAGAATGAAAGGGATGATAACAACCCTGTCTGTCCCCAATGTTCAAACATAAAGGTAAACCGTATCATCTTTTCTCATTTGGGCTTCTTGAAACTTGAAAGTATAGTGTAACGCATTTGTTTGGTTAAGGTCAAAGTATACTCCTAACTACATTTGTAAGATTTATTGCATCTTATTGTGATTCATTTGGGGGTAATGCTACGTTAACCTTTTATCATCAACATTTTCCATAAGTATCCGTCTTGTCTACTTATAATCTCTGAAAATTCGTGGATAAAAAACGTTTTTTTGACCTTTTGTCACCTGGTGGTGACCAATTGAATTCTTCGTTCTTTCTTTGTGCAATTAGCGCATCAGCTTGAGCAAAGGTAGCTTAACAAGAATGGCAGATTCGGCATGTTCTATGTTAATAAGCCAGGCTAATGCACTCTGATACGTGAAAGGAGAAATCAATCTGAAAGCTATAGCTGATGACCTTTCAACTTACTTTTTTGAAGGATGTAGGGCTCTACGGTAGTGCTAGTGTAGATGAGAGTTTACTCAGGTCTTTGCTTGAATCAACACTGGTCAAAGGGAATGCATCAGAAGAAGGGTTGGAAGATTCTGCTGCAAGAGGGCGCTTATTTTTAGAGGCACATATTGGAGAAGAAACACATTGGAGGTTGATTCAACTCTGGGAGAAGTAAGTCGTCTTTTTCTAGATCTTTCCTTTTTTTTGCATTTATTTGTCTACTTAAGTTTTTTGAAGGTTTCTAGCCTGAGAGGTCACTATTCTTGTTTGGCATGTTAACTAGTTTCAACCAGTGTCACAAAAAACACATTTTTTTTTTCGGAAAAAGACAAAAAAAAATATAAACTATATTGCCGTTTAAAACTTTAAGAACACTTTTTTTTTTGATAAACCGTTAACAATGAAAAAAACTGTTTTTCGTGTTCTTTTCGTGCTTTTTTTTTTTTAACGCGAAACAGTTTTTTTATTTTCTATTTTTTATTTGTTGCAAACCTACTTAGTTTTTGATGTTTGTGTTATTAGTTTTTTACTTATTTTATTTTTTCCCTTTTTTTAATTTTTAAAAATTTACCATATTTTTTCTGTTTTTTCAAGTTAACCATACTATAGCCGATAAAAATTCACCGTTTAAAACTCTTAAATGTTATAGTAACAGAAAACACATTTTGTTGGAAAAAAAACTAAAAAAACGATAAATTAAATGGCCGTTTAAAACTTAAAAAAATGTTAAAAACGAAAAAAACGTGTTTGTGTTTTTTCACGTTTTTTTCATTATTTTCACATTTTTCATTTTTTTGTGTTTTTTTAATGCCAAACAGTTTTTTTTATTTTATATTTTTTATTTGTTGCAAATCTACTTGTCTTTTAATGTTTGTGTTATTAGTTTCTCACATATTTTTTTCCCTCATTTTGAGTTTTTTAAATTTTTTAAAAATATACCAATTTTATCATTTTTTTTCAAATTCACCATATTTTACTCGAGAAAAACCTTGCCGTTAAAACTCTTACACACATTATATATGACTATGGTTTCAACCACGTCCACAATGTGACACATTAAACGCGCTCTGTTTTCAACATTATAAAGTTGATTCCATTTTATGAACTTCCCAGGTTGAAGCCCTCAAACAGATATGTTGTAGCATTGGCAGCAGAAGTTGATACTTTACGTCAAGAGAAGGAAAATCTAAGAGTTAACCTTTACAAAGCGGAAGGCGAGGTATATGGATCTATTTTCTCTCTCATTCACTCTCTCTCTCCCTCTCTCACACACACACACACACACACACACACACACACACACGCACACAGACACACACAGACACACACGTTCAAATGCATTTTGCAAACTTTGTTTAAGAATTCTTGATGAGTTATAGTCCTTTATCTTTCAGGTTTCAGCGCTATTTGAAGAAAACAAACTTCTGGATGAGGAGAACAGGAAATTGTTAAGACGGTGGAGCAGAGAACGAACTCAACAAGGTTCTCCATCCAGCCTTTCTGCAAAGGTAGAGTAATTTTCATCAGCTAATGTCGGAACAGACAAATATAATTGGGTGCTTCTTTTAGTAAATGTCATTTAATTCATGATGTTACAAGCTGCAAATAATAATTCTTGTTTAGAAATGACGAAATTACTGCAATTTTTTAAATGGGAAAACTGGTCAGACTTGTCAAATAAGCTGTTGCTGAATTAATGTTGATAGGGGGAAACTGGTCAGACTTCAGGCTAAATTGATTGAATGCTTTACATGTTGCATTTTACTTTTTGAAGGCAAACTTCTACTTCGAAATGTTATTTTGACGCAACAACCTGTGATCTATCTGGTCAATCTGATCAGATAGTTCATAGCAGTCTTCAGATTCCACATTTTTTTAGTTATATAATTTAAGAGTCCTTAGAGCCTGCTATATGAATAGCAAATAGTAACCTTTTCACATTTTGCTTTTAATATAGCAGAAAGTAAGCTATTTGATCAGATGGTTGTGGATGGATCGAGTTGTTAACACAGATTGTCATACATTATCATATTTCATGAGTTCTCATATAAAAAAGTGTGAAACTATATTTTTATAAAAGAAGGAATTAATAAATTAATCTTCTTAGCCTTTGTAAGCCTGGATTTCTAGCTGGGTATTGACTGTCATTGTTGTTTAGTCCTGCTCTTGGGGATTGACCGTCATCATTTGCAGAGTAGCTCTTAATTCTCTTCATTTTATCTGTCACAAAGTGACTTCATATCTGAGTTCAAAATTCAAATTCTAGGATTTAGGGAGCATAATTTGCACTTTCCACCAAAGGTGAAACTGTTTTCTGCTGACTCTGGGTATTCACGGAGTCAAGGAATAAGTTCAGTACATCTGGTTACAGCCTTCAAGGCAAAACTAGTTAAGACAATGTGTTCCAAACTTGGGTGAAACTACTATTATAAATGTCTTCCAACCTGTGCGATTGAGCAGCTCTATATTCAATTTAGTGAATATGAAGCGTGGAGCGAATTTAAGCACTATCGGGGGGGTTACCTGCATTGGAGTTGCAAGTATTTATATGTAGCCTTTGATGTGTTGCCTTTGTGCTCATATGCTGCTTGTGAAGTATTTTTTCCTTGCGTATAGACGTCCATTATGCATACATACTATACATACACAGAGAAGGAGAGAGTAATCAACGTTTCCAAGAAAGTATCAACACAATCTAATGAGAACTAAGACCAAAATAGAAACGACAGACATACACACAGAGCAGATAATGGAGGATGCACCTTGCTTTGGGATTTGTAGTACTGAAATCCTACATACATGAAATTCTCACTTCCATTGATGCTGACGTATTTACAGAAGAGAGAGAGAGAGAGAGATTGGGCATGCGTGGCATGTTGAATAGGATTCAGGTTTGGAATTAGGCTGGAAATAGCTGTCAACTCATGGTTTGCTTTCATGAACAACTCTTTGCAAGCCCTAACTTGTACGTACAATATGAGGTCAAGGAGGTGCCTTCATGGGATTTTGGTGAACTCTGCTACTAAGGGGGGCGCTTATTGGTTCCTATGATCCGCCACTTCATCTACTACCTGTATATTGAAACAGTATTATCCTTATTGATTTGAAGGTCGAACCGTTCATTTGTTGGTCTCTACAATTCAAACTTTCTTTGTGTTCTATTCTTCAGTACATGCCTTGACATTTAATCTTTATCTTCCTCTTTGGTACATGCTTTGCATTTAGTAATTGATCGATATTGTTTATAGAGCAAGAGAAAAGTGAGTCCAAGGACGAGCAATGCTTCCGAAAGAGCAAGTGATATTGATGGATCTGGTTCGCCGAGGCGGCCTCTTTCGCCACTGGAATACAATGTCCAAGCGGCCAGGTTATGCAACTCCAAATGACTGATTTATTTCGTTTTGTTCTTGTACTCCAGATCATTGTCACAAACGTTGTTAGACTAGCAAAATTTTATACACGAAATTCTCGTTTCGTTCGAAGCTTAAACTTGTTGCAGTCTCCGCTGAATGTGAGAGAGAGAGAGAGAGAGAGAGAGAGCTGAAATCACAAGGACCGATTGGGCTGGAAGGAATCTCTAATATCTTTCCTTCTGACTGAAAGAAACATTGCAACAGGCGAGTTAGAAAAGTTTGATCTGGAGGATATGTGGCTCTCTGCAGAGAAAATGGGTTTCCTTTGCATCAGATAAAACAAACAAGCTTAAGGCAATCTATCAATAGATTATGCAAAAACGTTCTTTTGGTACTCCCCATAACAATATAAATTAACTAAAATTAAAACAAGGTTTTTTTCTTGAACAAGTGTTATCGCAAAGGATGTTACCGATTCTATTCCTTTTTCATCATCTTCAAGGTAGCCGTGTCCAAGCGGTAACATCAAAAGGCCGTAGCAGTGATTCGAATAAAAGAGATTGATTTAGAGTACGTCACTCATTACCGCCATAGTCCTATATATACAACACCTAATTTTTTTTTTTCCTGCAACCTTCCGAGGCTGCAATTTTTAGTACTCCAGTTTATTTTTCCATTTACTCAAAGAAGAAAAGCCTTTGATTCTTTGTAACATTTGGTTATTATCTATGAGACGGTGCCTGCAATATAATTTTCAGCAGTTTGGAGAAACCATTAGCAAGTTCTTCAACCCTGTTTTGAATTCAATGCTTTAAATTTCGCATGAATACATGAGACGCCGTAATGACGAAACCGAAACCTTTTCCTATATTCCATGATAATTCTGACATATAGTTTCTGCTTTAACAAGATACACACTTTATGAGAACACGACTTTCTCTCTCTCTCTCTCTCTCTCTCTTTGTGACTGATGGATTCTAGGGGGACTCATTTATAGACATTCGAGTTCATGAATTTGTCTAACTAATTCAATATTATGTGCACAAGATTAGGCCTTCCATGTCTTGTTGTGATCTTGGTCAAGGCGTGAAAGAACGTCGGGCAAATTTAGGCCACAACTCTCCCCCTCTCTATAAAGTTAGAAGATGGCGGCCTGGCTTGTATGGCCCAGACCTTAGACAGCAACACCACATGAGTCCTGTCTCGTTAAATGTCATAGAAATTGGAAGCTAGTCAGTTTGGTGGGCACTTGGTTAGAAGGTTTGAAGGACAACTGTGGCTTCTTTTGAGCCCAACAGATTTAATTTGGACGACAAGTCATATTGTCTATCTTCTTATGATTGTGACCACAACATAATCCAGAAAGCCGTATTTATCGATTAGGTCTGCAAATAGGTCCGGTTGAATCAAACATAGCTGGAAGCAGCTTTCAAAGCTTCCTCTCTTGTCAGATCCAATATATATTATAGCTCCTTTTAGATCCAATGGCTTGACGAACCTTTAGATTCAAAACTACAGTTAATTGGATATCTTTAGATTCACATTGATCGGTATTTGTAACTAATAATAGAATTTTGCAGTCCGTCACCAAAGGGGTTGCAGAACAGCTTGGAGAGGAGGCTGCTGGTAAGCAGCCGGCATCTAATTTAGGGCATCAAGGTCTTGTGCTACAAAATGGGGTCACCGATCTGCAGATTGAAAGGCAGTAAAGGCGACATTCTAAAACACCAAAAGTAGACCCTATATTCTAAAAGGACAAATGGTTGAGTGTGTGCTTCGATTCTCTCCCGCTCATCAAAAATAGAATTAATTTGCAGTTGAATCCAAAGCTACTAAAGTTCTAATCAAAGACAAATTTAAAGCAAGGTATACATTGACGGGGATCCACCCACCCATGGGAGGAACAACCATACTCCTGCCCGTCGCCTTGCTATCCATATGCGGCCATAATTCAAGTAATTCCGAATATTGCCGGTGCCATGATTTAATTAATTTTCTCCTTATTCTACTAACCATGGAGCTAAAATTTGTAGAAATGAATGCAAATGTGATGTGCACATTCTTCCAAATTATTTCCACCGATATTAGTCTTGGAACTTAAGCTGCAGATTCAAAATTTCAAACCTTCATCATCCAATGAAACTCGGTTACTTGTGTGAATAGTCCTCCTTAAGGCCAGGCTCGCTCTATAAATGGGGCCAAATCGGCGTGCCTAATTGGTATCCAGAGCAATGGCATCTCCTAAGTACAACATTCTTCTTTCAGCCCTCCTGCTCTCCTTTTGGCTACTAGCCCTTGGTAAAACCCTCTTTCTCCCTCCGCAAACATGCAGGATTCCCTCTCTTCATCAAAGTAGTTTAGAACATCGATACGCTTCCTTGCAATGTTCACTAGAAACATTATGGGGTTGTTTGGTAAGAGGAACACTTTATTAGTGTAAAAATTGGAGAAGATTCATTAAGTACTTTCACAAGTGTTCAATGAATCAGTGTTCAATGAATCTGTGGCAATTTTTGTGGTGCATACATGAACACTAACAAAGTATTCCTGTAAACAAACAGCCTCTTATATGGTTACAAATATCATATCTAGTTAGGAGTTTCATATACATGCCAAAGTGTTTTGTTCACAAGTTGGGGATAAAGAATTGTTTGTTAGTGCTTTTAGCTATGCTGATTGGAATCTCTTTCTCTCTCTTTCTCTGTGTTTGTGGATCAGGGGGAATAGCACGAGCTGAAGATGCAGTCTGCTATGCAGCAAGCGGGAATTTCCATGGGTTGTGTTTCAGTAGCAGCAACTGCGCAAATGTCTGTCAAGGTGAAGGCTTCCCTGGGGGAGATTGCCACCTCTTAGCATGCCGGTGCTCGCGTCCATGCGCTACTAAAAACTAGCGGAGGCTTCCCATTGGGGCCAACTATTACACCATCGAATTAATTAAATAAATAAATCATGTAACAGGGTCCTCAAGTGTTGTTTTCTGCCGCTTGATTTCATGTGCTGTTACTACTCCATCCTTGTTCTCCTTTGCCTTTGTGTGTGTATCTGCCATTAAGAATAAATAAAGCAGCCGTGTTTATGTACGGACGTTCAATTCATCCCCTCACAAATTGGAGTTATATATATATATATATATATATATATATATATATATATTTGCAAGTCCATAATAATTTATAGAAGAATACACCAATATTAATTTTATTCTACTTGAAACATCGAAACTGGTTATATGCACTGTCTAATTAGCAAAAGAAGGAAATAAAAATTGTGCATGAGGCGTAATGAAGAGAATACTTCTTATCAGTAAAAATGTGAGCTTCTATTAAAACGAAAATAGGTAACAAAAAAGTAAAAGTAAAAAAAAAAACATTTTCTTAAAAATTTTCAAAATACCCTACTTTCACATTTTTTTCTTGGGGTGCATAACATGTAAGTAGATTGAGTGGGACTCAGGTACGCCGCATGTTGAGGGCTGGGATTTCTTTTTTTAGGGTCGAAGTCATTTCTGTTTTCTACAAGAGCTTCTTTGTCCTCTTTTATTATAAAGTAAGGATTCTTCCGACGTTGCCCTCAGAAGCAGTCACATTTTCTTTTTTTCAATAACAAAATGTAGCGCAACCAACATAAGGGATCTCCAAATTTCAAGTTCACCTTCTCAAGAAACTAAGCATTCAGTGGACTCTTTCCATCACCATAAATTTATAGAACAGAGTTTTCTGTTTTCGTAAAGACTGATGCCAATTAAAACTTTGCCTCTTGCATGATAAACATCAACTATTCAGTTTTCAAACAAGACAACAGCATAGCAGTCTGAAGGTTCCTGCTGCAAAGCAGATAAACAGAATCTGAATAAGGCCAAAATTTGGATGAATACAACATGATGAAAGAAAAGAGGTGGTCAACACAAAGGTACATATTCCAGCCTAAAGCTCAGAAAATACAGAATCATATATGGTAAGACTCCGTACCCAATTTTCAGGTAAGAATAATACCAGTGCCATCTCTTGGAAAAGTAGCTTCACTTATAAGCTTTATTAAAAAAATGTTTAACCATGTGTCCGGACTCCTTATGGAGTTCACAGTTTACCTCTCCTGCATAGTCCTCATGCTGCAGCGCTCTGCTTCTGACGATGGTCTTCAAGGTTGAGTGCTTCAAGTAACGTTGGCCAACTCTCAGGACAGGAATGCCACCTCGTAAATTGAACTCAAGCAGCTTTCCTCTAGCACGATAAAAGCCCTCCACAGGCTGACTCTGCACATAAAGATCGTAGAAACAGGATGTTAGCATGTGATCATGGAAGAAGTAGTTTCTGTTCCAGAAGAGAGCAAAAATATAGTTGCGACATCATTATAGGCTAACTCTCAGGAAAGTCTTCCTTAAAAATTCTGGTCTCGTCGAGAAATTTCAAAACTAAAAACTTACAGAACTACAAAAGGTAATTCAAAGTTTTGTGAAATTGTGACATCCCGATTATGTTTCATGGATGAAAACTAATAATTACTCAAGAAGCTATTGGAATTATGAAAAAGGAAAAAGAAAAGAAAATATATACAAGACATTATAGAAATGACATAATTTTTTATACAAGAAATAGTCAAGAAGCCATCAGTTACCTTTTTGCCACAACTTCCAACCATTAGAAAAAATTAAACTTCCTCTTAAGAAGTTAATCTCTCTCTCTCTCTCTCTCTCTCTCTCTCTCTCACACACACACACACACAGTAAGCCAATTGAGTTACTGCTTAGATTTCTAAAACAATCCACAGGGTAAATTCATTAAAGTGATTGACGACCCAGAATCTCCATTAATGGGACATCATCACATGAAATGATGAAATCAATTCTGTCTCCACATCATTGATCAAACGTCTCAGCACCAAAAAAGTTGCAGACCTCTGGTATCCATTACTCCCTCCGAAATGAACCGAAAAATGCCAGATGCACATGCACACAAATCCAGAGAAAGAAAGAGAGATCGATCTGTAACCCAAATGATGAAGGTTTACCCGTGGATAATATCGAGAGACAGAGAAATTTAAGTTCGGGATTCATTCCCATATGGACGTCTTCGGGAACTTGGTCCACTAAGAGGCGCCAGGTCGCTGCCCTCTTTACTCCACAGAAACGAGAACTTTCTTTTCAAAATTTTGCACACTAATTTCGTGATTTCGGTATTTGTTAATTAACAAAGGCCACCCGTCACAGCTGGTTTGCATTGCGATCAATAACTTGCTTCTCATATACAGTGGGTGGGGAGTTTGATGCGTCGAGTTCCTCCCTCAAGCGAGAGGGGGGCATTTTTTTTTAAATTTACATTTAAATTTTAAAAAAATTCACTTGTTTTATATAAAATTTTTAAAAAATGATATTTTGGTCCGTGCCAAAATTTTATTCCGCTATTCTCATGAAAAAATTTTATTCCGCTATTCTCGTGAAAATTTTTAGCTCTGCCCCTGCACATGGACATGACCCACAACATGAGATGGACCGTAGGGGCACTATGGGTCACTCTGTTCACGAGACAACGTGATCTGGCTCGAACTTGGCTCAAAAGGCATAAACTACAACCCAAGCTCAGTTCAGCTCCAACTTAGAAAGATTGAACTTGGCTTGGCTAAACTCGACTCAAGGTTCGTTTGGGCTATGTATAAAAACATTCCTTTTTAGTAAACTCACTTATGATAAAATGAGAAAGTATTTTTTTTACATATTTTTTTTTATGAGTTTATTCGAGTTTAACCCAGTCAAGCTTGCTAGCTCAAGTTCGAGTCATTAAATTAATCGAGTTTTTTTTTTTGGAACTCGACTCATAAGTTTTATAGAGCAAGTTCAAATCAGCTTGTTGAACAGCACTACGCGTGAGTGTGAGTCAGAGGATAGGTGTTTTTATAAAGGGCTGGCACATCTATGTCCCCCCGCCAAACTCCTAACTTACCGACCGACACTTTCAATATCTGTCCTTCGATTTACTTTCAAGTAAAGGGTTCATAAAAAAAGGGGCTTATGTTCTGGATATAAATATAAATATATATATATATATATAAATATATATATATATATATATATATATATATATATATATATATATATATATATATATAAAATTGATCGTTACTCTTCGGTGTGGACAGATGAAGGTGATCCAGCTGGGTATGACATGTTTGAAAGCCTTTTAACGTGGAATGCACAATCTACTGCTAGTGTCGCGTCGTGATCCTGTTTTTTCTGGGTCCTTCGGTAGGCGAAAGAGGAAATAAAAATACTTTAGCAAAAAGAAGAGCAAAAGAAGTGAACAGGAGATCCTTCAATGAGTCTGCACTAGCGAAGTGCGCCAGCAGCCAGCCCATTCTGCCATTTAAAAGTTAAACACCCAACTTCCTTTTCAGTTATTGAAGAATGCCATCCAACACCAACCTGTACCAGTCTTTAAGCGAGAATATTGGTGGAGAAAATAAGTTGAGCCTCGTTTCCTAGAAAGAAGGGAGAACAAGAAGAAAGCTGCTGAGCTCAAGAAGATGACGGAAACACTTGGTTCTGACGCAGATGCTAGAACCACGGTGGAAGTATGCACCAGGGTCTCCTCGCATCTCGCAGTTGTGCATGTTTAAATACATAAAAACAAAGATAAACATAGAGTTTAACGTGGACCAATTTCTCTACCTACGGAAGGGCGCCATCGGCCTTAGATTACAAGACCTTTATTTAGAAAGATATCACAATCATATTCCACGGCCTAAAATCAAGGAGCGAAAATCTGGCTATCCTGTAACCAAAGCGGGTTTTGTGCATAGACCTTAGATTCTACCAGTTAGTGATTCAAGATTCTGAGATTTGACAAAGCACAGATCAAAAGTTCGTATATGCAAGTCATTACAACGAATACACCATTCTAAACGGTAAAAAGACATTTCAGTTTTTTTGTTCCACTCATGTCGTTATCACATATTCATGTTGTTAGCTAATATCTATTATCTTATATCACTGTCATTATCTTATATCCTTGCCCCTATCATTATCTCATACCACCCTTGTTATTATCTCAGACGCTATGAGTATGAGATAATAATAAAGACATGAGATAATAATAGTGGCACACAAGACTTGCTCTCTCATGTAACTACACCCAGCAAAGCCAATTTTGATTTATATTAGCCGCTAACGCCATTATCTATAGCAGCTTCCGCTATATCTATGGAATTAACATTTATCTTCACCTTTCAGTGTCGTTGTTTAGCATAATGGACGTGATTTACGTGGTTATTTTGACGACAGAAAATTACTTTGCAATGCAAAAGATTGAGTATAAGTAGTTCAAGAACCATTCTTAATGTTCTTGAACACGCCAGTTGAGCTGTATTAATCTCAAAAACTTGTTTTTGATTGTCAAGAAATTTCAGTCAGATTATATTGAAAGTAATTTTAGCTTTTACAGGAGGCACACACTTTAGTAGAAAAGTCTTGCGGATTTGAAAGGAGCGTCACAACAAATTAAAGCAGCAGGCATGAAAAAGAGAAAAACAGAAAAATAGGAGGTGGTGCAGTGGCTTTAACTTTAACTTTTTGAATATGCTATCTGCAAGTCGGCTCACCATGATCCACGCTTTACCTTTATGGCCACGTGAAAATCAATCATATTGCAGCTGAACAAAAATGGCATAAGCCTTTTCTGCTCTATATATCATGACGACTCCATTCTCTTAGCGTCCGGCACTGAGGTAGAAGGCCTGTCTCTCAATTATTCTGGTGGGACAAAGCCATGGAGATCAAGAAGGGAGTCGTCTTGTCTATCTTCCTTCTCCTCCTGCTGATGACTGCTGGTTTTTCCTCTTCATCCTTACTTTCTAGTATTGCATGTGCATCTTTGCATTAGCATGGTCAATTTAATTAGCTATTTCCCAGTCTTTGAAACGAGCAGGATCTATTTGGATTGACATTAGTGAAACTTCTGTGCAAGGGTGTAACACAGACACGCATGAAAACCTTAAGTTAACTGTGGTCAAGAGTTAAAAAGACGACGAACTTGCCGTTTCTCATGCATTATGAACTGATAGAGGGCTGCCTAACCCGGCCTGCATGCTTATTCATATCAAGAAGCAAGAACAAGCGCATGTTCCGTATCTTCTCAATTATTTTTAGCAACCATTTAGAGAGATCATATTATACGTAAATTCATAGCTTGTATATGTTGGTATGATGAGAACAAACTTTATTTTGGTGTCTAGCTAATCAAGCAAAATCATATTTATAGTTATTATTCGCAGTGGACACTTTTCGTTTTCATGCACTCCGCGTTTGAAGTAACACATGTTCGATGTGTTTGTTCGAAATGTACAGAGGTTCCAATGGGAGCAGACGCAAGAATTTGCGAGGCGCCGAGCCACAGGTTCAGGGGGTTATGCTGGAGGAGTAAAAACTGCGCTACCATTTGCCACTCTGAGGACTTCCACAGCGGGAAATGCCATGGCTTCCGTCGTCGTTGCCTTTGCATCAAGCACTGCTAGATCACCCGCTTCAGCGCACTCTCTGTTCTCGTTTTTATGTAGAATAAGAGCAGGCACCTTTCGTATGCCTGGTGTGTCATGAATAAATTATGTGCACATCACCTCATCAGGAGGAAGTGTGCATCTGTACTTGTGATTTTATGTATCAACTTTGCCTTATTATGATGCTTTTTTAGTGCGCTCTGGAAGCTTACTAAGCTTGCAACAGAATATAAAGAAAGACATTGAAAACGACGAGTTTCTTGACATTAAATTTGTAGGTATTCTTCTTCTGAGAAGACATCCCCGAAGCTGCAGATCACTATCATCGACCTTAGTTGATTCTTTAATTTCCACGCAGTTATGGATGCGTCAATTCGGTCAAGCATGTGGCGAAAAAATAACATTAAATACAAAGTTAGTGGTGAATATGACGGATTATAATTAAGTCGGTCGCAGACCAAAGAAGGAGGTGCATATGGTTGATCAAAGGGTATGAGGATGAAGTTTTGATACTTATATATTTGGATAATTGAAGATTTCTAAAGGAGCTGTTTGGCAAACAGTAATAAGTAACAAATGTTACTTTCCAATGTTTTATGGAACACTGCAATATAATGTTTCATAAATCTGTCCGCATTTTCTGGCATATTCATTAAACAATAACTATTAATTGCTGTTCCCAAACGGCCTCAAAAGGCTCTACTAGGAATCTTATTGCCCACAATCCCCATTCTTTTCAAGAACCCCTGGTGAATGATTAATTATTCTCTTCTGGAGACAAACAAAAAGTTATGGCGAAAGAAAAATTCACCCATTTACTGGAAATTAAGGTACCATTTGGTAACAAGAACACATGGTCATGGAACAAGTGTCTAAGGAACATTAAGTTATTGGCAAAAGGACAAGTTGTAATTACGTCTAATGTTTGTTTATGCAGGTAAAAGAACATAACTAACTTGTCCTGTGTCTACCTATCTCATTCTTTTTCCCCCTCTTTTTGTCAAAAACAAAAAAACATGAAAAAAAATATATTACTAACTTGCCTTCCCTTTCTCTTGGTACACAACAAACTACATAAAATCTACATAAATAATTAAAAGAACTGATAAAACACGCATTCATTAGCCAATACATAATCCTCCTATAAGGAGAAATCATTTTCAAATAACGCACCCATAGACAAGTGTTCAAAATATAGATGTGCCACTCGAAGATTAATTAGTATTGTTGAAAATAGTTGATCTTGGAAAAACGAGAACACAATGACATCTTATACTGCCTCGTACAAATGAAAAGCCCATTAGCATCTTCCCTCACTCCATCGCAGCTACTAAAATGAACTCCTTTAATATTCTCGACTGGACATATCTCAATTTTGTCGGAGTGATGTATGAAATGAGCTAAACAATTCAATTTTGTGACTGGATTTTCAGGTCCTTCTCTTCTTTTAGGATCCACCAATCCTAAGTTGGAAAGAAGTTTTTTAGAGAAAAAATGAACAAAAGAAAGAAGAGGGTGAGATCGTGATCGAGAAAAGAGAGGATGAAAAAAAAAATCAGTTGGTTAAATCTCATATGGAAATTGTGGATTTTAAGAGAGCATTGAAATGTGAATATGAAAATAATTCAGGTCCACCTTCAATATTTTATTCTAGCATTTTGTTACAGTAAAATTCCCTTTTTTTTTTTTGTAGTGGCCAAGAGAAATCCAACCATTGACCTTTGAAGTTCTTAACAAAATCTATGCACCGACGATCCTATTTTAGCTAAATCTCAAGGTTCCCCAGCTTGAAGTATGAACCTGTCCAAAAGTTGCAGTCGAGATCCACAAAAAGATTATGTTTTCTAAAATTAATCTTATTAGTCTGGGTCCAATAAAGGCTAGTTATACAAGCATACGTACGAGTATTATATACTAAAAAAAGGTCCAATCAAGAGCGAAATTGGCCAATAATTCAAGTCAAATAAAACCGATTGAGTCTCTCGGCCCCTGAACTGGCATCAATGATTTCTTCAATAAATGGACTTGAATTGACTAAGTTGAATAGATATTGCTTTTGGATAGTTGAGGCAGAAAACCTAATTCCAGACCAGCCATGTGATCCTGATCTAGCTAGAGAACCATCCCATACGCAAAGATAGTTCCGAGAAAATGGATAAAAATAACACAAAATAATTTTAATCATTCAAAACCTTTTTTTTTTCCCTTTTTCCCGTCCAACCGTCAATAAGAAACATGCTTACACAGACAAATATACACCTCATTTTGAAATGAGATTTTTAAGTCTCTTTTCTTCCTGATGTTGTAAATGTATTATATAAGTAGCTGTTAAGGTAGAGAAGACGGTTTGAAAAAGGAAAAGTGAACAAGTAGAAGAAGTTGAGTGAGAAAAAAAAATTGAAAAAAATTTCCAGTTAAAGAGCGAGATTAGCTGAGTTCATTCCTTTCAAAGATACTGGAACGGCATATCCCAAACTTGATGAGAAACATATAACCCCTTAATTCTAAAGAGATTAGACTATGAAAATTAAGCTACAAATGTAAAAGTAAAGTTGCTTTTTATAGAGTTCAAAAGACACCTCAAAATACATAAGGGGGTTTCATTCAAGGGAACTGATTTATTTCCTTTTTTCTCTCTCATCTTTTAAAGAGTACCTTGGACCACTGAAAAACAATGTGACTTTTGTATTTGCAACTTAATCTCTACCATCTGATTTACTTAAAATTAATGACCCATGTAACTTCTAAGTCGGTATATGAGGGTGAGGTAGCTACCTGTCTGTATGTATACCAGACCCTCATATAGCAGGGAGCTACCAAACCTTCACATACTAGACTTTGATGAACATCATCCAGGCCGTCGATTTCAAAGTGATTAGATGGCAGCAATTAAGTTGCAACTATAAAATTCAAAGTCTAAACTATCTTCCAAAGGAGAGGGAAGAGAGGGAGAGAGAGATAGAGTGAGAGAGATGAATTTCCTTAAACAAAATCCCTTGTCTCCTTGGCGAGATACTTTGGATTCTTGAAAAACTGGTTGTCCTTATATATTTTGTAGCTTAATTTCCGCCATCAGTTCTCATTGAGATGGACAGCACGAATATTTTTCATCAAGTTTGGTGTGCAAAGGTCTGGTAGTCATATGTTTAATTTCTTTTATATATATATATATATATATATATATATATATATATATATATATATATATATATATATATATATATATATATATATATATATATATAAAGAGAGATATCCTGACAATGGAAATCAAACTATGACAGCCCCACCTGACATGACTCCATGTGATATGCTTTTATATATCGAGTTACGGCCAAACTCGAAGCGCCAACTTGCATCACTAGTGGATATATATATATATATATATATATATATATATATTTATTTATTTATTTATTTATTTATATAAAGAGAGATATCCTGACAATGGAAATCAAACTATGACAGCCCCACCTGACATGACTCCATGTGATATGCTTTTATATATCGAGTTACGGCCAAACTCGAAGCGCCAACTTGCATCACTAGTGGACCCTTCAGTACCTTGAAATTTAACTGAGCAATAAATCACTGGACACAAATTGGGTGCATGAATTGAAATCAATCGGCTATTTCTATGGTTGGATGGTTACATTTTACTTGGCGTTGCTAAAAACTCTCGCAATGGAATATACTTTTTGTGATGGTTTTATGAAGACAGAAAACAAAAAATAACCATCTAGCTGCAGACATAGCCGGCTGATTTAAATTTTATTTACAGAGTGCATGACAGAACGCATATCAAAATTTTGTTCTAGCAATTTGAAATGAGCAGTACTGAAATTTGGATTTGAACAGGATGCAAGTCCATATCTAATATTTTCTTTTAGTAAGACTTGTTTTGGTCTTGAAATATCGGGGAGTTCTGAATCAGACGTCAATTATAATATTTGTTTTGATACCCATGTTCTGTTGTTATTGGAAAACATCGAAGCCACTTAATTATTAACCTCTCCCGCATGTAAGCCAAGAAACTAGCGTGCAACAAGAGGTAAGCACATATTACTAGATATTTTACTTACTAGCCTTGCGCTTGCACGCTGGAATGGACTCCAACCCTCAATATGTGGATGAGGGTTGTCTGACGATGAGTCAAAGGCAACCAAGATGATGATGATAACGACGACGATGAGGATCATGATGAAGATGATGTTTGTTGTCATTACATTTGTTATTATTATTATTATTATTACCAAAACCATGGTCACACAAGCATTAGTTTATATTTTACTCCATTAGACAAAGAGCATATCCACACGTACATTAGCGTAGCTAGGACTGCCTTTATTTTATGCTTTATGAAGGCAAATACAAACACAAAAGAAAAGAAGCAGAACAAAGATAGAGTGGGAACACAAGAAACTATCTGAAAGCAGGTTAGGTCCTGCGGGATTTATTCAATAGGTGTAAGGAGTAGCGGTTCCAGGAAGAAGCGCAGTTCTTAACAGGGATGTGAGCATCTGCATTGGAAGAGGTGGCAATCACCGCCCGTGAAGTGGTAGTTGCTTTCACTTTGGCAAACATGTGCACAGTTGCTGCTGCTAAAGCATACGCCACTGAACCGCTTGCTTTGAGAATAGCATATTGCATCTACACCAGCTTGCGCCATTCCCCCTGGTTCAGAGACAGAGACAAAGAGAGATGATATTTCCATCAATTACCAAACGACCAAAGGAGTCCAGATAGAATTAGACCAAAACACGCGTACACAAAAGGATCATAATCTGCTTCTCTTTGAGGCTGTTCTTATATTGTATGCCTTGTTCAACATGTACTGCAATTGCAGAGGTAATGTAGTAGTTTCCCATATACTGCCTTTAAAATTTCAGCGGCACACAATTTGATAGCAGAATTCTTTTCCCCAAGATGTGAACATAATATATTCTTGTTGGCGTATGACATTCCGTAGCGCCAATGAATGCAATATCGATAATTATGCATATTATATGTCCTTATGAAAATTAGTGAACACGCATAGCAGTAGATGCGGGAAGAGAGAAAGAGAGAGAGATTTACCAACGGCTAGCAGGGAAAAGGAGAGGAAGAGAAGGGAGAGAAGAATGCCACCCTTAGGAGATGCCATTGCTCTGATAACAATTATTTAGTGACACCCAACTGACGCTATTTATAGAGCGAGAGCAGCGTCCTTTGGGATTACTACAAAGTCCAAATTATTGAAGCAAATGGGCACATGGCGGGGACCACGGCGAACAGGTGGGTGGGGCCCGGCGTGAAGTTTGGGGCAGCCATTCCAATCAAACAATGGCGCTGTGAATGGACTGCGAGTACTAAGCCTTGTGCATGAACAAATAATAATGGCTAAAATGCCCTTTCATTAAAATAGAAAGCTAATAGCTTTTTATGAGCATAAAAAAGAATTATTAAAAAGTTAAAAGTCTAAAAAATATAATTCTTTATAGAAAAGTTCAAAATACCACAAACCCCCTTCTTTTTGCTTCCCAGCGTGCACCAGTGCATGCCACTCAATCTCGACAAAGATCATAAACTTTGCACCAGTTTTGTATTGGAATCGAACTTCTACATTTAGTTGCAAATCCCGGTTATGTATGTACGTATAATCAATTAATTTTAAATATAAAAATTATGAAATAACCGTGGATCTGCCAAAACCGTAATCAAACTTTGTAGCAAGAAAGAAACGTGGAGCCGTGTTTCAGTTTTGCCTTATGATCCAAATGCATCAATGTTTAGTCGTATTCCAAATGGACCCAGTTGATATGTGTCCTTGTGAAGGCAATATATAATAAAACATGGTCATGAATGCACTTGTTCGGCGCTTGCCACAATCCTCCAAACGAGCAACTGGCGAAGCAAATGGGCCAACGCCTTCATTGTCAGAGCGTGTGGAGACTTATCCACAGTCCCATAGAATTCATCTATTTGTTGGGTTGGATCACTTTTATTTGGAGGATCTAGATCCAAGCAAAAAGGCAAAAGTAAAGCACTTCGTATTTTACAAAGATAAAAAAGGGGCGATTGTGATAAATTTGGTGGACTAAAACTGAAATTAAAAAAAAAAAGGGGCCTGAAAGAAAAAGACGTCCTATTTTTTTGTGCGGTCAGGGCTGGGCTTTCCTGCATTATTCTGAATTGCAGTTGAGGAGAGAGAGAGAATGAAAGTGAGAGTTATTGCTCTCCATTAATTTTGAAGCGATTAGGGAGATTGCCAAGGAGAAAGATTCTATTACTGTTTGGGTCTTTCTTTCATTCTTTTTCTCTTTGATTACTGAAGATTAGGGCAACAATAACAAGTTTTTTCGTTACTGTTTGAGAATATTTTTTCTTCGTTTGTTTCATTATTGTGCATCAATATATATATATATATATATATATATATATATATATATATATATATATATATATATATATATATATATATATATATATATATATATATATATATATATATATTTTTGTGAGATCCCTTGGATGATAAGGGTTTTATTTTTAGAGCTTGGGTGGAAGAAGTATTTTGCTTTCCTTGTGCACAAGATGGAAGGGCTCATTTACAAGTTGTTGTGAGCTATCGTCTTAGTACAATCATTCCGTTTGTGTCCGTTTTTCCAAACATTATTTACATATTAATTTGGCCCATCTCGTTGATTTCCCTCAGTCATTTACTTATTTGTATATGTTGTCTCTCAACCATTTTACAATGTATTTGAAGGTTCTAAGATTCTGTGATTAATGCCTTGAGTAAAACTTGCCACATAATTATTATTATTGTTATTACTAGAACCATAGTCGCGCAAACTTAGTTGATTTGTTACTCCACTGACCTACGACCACATCCATGTACACCAACAAAGGGCTGCCCTTTTTCAGTTTGTTATACACAAAAGTAAAGGAGAGAACAAGGGATATATAGAACGCGTGCAGCACATTAAGCTAGCAAATTGTAGATGTAACCCTTAGATGCTGTTTGACAATACTAACATATTGTTACTGTTTTATAAATTTATCCACAAAAAAATGGAGCATTCCATTGTTCTAAATCTGCCTCAATTTTTAAGGCAGATTAATAAGACAGTAATAGAGTGAAAATACTACTCCAAAACAGCAACTGACGGTGTATTGAATATGGCTAACCTGAAGTTCAGCACTCACTTGTTTTTACACACACACACACATATGTGTGTGTGCAATTACTGTCCTTAATAACTTAATTTCAAACTCTTATTGTCATTTGATTATTTAGTTTTTATCGACAGTGACAATGGAAATGGACTTCTATATAAATTAATCTAATGGAAAATTTGACCTCATTGACATGGTAAACATTAATTTTAATTATTATATTTCATAAGGATCTAGCCCACTTTGCCGAGCTACTTGGACTTGGTCAAAATTTTTCCTAAAACGGAACATTTTTTATAAGTAAATTTTTAGTGATTTTTGTCTACAAGAGCGTGCTCATGCACATAAGTTAATAGAGTACCTATCCATACCTAAAAATCATTAATTGGACCGTTTTAAGCATTTCATTAGTCCTACTGGGGCAAGTGTGGTCCATTAGATGAAGACATCTGTTTGTCTATTGCCCATTTTCTAAAAAGGAGATGGTTGGCCGATAGAAATAGAGACCTCCCTCGCTCCTTTGATTTTTTTTTTCTTTTTCTTTTTTGTGCTCATTCTGTTCAGCGTTAATTGGTGAAGATTGAGGCCTTATCCTTCGAGTTGCAAGCTCCAACACTGTCTCTATCTATCTCTATCTCTATCTCTCTCTCTCTCTCTCTCTCTCTCTCTATATATATATATATATATATATATATATATATATATATATATATATATATAGATATATATATATATATGACAACAAGAAATGCCTTATCCTCTTTAATAGTATCATCACTTGGGCCAATTTCATGAAATCGCACCACATGCATTTATTTTCATCAATTAACCGGAGGAGGAATTCAGCTTTCTCTCTAGCAGTAAGATAACCTTCTCTCTCACCTAAAACCACGGAAGTTCCACCTCAACAGTTGTGGTGACGAGTGACTCCGGACTCGACTCGGTTGTTCTTGATTCGTGATTTGGCTGTTCTTCACTCGTGACTCGGCGGGTCAATTCGGTGACAAACTCGATTGTGTTAATTTTTTCTTAAGAAAAAACAATATTTAAATTGTCTTTTAAACATAAAAAGTTTGTAAAATGACTTCACTAATATGATTTAAAAAGAAAAAAAAAATCAGACTAACACAAAGTGCAGTGATCACAACTGAGTTCATCCTCCAAGAATTGTTGCAATTTAGTATGTTGAATGGAAAGATATTAAAAACCTCAATAAATTCAGTTAATATCGCTCGACTTTAACAAACTGAACTTGTATCTTTAATAAAGTAACCAACAAAAACTTGTTATCTTAGCATGTATGTATCAACTATAAACAGCAATAAAATATTGAAGCATGAAGTAAAACGAGTTACCCTACTGGCTTGAGTCACAAAGTTGAGTCAGCGAGTTTTTAAACGTTGATTTGAAGAACAGGTGATGTACCCCTCCTGCAGAGTAATTAGGACTTGGCACTAGAACGAGACAAGGGGCGACAAATTGTTAAATATTCTATTTACTTACTAAGTCCCCCTTATTTTTGGGTATGATAAGAAGACAAATGATCTGAAGCCAAGGTGCGGCCCGTGCGTCTGTGAGTGGCTGGCAACCAAAGTAACTAAGTTTATATGATGATTATTATTATTATTATTCTTACATGCTATTTAGAAAAGCAAAAAAAATGAAGAGCAGAATACTATATATATAGACGATTAGCAAAGAAACCATGCTTGATCACACCGACTAACTAGGTGATATTTTACTTCATCAAACTGTGAACACATCCAGGTACATCAACACATGACTGCCTTTATTTACGATGCTTAAAGGCAGATACACAAAGGCATTAGAGTAGCAGCACATGAAGCCAACCGAAAGCAAGTAGAACCCCTGCGTCATTTATTTAACATATCCCACGGGGTAATGGGTAGGGCTAGTGACGAGCATCCGCTAGTTTTTAACAAGCTAGCATTTATATGTGCAGTAGCACGACCAGAGGGAGCAATATCCGCCTGTATACTTAGCGTCCTCATTTTGGCAGATATTCCCGCAGTTGGTGTTACGAAAACATAGTCCAGTGTAATCCTTGCTTGAAACGCTGCAGACAGAATCTTCAGCTCGTGCTATTACCCCTGGTTCACGGAGACAGAATGTGAGAAAGCGATCAACTAAGCCATCAAGAAGGCTCCAACGAAGAAGTCAATGAGAATATCCAAACCAAAACACGCACACAAACGCACAAGAAATAAGTTTATCATCCAGTTCCCTTGGGGGCTCTCTTTCACAAGGGTAACAGTATGTTACTGCAGTAACAGTGTTACTATTGCCGAGAGGCCCCTTAACATTTAACCAAAACATTTGTTACTGTTGCCTAATGGTCCCTTTTAAGCAAAACATATTTAGAAACCAGAATTCTGTGTCCACAAGTTGTCAGCTTCTCAACAACATTGAATATCTGTAAGCGTACAATCTTCTTATGGAAAGTTAGTGAACACGCAAAAAAGTACATATTCTAAACCATTTTGATATAAAGGCATTGAGCTAGAGATGAGAGGGAAGGAGAAGGAGGGTTTTACCAAAGGCTAGTAGACAGAACAGCAAGAAGACAGGGAGAAGAATACAACGCACAGGAGATGCCATTGGTCTGATAGCAATCCAAGCGACACATAACTGACCCATTTATAGAGCGAGCACGATCTTGTATGAGAATTACCAGGTTTATTGGTTGAAGAATCAAACTGCAACACGGTTCTCCCAAGCAAATTGGTAGTACTTGTGAAAGTTCAGTCAAAACATATAAAAGTTTGTTGGGTTTCGAGTGAGCTTTCACTTGATTAGTGACTAATATTATATAATAGGAGCGAGCCGATGTCCAGATTCTGTTTGATTGATATCTTTAGTCATTCAGCCTTGTACACGCATGACTATCTGATTACCCTATTGCATTAAGCCAATCTTGTCATAAGGACGTACCACCTTTACCATTATTATTGTTATCAGTACTCCTAATACAGATATGGTTATACGCACGGCCTCCTCAGAACCTTTAAGTTGTGCACAGATCCATGTGTATGACATGTATCGCCAAGGGACCAATGAAGGTGGACCAGATGAACAGATATCATGCCACTGTGAACGGTGCATCCGCGCATGTAACGTCTCTAAGTAAAATTATTCTCACTTGCCTTGGTTGAGGCACTGTTTTTTTTCCATGGTTCTGATAAAGGTAAGAGCCTCAGTTTTCTATGACCATACATTAGAAGAGGAGGAGCCTTGGAAAGCTCATTTTTTATAAGAAGTTGAAACATATAAGGAATTTCAACACTTGTTTATATATATATATATATATATATATACACACATATACAGGAGCGATTGAAGTTCCTTTCTTTCTGTGATCACCTATATTTTTATAGTCCTTTTTTTTCAGTTCTTTCATTTAATAATGGAGGCATCAAACAAACTTAAAAGTCCAGTCTGATCATCTCGGGACTGATCATATATATTGACATATTAATTAAGCCCGCTCCTGCTTAAACATCGCCATATTCCCTTAATAAGAACAAGATGAGGAGGTAGCTTAAAAAAATGGAAGGGGAAAAATGGTAGCTGTTGATCAAGTAATCCTGGTTCATGGTTCTGCTTTATTTACTCATCCACTCATTCTAAAATGTTTTATCTAGTTTCCATTAAACATTATTTGTTTTTGTCTTCCTGCAGAGATGGAAAAGGAACATTTCTGATGGTTTATGGTGAAATAACTTTTAATATGGCATTTTCAGTGTTAGATTTTTATTTTTTACGCATCCAACAAATCTAAATTCTCCGACAAGCTACGTACTTGAAAAAGTACAAGTAGTTAATCAAGAATAATTAAAAGCTGAAGCTTTTTACTATGTTAAGACCATGTGTCCAAGTCATTTTCAGCAAAGGGAAATGTGAAAGGAATCAGGTTGAAGACCCTAAATCAAGTTCCAATTTCGTCATGCTATTGCATTTTTTTTTTAATTATGTTTTCAAGGTAAAACTTGGTGGCCAAGTTAGGCTAATCTACAATTGAGAGATGTTACAACATCCTCAGTTTTGAATGATACTGTGGATGCAAAATGATTAACAACAGCCGCATCGCTTTTAAGAACTTTCAACGCATATTGTCGTTTTCGTTGTTTAATTTTGATCAGTACTGGACAATTGAATTGGACTTTAATGTAAGTAAACCTGATGGCAACATTGCACCTCATTGACATGATAGAAGAAGAACATTTTTGTGAGTAAAATTCATGATGATATTTTTTTGCCGAATGCAGGATACAAGAGCCGAGTACATCAAGCGCAACAGGTATATATTAAGAAATGATGTTATCCTACTCAACACTTCCATGCACATCCATGCATGGGACCTACGAAATTAACAGGCAGCTACAGACCCTGGTATACCACAATATAATGTGAATTATCAAGGGCATTGACTTCAAAGAGATTAAGTTGCAAATGTAGAAATTAAATTATTATTTCAAGAGTTTGAAATAACCTTCAAAAAAGAGCAGGGGTTTTGTTTAAGGAAATTCATTTGTATTTTTTTTTTTTCTTTTCCCCATTCCTTTAAGGGTATTTCAAAGACTCTTAAAGAAACAGTTTAGCTTCTATCTTCACAATCTGATTTCCATACATATGGTATATGACAGTCTAGTAGCTATTTACACACATATCCAATCAAACAAAATGCATGTGAACATTTTATTATTTCTATTGGGGCTGATGTGGTTTTCTGGATTAATATATCTGTTTTCTCTAATGCCATCGATTCCAAGGACATCAAATAGTGGGAATTAAGTTTCAAATATAAAAGCTAAACTATTTTCTCAAAAGTCCAAAATACTTTTAAAAGGAGGTAGAGGGCTTACTTATATATATATACCATCAGAATTTCGAAACATACAAAGTTTAAATGATCGTATATATATTTTTTAATAATATTGGTCTGTTGTTACTTGAATAAAAGGCATTGACACGACGTTAACATATGGGACAAGGTGTGAGGAACTACTGGATCATTCTGTATAATTACGAAATCCACTTTACATTAAGAGGGAAATGAAAGCCTCTTTTTGTGTTCGATCAAAGGACAGACTGTCCCATTTGACAATCAGCAAATTAATTGATAGACAAGGAACTAAGAGGCGGATTTGGCACCAATCCACCAGGAGAGATTCAGTTCTCAACAGGGTCGAAAAGACGCATGTGCCCCTTAGGTGGAACAATTGAGAACAAGAAAAAGCGACTGCCTCTGAGGGGCAACATCGGAAGAATCACTACTTCATAGAAGAAGACAAAGAAGCCCTTATACAAAACAAAAATAACTTCGACCCTAAAAACAGAAATCCCAGCCCTCTACATGCGGCCTACCTCCATCCTTGACATTTATTTGGGACTATGCTTCCCAGACTATTCACTTTCTCACTACGCAGTACGCCCTATGCAAAATTTTCATTACCTTATTTTGCTAATCGTATGGTGCATATAATCAGTTTTGATGCTTTAAGCAAGTAGAATGAAATGAATATTGCTGTATTTCTGCTATAAACAATAAAGAACTTCCGAAACATTAATTGGCTAAAACCATTGTGATATATATGTATATATATATATATATATATATATATATATATATATATATATATATATATATATATATATATATATATATATATATATATATATATAGAGAGAGAGAGAGAGAGAGAGAGAAACAATAATAACTAGGGTTGTTTCATGTAGATGATAAGATAAAGCCCAGAAAAAAGAGGTGATAGACATTCTATTTTAGCTTTATTTTCTCTCAATCAATCATCTATTTCAAAATGATAATCCTAGTTAGATGGTTGGGTGACTTTGAAAAACTAAAGTCACCATTAATTATCTATAAAAAAGTTAAAATAAGCTGGTTAACTTTGTAGTTAGATGATTACTTTGTTTTTATTTTGTGTTGCTAAAAACTGTTATAAAAGATTATTCTGTCGCCAAGCAGGTCGTCATTTCTTGATATTATATATATATTCGACTCCATTAGATTAAGAGGGATGAACGTACATACATAAACACGTTTTATATATATATATATATATATATATATATATATATATATATATATATATATATATATATATATATAACTCCAATTTGTGAGGGGATGAACGTCCGTACATAAACACGGCTGCTTTATTTATTCTTAATGGCAGATACACACACAAAGGCAAAGGAGAACAAGGATGGAGTAGTAACAGCACATGAAATCAAGCGGCAGAAAACACTTGAGGAACCTGTTACATGATTTATTTATTTAATTAATTCGATGGTGTAATAAGTGGCGCCAATGGGAAGCCTCCGCTAGTTTTTAGTAGGGCATGGACGCGAGCACCGGCATGCTAAGAGGTGGCAATCTCCCCCAGGGAAGCCTTCACCTTGACAGACATTTGCGCAGTTGCTGCTACTGAAACACAACCCATGGAAATTCCCGCTTGCTGCATAGCAGACTGCATCTTCAGCTCGTGCTATTCCCCCTGATCCAGAAACACAAAAACAGAGATAGAGATTACAATCAACATCGCTAAAAGCACTAACAAAGATTTCTAAGATGTCTCAACTTGTGAACAAAACATTTGGGCCTATATTTAAAACTCCTAACTAGATATAATATTTGTAAGCATATAAAAGCTATTTGGTAAGAGGAATACTTGGTTAGTGTTCATGTATGCACCACAAAAATCGGAATAGATTCATTGAACACTGAATCTTCTCCAATTTTTACACTAATAAAGTGTTCCTCTTACCAAACAACCTTGTAATGTTTCTATTGAACATTTCAAAGAAGCATGTTGATGGTCTAAACCATCTTGACAGAGAGAGAGAGAGAGAGAATCCAGCCCTTTCGCAAAGGGGGAAAGAGGGTTTTACCAAAGGCCAGTAGCCAAAAGGAGAGCAGGAGGGCCGGAAGAAGAATGCTGTACTTAGGAGATGCCATTTCTCTGGATACCAATTAGGCACACCGAATTGCCCCTATTTATAGAGCGAGCATGGCCTTAAGGAGGACTATTCACACAAGTAACCGCGTTTCATTGGATGATGAAGTTTTGAAATTTTGAATCCGCAGCTTAAGTTCCAAGACTAATATCGGTGGAAATCATTTGGAAGAATGTGCAGATCACATTTTCATCGCTTTTTTACAAATTTTAGCCGCATGGTTAACTTGGTCAGGCTATTTTTTGGCATTTTCAGTAAAATAAGGAGAAAATTAATTAAATCACAGCACCGGAAATATTCGGAATTGCTCTAATAATGGCCGCATGTGGCCATGTAGCAAGGCCACAAGCAGAACTATGGTTGCTCCTCCCTTGGGTGGGTAGATCCCCATCAATGTATACCTTGCTTTAAATTGGTCTTTGATTATAATTTTCGTAGCACTGGATTCAACTGCAAATTAATTTCTATTTTTGACGAGCCGGAGAGACCCACCACTCGGCAGAGAATCGAAACAAACACTCAACCCTTTGTCCTTTTAGTCGATGCGCTTCAATTTGCACATCGGTGACCCCAGAAGTTGTTGCTATAAAATACATGCTGGCTCCTACCAAACTGTTCTGCAACCCCTTTGGTGACCAGCTCCAAAACTTTATTATTAGTTACAAGTACCGATCAATGTGAATCTAAAGATATCCAATTAACTGTAGTTTTGAATCTAAAGGTTCGTCAAGCCATTGGATCTAAAAGGAGCTATAATATATATTGGATCTGACAAGAGAGGAAGCTTTGAAAGTAGCTCTAAGTTATATTTGATTCAACCGGACCTATTAGCAGACCTAATCGATATATGCGGCGTTCTGGATCCGCATGTTGTGGTCACAATCATAAGAAGATAGATATGAGTTTTCGTCCAAATTAAATTTGTTGGACTCAAAAGCAGCCACAGTTGTCCTTCAAACCTTCTAACCAAGTCCCTGCCAAACTGAGTAGCTTCCAATTTCTATGGAATTTAACAAGATAGGACTCATGTGGTGCCGCTGTCTAAGGTTGGGCCATACAATCCAGGCCGCCAACTTCTAACTAGAAGAAAGGGGGAGACTTGTGGCCTATATTTGCCCGACGTTCTTTCAAGCCTTGACCAAGTTCACCCCAATACATGGAAGGCCTAATCTTGTGGACAGAGACAACTCCTTGAACTCGACTGTCTATAACAGAGCCGCCTAGAGTCCGTCAGTCACAAAGAGAAGGAGAGAGAGAGATAAAGTGGTGGTCTGATAAAGTGTATATCTTGTTACAAACAGAAACTATATGTCTCAGTTATCATGGAATCTAGGAAAAGGTTTCGGTATCGTCATTACGGCGTCTCATGTATTCATGTGAAATGCAAAGCATTGAATTCAAAACAAGGTTGAAGTACTTGCTAATGGTTTCTCCAAACTGCTGAAAATTATATTGCAATCCCCGTCTCATGGATCATAACCAAATGTTACAAGAAATATGGCTACTTGTGATCTTGAACTTTGATTTCATGTGCATGATATATTAATAGAGATCTTTGCTTCTTTGAATATCAGAAAATCTCATACTTCTGAATAGGTTTAGACAATTTCTTGGGTGGCCATGCGTACATACAAACATAAACCAATTGACAACCAGCAGACCTCACTTAATCCTTTCGAGCTGAGTTATTAATTATTCAACTGCAAGTATCGCTGAGAGCGTTTTTGTATACCAACCACCACAAAAACTACATGGACACAATTATTTATCATCAGTAAACTTGCAACTTGTAACCAGAGGTGGAGCTACATATGGGCTGATGTGCCCTTCATTATTTTTATATTAATATTTTCAAATACTTGTCCGGTTATATAATAGTGCACATTTAGAAATAAAAATCTCTACAAGAATTTCCCTTCATAAATTTTTTTAACTCCGCCACTGTTTGTAACGTTAGTGTATAGCACCACGACATTTATTCACATGTACCTTTATATATAATTGGAATTCACATGTTCATCATTACAGTTCAACGTTGCGCAGACGACTACATCATTAATAATCAACAATAACATCATAATTAAACAAAACATATTGAAAATTAATGCACGCAACTAAACAAAATAATCAGTATGAGAAACGTATATGCCACGGCTCCTGATCTTGCAACCAAGAATCTTCAACTTGGGTGGAAGCATGAAGACTGTAACTGTGTTATCATGGTAAAGAACTTCATTGTCTCACACATCGATAGAATTGGTTCAGAAATTTGCTACAGATTCATGGAACAGCCACGCAGTGTTCTTCTTACCAAATGGCCTTCAAAAAACTTCTAATTTAGTAGATCATTCTGCTGGTTGAAGATCATTCTACTTACTAAGGTTATACAGTTGTGGCTCAAGACCGTACATATTCCAATAGGCTTTCAAAAAACCCAAGCCTTAGGATGCATCAGGCACTCTGGTATAAATAATACTCTTTACTAACTTATACTCCTGCAATTCCCGTCAGCTGAATGGCTGCCTCCCAGTAGAGGTGGCGGCCGGATTTGTATGGATGTGTGAATGTGAGGGTCTATTCAGAGGTAAACCAAACTAATCAATATGTAGCAATCAACCTGTCCAACTCCTATCAGGTACTCGTGATGCTTTTTGCTTTGGATACAAGTAGTTGATAAGTTGATTGATCCACTTGAGCACCAATTAATATTCATCCTTGCAATATTGAAGTCACCATCAAAGAATAAATGTACAATGCTCCCAACAAATCAATCTATATCTGCAGCCAATAGGTGGCACGATTGAATATTTCTCCGGAGTCAAGTGTAAGCGGGAACTGTTTATAAAATGCTCACTGCTTGTAGATCTTAAGTAAAAATAAATATACAATTTGAAATGGTATCACAAGCATCTAGTTACATCAAATAATCCAATAGCGTAAATCCGAGGTTCATTCTTCAAAAGTTTAATTAATCAGTCGAGATCCATCAAAAGTTTACCTTGGAGTAAAATTACCAACAGCTCAGGTAAAAAAGGATTGATTCCCGCGCCCTTGAATTGGCATCAATAACCTTTTTCAATAATCTGGTTTGAATTTTCTGAGTTGATCAATAGGTTTTGCTTGTTGATAGTTTAAGAGGAAATATAATATTTATATATGTGTGTGTGTTCAGACGTCAATGAAAGGACATAAAACCAAAACTGAAACATTTACTTGTAATAAATAAACTCAGTTCTTAACGATGAAACTTTTTTCACACGGCCACAGTGCATGGCCTTGTAAAAAGAGACAAAGGGGTTTCGTTTACGAAAATTCATCTGTATTTTTTTCTTTTCCCCCTTCTTTGAAGGGTATTTCATAGACTCCTAAAGAAAGAGTTCGGCTTCTATCTCCACAATCTCATCTCCTTTAAATCCATACCCTTGACAACTGTAAGCTAATATGACATATGGAAGTCTAGTAGCTATTTAGACACATACCTAATTAAACAAAGTGCAGTTAAACATTTTATTATGTCTATTGGGGCTGATGTGGTTTTTTGGATGAATATATCTGTTTTGTCTAATGCCTGTTTTTCGAAAAAGAGATGGTTGCCGGACCTCCTGAACATGGCCATTGATTCCAAAGATATCAAATAATAGAAATTAAGTTTTAATATAAAAGCCAAACTATTTTCTGCTCCCTGGTTCTTTTATATATATATATATATATATATATATATATATATATATATATATATATATATATATATATATATATATATATATATATATATATATATATATATATATATATATATATATAACACATACCATCATCAGAATTTTGAAACTTACAATTTTTAAATGAGTTGCGATCAAATTATGATCTGAACAAAGGCCAAGTCCACATTTAATTTTCTTTTTTTTTTGGGCATATGGGTCTCAAAATTTATGCTTTTCTGTTTTGTTCTTAAAATGCCGGGCACTTTTTATTTCCTGCATTACAATCAAGCGTTCACTGTGTATAATATTTGTCGTTGCTTGAAGAAAAGGCAGACAAATTACTGGATCATTCTGTATAATTACAAAATTCACTTTTTCGTGATGAGGAGAATGAAGGGCGCTTTTGTGTTCGATCAAAGGACGGACCGTCCCATTTGACAAGAAATTAATTAGGGGCGAAAAGACGGCTATGCCTCTTATGTGGAACACTTGAGAACAAGAAAAAGTAGGGCTGCACATGAGTCGAGTCGAGCTTGAGCTCGGCCCGCTCGAGCTGGGCTCGACTCGACTCATGTTTAGTCGGCTCGAGCTTGACTCGACTTCGAGACAAGCTTCACAACTTCAACCCAAACTCGACTCAAGCGACTGCCTTTAAGCTCGAGCTCAACTCAACGGCTCGTTTAAACTCGTTTATCATCGGTAATGTGCACGCTGCTGCTGCTTTGAGTCAAGTTCTCATTTCCTTTTTCCTTTCGCCCTAAGGCATGTGCAGCCATATATATATATATATATATATATATATATATATTCAACTCCATTTTAAGAGGGGATGAACTTAGGCAGCTTTATTTATGCCTAATGGCAGATACACAGATGCAAAGGAGAACAAGGATGAAGTAGTAACAGCACATGACATCAAGCGGCAGAAAACACTTGAGAACCCTATTACATGATTTATTTAATTAATTTGATGAGGTAGGGCCAATGGGGAGGCCACGCTAGTTTTTAGTAGGGCATGGACGGGAGCACCGGCATGCTAAGAGGTGGCAATCTCCCCCAGGGAAGCCTTCACCTTGACAGACATTTGCGCAGTTACTGCTACTGAAACACAAGCCATGGAAATTCCCGCTTGCTGCATAGCAGACTGCATCTTCAGCTCGTGCTACTCCCCCTGATCCAAAGACACAGAGACAGAGAGAGAGAGAGATTACAATCAAAATCGCTTAAAGCACTAACAAAGAATTCTATAATCTCAACTTGTGAACAAAACATTCGGGCCTATATATGAAACTCCTAACTAGATATAATATTTGTAGGCATATAAAAGTTATTTGGTAGGAGGAATACTTTGTTAGTATTCATGTATGCACCACAAAGGCGGGAATAGATTCATTGAACACTTGGAAAGTACTTAATCAATCTTCTCCAATTGTTCCTCTTACCAAACAACCTTGTAATGTTTCAAGTGAACATTTCAAAGAAGCATGTTGATGGTCTAAACCATCTTGACAGAGAGAGAGAGAATCCAGCCCTTTCGCAAAGGGAGAAAGAGGGTTTTACCAAAGGCCAGTAGCCAAAAGGAGAGCAGGAGGGCCGGAAGAAGAATGCTGTACTTAGGAGATGCCATTGCTCTGGATACCAATTAGGAACACCGAATTAGCCCCATTTATAGAGCGAGCATGGCCTTAAGGAGGACTATTCACACAAGTAACCGAGTTTCATTGGATGATGAAGTTTTGAAATTTTGAATCCGCAGCTTAAGTTCCAAGAATAATATTGGTGGAAATCATTTGGAAGAATGTGCAGATCACATTTTCATCGCTTTTTTACAAATTTTAGCCGCATGGTTAACTTGGTCAGGCTATTTTTTGGCATTTTCAGTAAAATAAGGAGAAAATTAATTAAATCACAGCACCGGCAATATTCGGAATTGCTCTAATTATGGCCGCATATGGCCATGTAGCAAGGCCACAAGCAGAACTATGGTTGCTCCTCCCTTGGGTGGGTAGATCCCCATCATTGTATACCTTGCTTTAAATTGGTCTTTGATTATAATTTTCGTAGCACCGGATTCAACTGCAAATTAATTTCTATTTTTGACGAGCGGGAGAGACCCACCACTCGGCAGAGAATCGAAACAACCACTCAACCCTTTGTCCTTTTAGGGTATAGAGTCTACTTTCAATGTTTTAGGATGCCACCTCCACTGCGCTTCAATTTTCACATATGACCCCATTTTGTAGCTCAAGAAGTTGTTGCAATAAAATAGATGCTGGCTCCTTCCAAACTGTTCGGCAACCCCTTTGGTGACCAACTGCAAAATTTTATTATTAGTTACAAATACCGATCAATGTGAATCTAAAGATATCCAATTAACTGTAGTTTTGAATCTAAAGGTTCGTCAAACCATTGGATCTAAGAGGAGCTATAATATATAGTGGATCTGACAAGAGAGGAAGCTTTGAAAGTAGCTCTAAGTTATATTTGATTCAACCGGACCCATTAGCAGACCTAATCGATATATGCGGCTTTCTGGATCCGCATGTTGTGGTCACAATCATAAGAAGATATGAGTTTTCCTCCAAATTAAATTTGTTGGACTCAAAAGCAGCCACAGTTGTCCTTCAAACCTTCTAACCAAGTCCCGGCCAAACTGATTAGCTTCCAATTTCTACGGAATTTAGCAAGATAGGACTCATGTGGTGCCGCTGTCTAAGGTTGGGCCATACAATCCAGGCCGCCAACTTCTAACTAGAAGGAAAGGGGGAGACTTGTGGCCTAAATTTGCCCGACGTTCTTTCAAGCCTTGACCAAGTTCACCCCAATACATGGAAGGCCTAATCTTGTGGACAGAGACAACTCCTTGAACTCGACTGTCTATAACAGAGCCGCCTAGAGTCCGTCAGTCACAAAGAGAAGGAGAGAGAGAGATAAAGTCGTGGTCTGATAAAGTGTATATCTTGTTGCAAACAGAAACTATATGTCACAATTATCATGGAATAGGAAAAGGTTTCGGTATCGTCATTAAGGCGTCTCATGTGAAATGCAAAGCATTGAATTCAAAACAAGGTTGAAGTACTTGCTAATGGTTTCTCCAAACTGCTGAAAACTATATTGCAATCCCCGTCTCATAGATCATAACCAAATGTTACAAGAAATATGGCTACTTGTGATCTTGAACTTTGGTTTCATGTGCATGATATATTAATAGAGATCTTTGCTTCTTTGAATATCAGAAAATGTCATACTTCTAAATAGGTTTAGACAATTTCTTGGGTGTCCATGCATACGTACAAACATAAACAAATTGACAACCAGCAGACCTCACTTAATCCTTACGAGCTTAGTTATAAGTTATTCAACTGCAAGTATCGCTATGAGAGTTTTTGGATACCAACCACCACAAAAACTACATGGACATAATTATTTATCATCAGTAAACATGCAACTTGTAACCAGAGGTAGAGCTACATATGGGCTGGTGTGCCCTTCATTATTTCTATATTCGGTTATATACATAGTGCACATTTAGAAATAAAAATCTGTAAAATAATTTCCCTTTATAGATAGTTGGAATTCACATGCTCATCATTACATTTCAAGACTACATCATTAATAATCAACAATAACATCATAATTAAACAAAACATATTGAAAATTAATGCACGCAACTAAACAAAATAATCAGTATGAGAAACGTATATGCCACGGCTCCTGATCTTGCAACCAAGAATCTTCAACTTGGGTGGAAGCATGAAGACTGTAACTGTGTTATCATGGTAAAGAACTTCATTGTCTCACATATCGATAGAATTGGTTCAGAAATTTGCTACAGATTCATGGAACTGCCACGCAGTGTTCTTCTTACCAAATGGCCTTCAAAAAATTTCTAATTTAGTAGATCATTCTGCTGGTTGAAGATCATTCTACTTACTAAGGTTATACAGTTGTGGCTCAAGAGCGTACATATTCCAATAGGCTTTCCAAAAAATCCAAGCCTTAGGATGCATCAGGCACTCTGGTATAAATAATACTCCTTACTAACTTATACTCCTGCAATTCCCGTAGAGGTGGCGGCCGGATTTGTATGGATGTGTGAATGTGAGGGTCTATTCAGAGGTAAACCAAATTAATCAATATGTAGCAATCAACCTGTCCAATTCCTATTAGGTATTGGTGATGCTTTTTGCTTTGGATACAATTAGGAGATAAGTTGATTGATCCACTTGAACACCAATTAATGAAGGTCACCTTCGGAGAATAAATGTACAATGCTCCCAACAAATCAATCTATATCTGCAGCCAATAGGTGGCACGATTGGACATTTCTCCGGTTGTCAAGTGTAAACGGGAACTGTTTATAAAATGGTCACTGCTTGTAGATCTTAAGTAAATATAAATATACAATTTGAAATGGTTTCACAAGCATCTAGTTACATCAAATGGTATCACAAGCATTCAAAAGTTTAATTAATCAGTCGAGATCCATCAAAAGTTTACCTTGGAGTAAAATTGCCAACAGCTCAAGTAAAAAAAGATTGATTCCCGCGCCTTTGAATTGGCGTCAATAACCTTTTTCAATAATCTAGTTTGAATTTTCTGAGTTGATCAATTGGTCTTGCTTGTTGATAGTTTAAGAGGAAATATTATATATATATATATATATATATATATATATATATATATATATATATATATATATATATATATATATATATATGTGTGTGTGTGTGTGTGTGTGTGTGTGTGTGTGTGTGTGTGTTCAGACGTCAATGAAAACAAACTCAGTTCTTAACGATGAAAGTTTTTTCACACGGCCACAGTGCATGGCCTTGTAAAAAGAGACAAAGGGGTTTCGTTTACGAAAATTCATCTGTATTTTTCTCTTTTTTCTTTTGCCCTTCTTTCAAGGGTATTTCATAGACTCTTAAAGAAAGAGTTCGGCTTCTATCTCCACAATCTCATCTCCTTTAAATCCATACCCTTGACAACTTTAAGCTAATATGACATGGAAGTCTAGTAGCTATTTAGACACATACCTAATTAAACGAAGTGCAGTTAAACATTTTATTATGTCTATTGGGGCTGATGTAATTTTTTGGATGAATATATCTATTTTGTCTAATGCCCGTTTTTTTAAAAAGAGATGGTTGCCGGGCCTCCTGAAAATCACATGGCCATTGATTCCAAAGATATCAAATAATAGAAATTAAGTTTCATTTATAGCCAAACTATTTTCTCAAAAGTTCAAAATACTTCAAAAAGGAGGTACAGGGCTCCCTTGTTCTTTTACACACACACACACACACACACATATATATATATATATATATATATATATATATATATATATATATATATATATATATATATATATATATATATATATATATATATATATATATATATATATATAAAATAAGACATACCATCATCAGAATTTTGAAACTTGCAATTTATAAATGAGTATCATTAAAAAATATGAAAAAAACACGAAAGAAATGCATATAATATACATTTTTTTCATATTTTTTATTTTCTAGCATTAAAAAAAAGTGTGTCTAATTGTAGTTTTATACGCTTGACTTATTTCTCGAATATTATATGCATTTTTTTTAATAATAAGTGTTTTATATGACAAATGTGACAATGATCTGAACAAAGGCCAAGTCCACATTTAATTTTCTTTTTTTTTGGGGGATATGGGTCTCAAAATTTATGCTTTTCTGTTTTGTTCTTAAAATGTCGGGCACTTTTTATTTCCTGCATTACAATCAAGCGTTCACTATGTATAATATTTGCCGTTGCTTGAAGAAAAGGCAGACAAATTACTGGATCATTGTGTATAATTACAAAATTCACTTTTTCGTGATGAGGAGAATGAAGGGCGCTTTTGTGTTCGATCAAAGGACGGACCGTCCCATTTGACAAGAAATTAATTAGGGGCGGAAAGACGGCTATGCCTATTATGTGGAACACTTGAGAACAAGAAAAAGTAGGGCTGCACATGAGTCGAGTGAGCTTGAGCTGGGCCCGCTCGAGCTCGGCTCGACTCGACTCATGTTTAGTCAGCTCGAGCTTGACTCGAGTTCGAGCTTCACAACTTCAACCCAAACTCGACTCAAGCGACTGCCTTTGAGCTCGAGCTCGACTCAACGGCTCGTTTAAACTCGTTTATCATCGGTAATGTGCACGCTGCTGCTGCTTTGAGTCAAGTTCTCATTTCCTTTTTCCTTTCGCCCATATATATATATATATATATATATATATATATATATATATATATATATATATATATATATATATATATATATATAGATAGATAGAGAGAGAGAGAGAGAGAGAGAAAATAAATAGTAAAACTAGTTTTTCAAAACCACTCGGCTATCTAACCAGGGTTGTTTCATCACATGATAAGAGAAAACCAATGCAGAAGAGGTGATAGACATTTTTTTCATCTTTTTTTTCTCTCAATCAATCCTTTGTTTCAAAAGGATAAACCTGATTATATGGCTTTGTGACTTTGAAAAACTAGAGTCACCACTCACTATGTATAGAAAAATTCAGATCAGCTGGTTAACTTTGTAGTTAGATGATTATTTTTTTTATGTTCTATTGCTAAAAACTATTATAAAGGATTATTCTATCGCTAAGCAAGTCGTCATAAATTACCTTTTGTGATGATTTTCGACGACACAAAAATTTGAAAAAATAACCATTCGGCCGTTAAGGTACCGGGTTAATTCCTGATATCATATATATATATATATATTCTGACTCCATTTCATTAAGAGGGGATGATCGTACATACATAATTACTTTATATATATATATATATATATATATATATATATATATATATATATATATATATATATATATATATATATATATATATATATATATATATATATATATATATATATATATATATATATTCAACTCCATTTTAAGATGGGATGAACTTAGGCAGCTTTATTTATGCCTAATGGCAGATACACAGATGCAAAGGAGAACAAAGATGAAATAGTAACAGCACATGACATCAAGCGGCAGAAAACACTTGAGAACCCTATTACATGATTTATTTAATTAATTCGATGGTGTAATAAGTGGCGCCAATGGGAAGCCTCCGCTAGTTTTTAGTAGGGCATGGACGCGAGCACCGGCATGCTAAGAGGTGGCAATCTCCCCCAGGGAAGCCTTCACCTTGACAGACATTTGCGCAGTTGCTGCTACTGAAACACAACCCATGGAAATGCCCGCTTGCTGCATAGCAGACTGCATCTTCAGCTCGTGCTATTCCCCCTGATCCACAAACACAGAGAAAGAGAGAGAAAGAGATTCCAATCAGCATAGCTAAAAGCACTAACAAAGATTTCTAAGATGTCTCAACTTGTGAACAAAACATTTGGGCCTATATATGAAACTCCTAACTAGATATAATATTTGTAAGCATATAAAAGCTATTTGGTAAGAGGAATACTTTGTTAGTATTCATGTATGCACCACAAAAGCGGGAATAGATTCATTGAGCACTTGTGAAAGTTCTTAATGGATCTTCTCCAATTTTTACACTAATAAAGTGTTCCTCTTACCAAACAACCTTGTAATGTTTCTAGTGAACATTTCAAAGAAGCATGTTGATGGTCTAAACCATCTTGACAGAGAGAGAGAATCCAGCCCTTTCGCAAAGGGAGAAAGAGGGTTTTACCAAAGGCCAGTAGCCAAAAGGAGAGCAGGAGGACCGGAAGAAGAATGCTGGACTTAGGAGATGCCATTGCTCTGGATACCAATTAGGCACAGCAAATTGGCCCTACTTATAGAGCGAGCATGGCCTTAAGGAGGACTATTCACACAAGTAACTGAGTTTCATTGGATGATGAAGTTTTGAAATTTTGAATCCGCAGCATAGGTTCCAAGACTGATATCGGTGGAAATAATTTGGAAGAATGTGCAGATCACATTTTCATTCCTTTTCTACAAATTTTGGCCACATGATTAACTTGATCAGCTCTTTTTTGACATTTTCAGTAAAATAAGGAGAAAATTAATTAAATCATGGCACTGGCAATATTAGAAATCACTCGAATTATGGCGGCATATGGCCACGTAGCAAGGCCACAGGCAGGACTATGGTTGTTCCTCCGATGGGTGGGATTAGAATTCTAGCGGCTTTGGATTCAACTGCAAATCAATTTCTATTTCTGATGAGCGGGAGAGACCCACCACTTGGCAGATAACACACTCAACTCTTTGTCTTTTTAGCGCATAGGGTCTGCTTCCGGTGTTTCAGGGTGCCGCCTCCACCGTGCTGCAACTTGCACATCGATACCCCATTTTGTAGCACAAGAAGTTGTTGCCATAAAATAGATGTTGGCTGCTTACTAGCCTCGTCTCCAAACTGTTCCGCAACCCCTTTGTGTTACCTACTGTAAAATTTTATTATTAGTTACAAATACCGATCAATGTGAATCTAAAGATATCCAATTATTTGAATCTAAAGGTTCGTCAAACCATTGGATCTAAAAGGTGCTATAATATATATTGGATCTGACAAGAAAGGAAGCTTTGAAAGTAGCTCTAAGCTATATTTGATTCAACCGGACCAATTAGCAGACCTAATCGATACATGCGGCTTTCTGGATCCGCATGTTGTGGTCACAATCATAAGAAGATAGATATGAGTTTTCGTCCAAATTAAATTTGTTGGACTCAAAAGCAGCCACAGTTGTCCTTCAAACCTTCTAACCAAGTCCCTGCCAAACTGACTAGCTTCCAATTTCTATGGCACTTGAAAATAGGACTCATGTGGTGTCGCTGTCTAAGATTTGGGCCATAAAAGCCAGGCCGCCAACTTCTAACTAGAAAGAGGGGGAGATTTGTGGCATAAATTTGCCCGATGTTCTTTCAAGTTTCAAGCCTTGACCAAGTTCACCTCAAGACATGGAAGGCCTAAACTTGTGGACATAGACAAATTCATGAACTCGAATGTATATAAATGAGCCGCTTGGAGTCCATCAGTCACAAAGAGAAAGAGAGAGAGAGAAAAAGAGAAAGTCGTGGTCTCATAAAGTGTATAACTTGTTACAAACAGAAACTATATGACACAATTATCGTGGAATAAAGGAAAAGGTTTCAGTATCGTCATTATGGCGTCTCATGTATTCATGTGAAATGCAAAGCATTGAATTCAAAACAAGGTCGAAGTACTTGCTAATGGTCTCGCCAAACTGCTGAAAATTATATTGCAATCACCGTCTCATATATCATAGCCAAATAATACAAGAAATATGGCTACTTGTGATCTTGAACTTTGACTTCATGTGCTTCATATATTAATAGAGATCTTTGCTTCTTTGAATATCAAAAAGTGTCATACCGGTAAACCATGATGTACTATTCTAAATAGGTCTAGACAATTTACTTGGGTGGCCATGCATACCTACAAAAATAAACAAACTGACAACCAGCACACCTCACTTAATCCTTACGAGCTTAGTTATTAGTAATTCAACTGCAAGTATCGCTGTGAGCGTTTTTGTGTGCCAACCCCGAAAAAAACTACATGGGCATAATTATTTATCATCAGTAAACATGCAACTTGTAACCAAGAATCTTAAACTTGGGTGGAAGCATGAAGAGTGTATTCATGGTAAAGAACTTCATTATCTCACACATCGATAGAATTGGTTCAGATATTTGCTACAGATTCATGGAACACTCACTCAGTGTTCTTTATGCCAAATGGCCCTAAAAAAATTTCTAATTTAGTAGATCATTCTGCTGGTTGAAGACCATTCTACTTACTAAGGTTATACAGTTGTGGCTCAAGACCATACATATTCCAATAGGCTTTCCAAAAACCCCAAGGAATTTGAGATGTTACGTAGGGTGCATCTGGCACTCTAGAATAAATAATACTCTTTATCAACTTGTACTCCTGTAATTCCCGTCTGCCGAATGGCTGCCTCCCAGTAGAGGTGGCGGCCGGATCTGTAAGGATGTGTGAATGTGAGGGTCTATTCAGAGGTAAACCAAACTAATCAATATGTAGCAATCAACCTGTCCAACTCCTATCAGGTAATCGTGATGCTTTTTGCTTTGGATACAAGTAGTTGATAAGTTGATTGATCCACTTGAGCACCAATTAATATTCATCCTTGCAATATTGAAGTCACCATCAAAGACCAAATGTACAATGCTCCCAACAAATCAATCTATATCTGCAGCCAATAGGTGGCACGATTGAACATTTCTCGGGGAGTGAAATGTAAACGGAGAACTGCTTATAAAATTATCACTGCTTATCGATCTTAAGTAAATATAAATATACAATTTGAAATGGTACCACAAGCATCTAGTTACATCAAATAACCCGATAGCGTAAATCCGAGGTTTATTCTTCAAAAGTTTAATTAATCAGTCGACATCCATCATAAGTTTACCTTGGAGAAAAATTGTCAACAGCTCAAGTCAAAACCGATTGATTCCCTGCCCTCTGAATTGGCATCAATAATTTTTTTTAATAATCTGGTTTGAATTGTCTGAGTTGATCAATTGGTTTTTCTTGCTGATAGTTTAATCTGGTGTGTGTGTGTGTGTGTGTTCAGACGTCAATGAAAGGACATAAAACCAAAACTGAAACATTTACTTGTAACAAATAAACTCAGTTCATAACGATGAAACTTTTATTCACAAGGCCACAGTGCGTGTCTATTAGTTTGTAAAAAAAGTGAAGTTAGAACAGAAGTCGTAAACACTTAATTAACCATTGTTAACTAACTAAACAGGCACGGGATTCCTAGGCCCAAAATACTGGTTTAATTCAACACAACATTAAGGGCAAAGAATATTCAAGCAAACTTACAATCTAAAGTAATTCAACACTGAAATGGCCATTTTATATGCCACAGCCCTCTAGTAATTAAGCCCAATATAATATCTTGATGGTGGATTGTTCATATATACTTTCTCTTATTCATACAAGAAGACGCCAAGTAGATTTTACAATACTGATTGAAGGAATATTGAAGCAGCAAACAAGTGGACTGAAAAGTGAGGCAGCAAACTCTGTGTAAAGTCTTAGATCTGATGATCTAGTTTTGTGGTATACGGGAATTGTAACAGGAAGAATAAAGGCTCCATGTGGTACATCATTTGCTGATGGTTGCTTGAAGAGCCATTTATCATTTAAAACCTTTTTGATAAGGACAAACAATTAGCTTCCTAGCCAATGAAGTCATCCTTTATATTTGGAGTATCTTACCTCCTGGAACGTGTAGCTAGTAAAACAAATATGTGGATCTCCTGCTGACTGTATCTTGCTAAGAAGTACATGCTTGCATCTCTTATTCTGCTTCTGAGATAGAAACTTATTCTAATTCAGCATGAAATTAATCCAAGTAATTTTTTACTATTTAGTTTCATGTTTTCACGTTAAAAACTGGAGTTTATGCTGCTTTTCTTGCCAACTATGACACAAAAGCTACCGCAACAGTGGCCTTTAGAAACATGCACTGCAATCTGCTAGCATCCTCCCCGACACCGCAAATGTGGTCTTCATCACTTCAATGATGAGAGTTTAGGCATATCATTTTCAGTTGGATCAAATTTGCATGAATGCCCACTCACGAGTTGGCGGATGTTGGTACAGATGGGTGTTCAAGTTTCAAATGTGCAAATGGATTGGAGTGGTTTGCAGATATAGGTGGCATTGAAGAGATAAAGGAATGAATTCAAAAGCTAGTCATGCTTGCATTTTGAAGACCAGATCTTTTCAAAGGATGGTTGTTAAAGCCTCTTGAGGTCATTGACATTTGACAGTGATCTACATAACAAGAATGTAAACAGATTGCTAGTGATTTTGAAATGTTGGATTTGGGATTTAAGGTTGATACACAAAACAGTAAATCCTTTGATTTTTGTCTTGTGTTTAGACATTTGGATGTGCCAAAAACTATTTCAATGGCATTGATCTCTCTATATGATGGGGAAAAACTCTCCTTTAGTGTAGTTAAATTTCTATGCAATAGTACTAAAGATCTTTGGTGCCGTTTTTAATTAATAGGCCTTCACTGGCATTTCCAAATTATCATAAAATGCAAACATGTCTGCTAGCACTTCCCACCTACTATTGAATATCACAAAGGGGGCATTTGATATACGCAGAATCCTAGAACTTTAGAATCAAAATGCTCATTTTTTAGAAATTAGAATTATTAAACAAATAAGGTTTTTTTTTTCGGAGTCAGGAAATTGAAAGCTGGAATTTTGATTCCATTCCAGTTTCAAGGGGAATTATGATTCTACTACTTCCCTTCTTGAATCAAAATTTCAAACCATCAAACACCCCCAAAGGACCTGCTAGCCATAAAATGTCGATATTGGCGTTTTTGGTGGCGCAAAGTATGACCCACAAAAGACATTTAGTGGCACATTTCAAACACCACTAAAAATCATCTATCTTGTAATTGCCACAAAATTTATGATTTGTGAAATGTGTAGGTGCGTGAGTGCGTGTGCCTTTAATTTGACAGTCGCTGAGTCAAAAAGCTAATGCTAAAAGGATTTTCTCCTTTGCTTTCGAGTCATGAAGCAGATACTAAAGCTATTTGGCGCCACTTTCAGACAAAGTGAGAAAGAAGCCAAGAGGGGAAAGGTCTTGGAAGGAAGCAACATTAGGGAAGGTGCTTAATATATATAGGAGGCTCTTGAGACGTATATATGTCTTTCTTTACTTAAATTAAGCACTTCTGATTCATGAAGCAAATCACTGTTCACTTTTCCTTTTTCATCTCACGAGAATGGGGAAAAGACGAAACCATTAGACTCTAGAAGGATGTTCCTTTTGATTAGATTGTCTAAATCGATTCAAACCGGAATATTTTTTTCTGATTCAAAAATCACAATTTTGAATTTATTTTAAACTTTAGCTAAAATAATTTAAAATCGAGACAATTAAACAAATTTGTTAAGAATTTATGAAAATAAAAAAATGAATTAGGCTTGAGGAAGTACAATCATTGCAAATGGAATATTTGGTACTTACTTAATATCGAATCCGTTTTGCCAACTGATCTGCAATATGAAACCGGATCAGCCAATACATGTATTGCAAGTAGTGCTATCAATGGATGGGATACATCCGATTATCAATTCAAATTCAAAACTGGTAGCCGAACTTATTTTGAAAAATTCAAATCCAGTAACTAATCGGATCAAATTTAGAATGCAGTTTCACAACTAGAAGCACATCCGAGTCCGATATTTGACGGATGTCCGATAAAAATCTGGTCCAACTTCGATTTAATGTATAAATCTAAAGTTTTCATTAAGCTAGTTTGTTCCAAATTTGGTTTTAAGAAATGGAGTCTGAATTTAGTTTGCAGGCGTTTGTAAAAAAAAAAGCAATTAACTCTAATTAGATAAGGACCAGATCTGACTTGAATCTAAACTGTTTATATCTCTATCTACAAAGACATCCACATGGGTAAGCTAAAAAATGGATTTTGTATGTCTTACCAAAGATTTATCATGCCTTTGAATTTTAAAAAAATTTAACTTTTGCTGTTTTTCCAAATTAATTTAAATCATTTTTTATTATTTTTTGAGAAAAAAAGAAGCTGGGTATGGCGCGCCAAGTACGGCCTCATTGGCTGCTTGCGCCCGCAAAAGCAGAGGGCCTCCATATCCAACTTTGCGTTATCAAGAAAACGACGATTCTGGAAATCAATATATATTCAGTCCGCATTACGGAAGAAATAAAAATAAATCAACGTCGGTGGAAAAGTAGATGCCGCGTTGTGTTTGCTGATAAAACTGGGGAACTGCGCCCATAATTGACCTCCAGCAGCTTCACGAGGGAGAGACAGGGAGACGGAGTTTACCGTCCTCGTGACTCGCGGTGAAAAGGGAAAAATCAGGCCCAGTTTCTTCCCTCCATGGTAAAACTTTACAAACTTCCGGACGCCGATTTCATAAGAAGACACGTTAAGCAAATGAAAAATTACTTATATTGCTTTGTTTCTTGAAGATTATAAGTGCTTTATATTTGCACATGAGTGTTGTGAGCAATATGTCATTAATAACGATTCGGAATACGCCTTGGAAGGATGCAGCTGATTCTTAGGTGAGGTGAGGTTATTAAATGAGAGCGGAAGCTTCCTCCTTTTCTCTTGTCCTTCAGATTCAGAGTAGTGTCCATACCAAGAAATAAGATGTTCACAAACTTTATCTTGTAGATGAAAACCCAACTTTTTTTTTTTTTTAAGTAGAGAAGCGTGGATGCAGCACTTAATGCACCCAGCCTCCTGCTTAACGAAAGGTGATGCGCCACATAATGCACTCAGCCCCTTATTTAAGCTATGCCCCTCGAAGGGTGATACACCACATAATGCACCCAGACTCCCAGCCAGCCTGCTGTTTGTGCTATGCTCCTCGAAAAGTGATGCAGCTGGATCTTCCAATCTTCTTTCACATAAACCTCTTAAAAGAAGAGCTTAGACTACTAGAAAGTAATTGCATTGGCTGATCTTCAGACACAAGGGAAGTGATAATGGAATGGTGTTCCTTTTTTTTTCTTTGAGCAGTGCCCTTCGACTTTGCCACCAAAATCCCTTTTCTGACCCTAAGAGGTTGTCCATTTCCTATAAGTAGCGGGTGCTGGTTGGTGCTTTCCTTCCCATCGAGAAACAATGGCATCCTCTAAGAGAAGTGTCAACCTTCTCTCCACCCTTCTCTTGCTCTGCTTGCTGCTACTCGCCTTCGGTATCTCTCTCTCTCTCTCTCTCTGATAATCTGTTAAACTGCGATATTTACTAACTCTAGCGCAATGTTCAAAACGATTTAACCAAATCATGTAATGCATCCTTATCGCTATATGCTTCGTTCTTCGATGCTTCTCTGCTTAATCATTTATAATGGTGGACAGGGAGGGTAGCAGAAGTGGAGGCGAGGATGTGTGCATCGCCGAGCCAGAAATACCATGGCGCGTGCTTGAGCGACAGGAACTGCGCTTCCGTCTGCTCCTCTGAAGGTTTCCCTGATGGCGATTGCCACGGCGTGCTGAGGCGATGCATGTGCCTCAAGCCCTGCCCTGCTGAAAACTAGCAGTGATGATCGTGCATCACCCTTATGTGCTCTCTTGGAGTCCTGCTAGCTGCTTTGTTGCTGCGCAGTTTCCCCTTCCGCCTTTCGTCTTTGTCGGTGAATAAGAAAAGGGAGCTCTCTTCTGAAGCCCTCTTTGCATCTTGTGTATGGGTAACTAAAGTTGCTGTTCTCTGTATCGTCTGTCTCCTTAATAACATTCTTGAGTTGTACCAACTCACCTCAGAAAGGATATCGACCATTAGTGCTCATGATCATGATAACTGCGCGTTCCCGTATGGTTGGTGGATGAGATCCGCATTTCCTTGAAATATAATTTAACAGATTACACGACCTGTGCTGTGGCCGAGTCAGAAACTTACTCGATGAGCATCAAGAGTGCAGTGAATCAAAATTTACTGTCATAAGATCGCATTTCATTTATATTTTTTCAATATGAAATACCAGAATATTCATTGAACAAGATCACATCTAACTGTTGCTAGTAATATTGGCAGCTTGCACCGATGGCTCTAGCGATATAAGTCTGACTATGGACAGATCGAGGAGAAAATTTTGATATGGAAACTTGCATTCTGAACTTGGGAGTTGCAGAGAGAAAGAGAGAGGCAATATATACTTGAGGGTAAGCATTAATTAATGGCGATAGCAACTTGAAAATAAGAACTTGGAAAATCTCCATCGTTCTATTGGAATGAGAAAAAATTAACAGGCAGCCATCATGCTTATTGCTCTCTTCTCAACTGAAGCTACTATTGGAGAGTAGGAAAGAAGGTGAGACAGCTAAAGGGGAGGGCGCATATGACATTTTAATACACACTGCCAAAGAAGAAGGTGTTTTTACTTTTTAGTAGCTCTTTTCTTTGTCTAGAGGATTTTAAAAAGATATCGGATTAGGTCCGAGTAAAGGAAAAAAAAAAAATAATAAAGGAGAGTTGGATTGGGCCTCCCTTTTGTAATTGGATTCTACACGCGCAGCATATAATGAAAATAAAATAATTACGACGGAGTTTGATTGGGCCTCCCTTGTCCAATTGCATCTTACACCTACGGACCATGGAGTTATTTATAGAAGCGGGCCCATCCAATAGTACATGCTTTCACGTGAGTAGAGTATTAAAGGGCTGTAACTTAGCAAATTCATTAATATTTTGTTCCACAAGTTGAAATATATATTTTAAATGTTAACAAGTAAACTTTCAGTAATTATAGATATAAATTTTTAAAGTTTTTGCCGACTCTTGTCCCATTTCCTTACGGATAGACATTATGACCTTCAAAAACACATCCCTCGGAAAGACTATCAACAATAGATAAAGCAAATTATATGGCATCAATTGGTATTAAATAATAGTTCAGATAGCTGAGGTACAAATTCGCAAAGTTGGATTTGTAAAGTTGTTTTTTAACTCTGATTGTGTGGAGCTAGAATTTTTTTTTTTTGTTATGATAAATAATCCAAAAGATCTAGATCGTAAACCCTTCGAAATTACTGATTCGAAATGTCCTAAACCTTTGAAAAAATACAACAACTAAATCTGTGGGAACATAAAGTAAATGAATAAGGACTCCAAAGGATGATCAGCCAACCATGGAAAACAACCAATAAATAAACAACTTTGTAAAACTGTGTGGGCAGCCGGTGGCCTCCCCCCAGCCGCTGGTACTGAGAAAGGTGAGACGACGCCCTTGTCCGACGTCCAGACGCGCTAGAGATTAGGGCCTTCACGTTGTCTAGTGAGTCCTTTAAGTGGTGGTTTGATTGAGTGAAGTCTATCACTCTGACAGCGCCAGCTTTCTTGCAGGTTAGGTGGCCTCGTGGTTTGCAATTGTACATAGTAAATATCAGATATTTTTATCTGGTCCCACTTGGATTTGGTTTGAAGAATTTGGATCTTACTTCAAAGGACCCAAATCCAAGTCATATCTGAGTCTGATTTTGGGGTGAGCGAAGGAGACACCATTTAACTGAGAGTCGAATCTCTTACCCAACCTTTTTGTTCCTCTAAATACATGAACTGCTTTACATGTCTATGGATGTGGTTTCCGCTATTTCCCCTGCTCTTTAACTTGTACCTTAAGGACCATTTTTTTGCAGCACAAAACGTTGAACACTTTTAATACTTGATATCCAGACTAACTACTGCCATCCGCCACCCAAATTATTGTTGCGCCAACTCTCTTGCGATGGTTAGATCTGATCTTGTTCATCGATGTATGGTCAGTCAAAGCAAAAGGATGGAAATTACAGCCAAAATTAGTTTAATTGGTCGATGTTTTATTAGTACCCACCAAGTGACCTGCTCTCAACGTGGGCTGCAGAGCTTCCTGTCCTGAAACCACATTTCCACAGATTTTCTTTAAATGCAAGTTGCTGATTTAATTTTTGAGGTTAGCTTTGTATGGGTAGCTTCGTGAGCATTGCTTTTGATGTTAGCTGTCGAAGATTCCTTTCTTTCTATAAATAGGGCTAAGAAATGGGTTTCCCTTCACACTGATCAATTCAATGGCAGCTTTTAAGAGCAAAGGCCTCCTCCTTGCTGCCCTCTTGCTCTTCTCCCTGCTGCTGGGCTTTGGTATATGACTCTCCATCTCTCTCTCTCCACTTAATTACTTTGGCCTTGATCTTTTCTCATTTTCTATACTTATATAGCAAAAAGGCATTTGCATACTTCTTCGAAAATTTTATGAGAGAAGCATAGATGCATATATCTAGCTATACATACAGCTTATATTGGTATAATAAAAATAGAACAAGGTTGAATTTTCTTCAGTTAACTGCCCTTTTATATCTTACTCCGCTGGCTGAAAGTAAATATTCTAAACATGAGTGCGTTTTTGGTTTTCCTTCAAGAGGTAAGCATGCCTACGTAAAATGTCCATGTACTTTCGGAGTTCAGTGACAACCAGAAAGTATTTACGGTAAATTGGCCCTGATATAGAGTTCGCGAACGGAGGAGGCAGAGCTGTATCCTTAACAGAATCCAAGAGATAATTAGGAGGCATTGGCAGAGATCAGAAACTCCTTTGTAAATTAATTTGGTGGTGCATTGCTATTGAGACCTGCTGTGGTAACTTCTTTCAACGTGGAAAAGCAGCAAAACTAGCATCTCAGTACAACTTACTATCTACGAATTCAAAAACACCACATAAATTGTTAATTAAGTCACATGGGAGGAGTATCGCACTTCAATTTTATAAGCCTAGAGTGTGTTTTGGTAGCGGTGGGAAAGATCTAGAGTGAATATCTCGAGACCTTTCTTGCTCATCTCTTGTTTGTCACACCCCAAATGTTGGGACAAAAAATTTTGACAGCCCGACATCTGGATCCACTTTTCTTGTAAACGTTCTTTATCAGTTGGGGTCAGGCCCATACTCAGATAGTAGATTATCTTGGGTGACTCCGGTTGAATATAGAATTAGATGGCACTCTAGGGAAAAAAAAATGCTGAAGGACAAAAATGATTGCTATTATTACCATCAGATTTTCTGTTGGTAACTTATTACTATCAGATTTTCTGTTGGTAACTTCGGTAATATATATTTTGGTAACTTTTTGTTTCATTTAGTTGATTTAATTCTGCTGCTAGTTGGTCTCTGTTCTAGTTTGTCGCCTCGCATTCATCGAAATTTCAAGTCACACAAACAACTTTACCCCTATATGGGATTTAGACAATTCTCAAAATGTTCTTTATTTTCTTGATCAATGTAGTGAAACCAAGTGGCATTTTTGTATGTATTATATCTGAACTTATTTGGTTCCCATCCTTTCACAAACAGGTCAGGCACAAAAATTTGAAGCATCAGCAGCGACCTGTTCATCGCCAAGCCAGAAATTCAAGTTCGTGTGTCTCAGCAGCTCAAACTGTCAAACCATATGCCGCACTGAAGGCTTCAGGAATGGAGGGTGCAGTCCCTTGCGAAGGAGGTGCATGTGCACAAAGCCCTGCTAATTGCTAAACTTGGGCACTTAGCAGCCCCTGGTCCTTCACCCAACTGGGCCAAGATGAGAATAAAAACTAGAATCACCCAGTTCTGATGTATCCTCACCTGGCTAACCACTCTTCTGTGTTATGGCTTCCGTTTTTTAGTATCTCGTGTGATTCAACCAAATAAAAAAGGTTAATCTTGTGATGATTCATGCTTTCTCTTTGATCTAGTCTTTCAATCTAAGCATTGCTGGTATGATATTCGAGAGTTGTGTCCCCTTTTATTTCCATGTGGTTACTTTTCTCCTTTTGCGGATCAGAAGCAGCTCACCCTCCATTTTCAGCCTAATCATCAATGCAGTTGGCTGTGCAACTATTCCAAACAAAGCAGCATCCTGCGGCCTAGTCCTGTAGACCCATAATAGGAATGGCATGAGTTTGTGGATAAAAAGGTCATTTCTCTATTTTCCTGTCTTTCTTGGCTTGTGGATGATAACTGAAAAGGCATAAAAGAATAACCTAACGAGGTTTCTTGCTCCATAGAAGGAAAACAACTTGCAAATATGGCAATGTCTAAAAGCAATCGGCAAATATGTGAGTTTTTTTTCATTACAGATTATTAGGCTTTTACATTTTACATATGTACACATTGGCATAATCTTGGTGCAAGACCAGAAAAGGGAAAAGGAAAAGAAATATCTGCACAAATATGCATCAGATAGGAGACCCCAATGCTGGGAAATCAGCCCCCTTGGTCCTCCCACTTTCACCAACCTGTCGTATGTTCCCAGCGAGTACATGAATTAGACCAACTTTTACATGTATTTCAATAACAAAATGTAGCGCGACCAACATAAGGGATCTCCAAATTTCTAGTTCACCTTCTCAAGAAACTAAGCATCCAATGGACTCTTTCCATCATCATAAATTTATAGAACGGAGTTTTCCGTTTTCGGGAAGACTGATGCCAATTAAAACTTTGCCTCTTGAAACCAGTTTCAGGAAAAACATCAACTATTCAGTTTTCAAACAAGACAACAGCATAGTAGTCAGAAGGTTACTGCTGCAACCAGCAGATAAACGGAATCTGAATAAGACCAAAATTTGCATGAATACAACATGTGAAAGTAAACAGGTGGTCAACAGAAAGGTACATAAATTCCAGCCTAAATCTCAGAAAATATAGATTCATATATGGTAAGACTCTGCCCTAACGCATGGTGCACCATAAGGTGACACGCAGCAAACTCAAATAAGCAGCCTCCGTACCCAATTCTCAGGTAATAATAATACCAGTGCCATCTCTTGGAAAGTAGCTTCACTTATAAGCTTTATTCAAAAAATGTTTAACCATGTGTCCAGACTCCTTATGGAGTTCACAGTTTACCTCTCCTGCATAGTCCTCACGCTGCAGCCCTCTGTTTGTGACAATGGTCTTCAAGGTTGAGTGCTTCAAGTAACTTTGGCCAACTCTCGGAAATGCCACCTGGTAAATTGAACTCAAGCAGCTTTCCTCTAGCACGATAAAAGCCCTCCACAGGCTGACTCTGCACATAAAGATCATAGAAACAGGAATTTGGCTTGTGATCATGCAAGAAGTAGTTTCTGTTCCAAAAGAGCAAAAATATCGATGGAAACAATAGTTGCGACATCATTAAATGCAAACTCTCAGGAAAGTCTTTCTTAAAATTCTGGTCTAATCGAGAAAATTTCAAAATATAAAACTTGCACAACTACAAAAGGTAAATCAAAATTTCGCGAAATTGTGACATCGCGATTATGTTTCATGGATGAAAATTAATAATCACTCACGAAGCTAGTTCGATTATAAAAAGGGGAAAATGAAAAAAAAATATACACAAAACATATATAGAAAGGACATAATTTTTTACAAGAAAATACTGTCACTGTGTCACATTATCCGGAGAATGTCACAACATTTATTTTTTTAACAACGATTTGAATATATTACAATGTTAAACAATTAGATCTGGCAAATAAGGATGTAATGTTTTTTACATATCACAAATGTCGGTGATACAGTTGAAACCACTCAAAAAGATCAGCATAACTAACAACTGCAACACTGGACAACGACAATTTACAATATTGAGAAAACTTCAGAAATCATAAGGGAGCTTAAACGGTTAGACCTAATAAGCAAAAAGCAAAAAATTATTGAATTAAGTATAATGTCAATAGTGAAATTAAGTTAATCAGACCACGACGCTACACAAGATGGCATCATGAAAGTCTGATGACATCAAATATAACTGAGAGGGTGGTTTGCAAAATGGGTGCTTCACCTGTGGTTAAATCACTCTCAGACTCACAGCTACCTCACCGTTCAAATATAGGATGAATGAATCACTTTTTACATAAATAGTCAAGTAGCTATCACTTACCTTTTTGCCACAACATTTAACCATTAGAAAAAATTAAACCTCCTCATAAGAAGGTCATTTCTCTCTCTCTCTCTCTCTCAGAGCTAAGCCAATCACTCGAGTTACTGCTTAGATTTCTAAAAAATCCATTTGGTCAATTCATTAAAGTGATTAACGACCCAGAATCTCCATAAGGAGACTCCAAGAGTTCATCACATGAAATCAACTCTGTCTCCACATCATTGATGATTGAACAGACATCTCAGCACCAAACAAGTTGCAGACCTCTGGTATCCATTACTCCCTCCTAATGAACCCAAAAATGCCAGATGCATATGCACACAAATCCAGATGGATAAAGAGAGATCGATCTGTAACCCAAATGATGAAAATGATGAAGGTAGTCACCCATGGTCCATGGATAATATCGAGAGAGAAAAAGAGAGAGAAATACACATATCAAATGTAGCTGCAATTTTTCTCATTGCACTCAAAAGGCACCTGTACCTGCATTAACTCAAGTGCAATGACCAAAATGGCATGTGCATCTTAGTGACAGAACACTTTTTCTTAATACTGAAACTAGAGGCAGCTAAACATAAATACGCCTATATGCTATGCAACTCAAGTGAGCTATCGTATGCAACAATTCTGTGCAAATATCGAGAATTATCTTAGGAAGCAGCACAATGCTGATATCACTCTCGCATGTTTGAGCTTTTTAAATTTTTCTTTTGCTTCTGAAGACAGTTTGCAAGACTTTGAATGACACAATCAGCATTTTTTTCATAAACCATCAGCAAAACTAGATACTCCAAGTAAATTACCATATCACTGTAAATGCGAAGCCTTTCCTTTACTACTTCTTCTGTGTCATCTGCACGAGTAATGAGCTTTGATGCACAGTGTGGAGGAGGTAGAAGAGGAGCCATGTACATTCCTGGTCCGCCATTCTCACCATCGATGTTGATGGAGGCAATATTAAAGTTGCCTCCACACTGACTACAAATTCTTCTCCCAAGGCATTTGGTAACTAATACATCTTCTCTTAGCTTGAGGTTTATTACCAGATCAATGTCTGTCACATCCTCCAAAATTTCCTGCAATGAATGAAACTGAAGAATCTCAACAGCCAAACAATAGGACACCATCAAACCAGATGCCAAATAACTGACACTAAACTGATGACCTATTAAACATTAACTCCTTTGCGGTGAACCTGCCAACACAAGATACAATTTTATGAAATCAAAAGCACAATAATCTTGTCAAGAGCATTTTCCTGCAACTCGTTCTGCCATTTCAGCAAGAAAAATTACAGTGTCCAAGACCCATCTTCCTAAACCTCAGAAAGGCTAATCACAATAAAGTTTCAGTTTGATTGGAAAGTCAAACATGATGAAACTATAACTAACTTTATGTCTTACACACATCTTCCCAAATAAGTTTATGTCTTGTTGTCCAAAGTTAGAATGGTAACTCAGTTATTAGTGCAACTATTCAAGTGCATATCCATTCAAATGTGTGATACTTTCAATCTAGAGAGAAAATCATTTTCACAATAGATTCTTACCTTATCAGTTTGATTTACTAGTAAAAAACTGCAACTGTTTTCCCAACTACAGCGCTAGTTGAACTAGACAATTTAGATTACTCTACTGGTTAAAAAGTGATCCACTTGGCCTCCAACAAGTCCTGACAGTAGGCAAATCTGATATAAGTAACTGTGCTACATAGAGTACATAAAATGCAAGTTTTGAGGAAGGTAGTTGTCAAGGTAGAAGCTCTTACTCACTCATAATGCATACAATGTCCAACGTGAATCCATTTTTATTATTCGAAAAATAACCATGGTCAATGATGTAGCTAACACCAAAAGGTAGCTTAGTCAAATGATATTGTCAGTGTCACCTTATATAGGCCTCATGTCATGTTTCACTTGGTTGGCTAAGAACTGGCAGATTTGTATAAAAAAATGAAGGCAACTTTATAACGTTGTTTGCAACAGTTAATGGAGTCATGGATCCATTTTATAATGTTACAATGGGTTTTGTAAGATCTGTTGCAGCGGCATTGTTGACATCAGTCCCTTGTGCTGTTGAAATCAGCAAACCTCCTGTAGGCTGTAATTGTCACAAAAAGTCATATACTTGTGATGGTGCAATGTTGTCACAAAGGGAATAATGTCCTATGTGATAATGGCATGTCCTATGTGATAATGGCATCGGCATCACACTGTTTGTCATAAACGACCTATGTTCCCACTCACCATTTGAGTTTATCTTTGATGGTCTTTTGCCTAATCCGGCTAACATTCTAACTTTCTAAGATTGCTTAATCTGTCATTTAATATTAATTCTAATTCAACTTTACTCCTCCATCTCTTTTTTCAGAAGCATGTCATTGTCCTAACACTTTTAAGCATGGTTTGTCATCCTGTTGTATAAAACTGACCAATCCAATTTGTTGCCACAGAAAGGAATCATTGTCTTTTATAGTGTATTATCATTTCGAAATACATTAAACATTGAAGCATGTTAATGTTGCCCCACATTCTGAAGTGACTCCTAGCAGGAACCACAACTTAACAGAACTACAAGAAAAGACCCTCAAATGTTGTCCAACTGATAATGATTGGGCTGCCATCGACAGAAAGGGCATCAATTCTACATGTTCAATGCATTTCACATCATTCAATAAGAATTTGTGTATAAGTTGTACAGGAAAGTGCCCTAGAAAGACATGACAACCAAATGCAGGAAAAAAATCTCTGGATATACTGGTAAGACTAAGAGTAGCAGCATGAATTAACAACTTGTAGTGGTTACACCCCCAACAAATGAATTTGAGATTCTAACAATTATTAAAAAGACTGATGCGCTACCTATACAAAAGATCATTAGGCATCTTCAGGTATATTCTATTCTTAGGTTGCAAGCTGGGGTTGAGTAAAACCAAGCCTTTTCCATCACAGCATAAATCCTTTTCCTGTTTCCATTTTCCATTTTCCTTGCCGAATAAAGGGCAAAAAAGTAATCGAAAAAACTACTCTTAGAAAACTATAGAGCACCAGCAGCTGCTGGTTGTGTAAGTCAAATAAAGATAAAACCATTTTGACAATCAAGAAAAAGGAAGATTTAGCTTTCGCTTTTGTTTTTCTGAATAGAATTTTAATTTAGGAAATCAATATTGATAATGGAGCTGCCGATCATCATAGATTTGGTCAAAATGAGAAGTTTTGAATGGAAAGTGTTAAGCTTAACCTATGAAACACTCCTTTGTGATAACTGAAATTTTAAGCACCATGGGAACAGTGTCAGGAAGCACTTATACAACATCTTTAGTGACAATTGAAATTTTAAGCATAGGACCCAAGTATACTATCAAGGACTTTTAATTAAAAGGCATTACCAGAAAGATGCTTACCGCCTGTTTTATTGTTCGTGGAAATCCATCAAGGATGAAACCTGATTCACCCTTCAATTGCCCATTTTCAAGACGTTTAGATAAAAGGCTTATGATAATTTCATCAGGAACCAGCTTCCCTTGGTTTACCATTTCCTTTAGCTGCAAATTGGTAAACGATGCTGTAATCTTTAGACAATCTTATGTACAAAATGCCAAATGCTGTTATCTCAAGTGGAGGAAAAAACAAGTAAATAAACAAGTAGACACTCTCAACCAGAAAAAGACAAATGATGTCAGCCACAAATTGGGAAATAGCAAAACAATAGTTGATAAGTATCAATCTCGACCCTATAACTTAGAAATACCGTATATATAAAATGTCATCCTAAATATAGTGATAATCAGGGTTGCCTGCAGAAAGATCATGATGTAATAATTCCATAGCAGGAAGAGGACATCTACAAAAATGTCATCCCAAATATGGTACTGATCAGGGTTGACCAGTGAAAGACCGTGATGCGAGGATTCATCAAAGGCCACAAAGGTCATTAACAAAGAAGGAAGCAAAAATTTCAAAATCCTTTATACAAAGCAAAGGTTGACTATCTATTATTCAGCATTACACGTGAACAAACTGAAACTCGTCAACTGCACATAAATAATCCTCAAAATTCTCCAGAAAACCTTCTTAAAAAATCGTCAACTGCATAAATAAAATGTTCCAAGCAATCCAATCTTCAACGACTTTTCAAACACGCTGGCTCTGTTCAGCAATGCCTTCATTGATGAACTGCCACGAATGGTTCCATGATGAAGTAATTTATTGCAACATGAGCATGTGAAACAATTACGGGCATGTAATGAAAAGTTCCTGCAACTGTCTCTATTTCAGGACACAATATAATTCTGATACTCCTGTTCCAAATCTGCACCACTGACGTCCATTTCCTTCAAAAGATACAATAGTTTTACATCCTAAAGCTTCTAATTTCACCCCTCAAACTAATATTGCAGGATCAGTGATTTAACACATGCATCCCATCACCCGTGTCAGAACTTTCCGGTTGCAGTATCAGGTTGTGAAGTTAAATTGGAACCCAGCAAAGCGTTGAGAACACAAAACGACCATGATAATCAGCAAAGTAGCGCCGATAATAACTTCTTTGATATACACAACCCTAAAGGAAGAAGTCTCGAGCAAAAAATTTAGTACTCAACCAGTTGCAGGATCAGTGATTTAACAAATGCATCCCATCACCCGTCTCAGAACTTTCCGGATGCAGGATCAGGTTGTGAAGTTAAATTGGAACCCAGCAAAGCGTTGAGAACACAAAACGACCATGATAATCAGAAAATTATAGCCAATAATAACTTCTTTGGTATACAGAAGTACACAACCCTAAAGGAAGAACTCTCGACCTAAAAATTTAGTACTCAACCAGTTGCAGGATCAGTGATTTAACAAGTGCTTCCCATCACCCGTCTCAGAACTTTCCGGATGCAGGATCAGGTTCTGACGTTAAATTGGAACGCAGCAAAGCGTTGAGAACACAAAACGACCATGATAATTAGCAAATTAGCGCAAATAATAACTTGTTTGATATACACAACCCTCAGGGCCAGGAGACAGAAGACTGAGTTTTTGAAAAGGATCCATGTCAGCTTCCAGTTTGACCCCAGTAAATCCCCATCCACGATAAATCTAAGAGAACAAATTTGTGGCTTTTCATCGTATTCGAACGAATCCACCACATTTCATCCATAAGAAATTGACAAGGAACTAAACCATAATACGACTTGGGTGTGGACTGAATCCCCGAAATCCTACACAACGATGCCAGGAGACACTCGAACAAGGACGATGGAGTCAGGAGAGCAGGTACCTGTTCGGCGAGGGAACCGGACTGCGCGAGTTCGTCTCGGACGAGATCGCCGGTGGCGATGTGGGGGACACCGAGGAGGTGGGAGAGGCGGCTGGCATAGGTGCCCTTGCCGACTCCCGGGCAGCCGAGGAATACCCACTGGACGTTTCGGTCCTCAGGTTGCTGTTGCTGCTTCGATGGCTCCGGGTGGTGTTTCAGGGGAATGACGGGCCCTCGGCCACCGGCGTCCGAGACCAAGGCGCAGAATGCGCGCCGTGAGGCGGTGGCGGTGGCGGCGGCGGCGAGCGGCCTCAGCACGCGGTGGAGGGCCGCCATCGCAGTTGCAGAAAGGAACACAGAAGGAAGGGTTGTCTTGGCTTAACGTTGAAATCTGATTGCAAGAACACTAGAAGGGGAAAGAAGAACAGAAGCAATCGCTCCGTAGTGCGAGGGCGTGAGAAATCAAGTAGGTCAATTTGAGAAATAATTGTTTAACGATATAAACTTTAGAGTGTTGGAGAAAAAGGAGAGAGACAGAAAAGTGAACCAGAAGAAGATTTCTTCTTGCTTACTCTCCGAAGCCACGGAAGCACCACCGAGAGAGAGAAAGATGCCGAACTCTGGAAGTGCACGTTTTTCTCAACGTGCAAAGCTATACCTCGTTAGCACACAGAAAAATCAATCTCTCTCTCTGATTGAGCTTACAGTTGACGACGGTCAACAAAATTTCTCTACATATTGGTTTCATAACTGATGGCAATACAATACCTAAGTGCTGATTAAGTTTTAAGATTTAATCTTTTCTCATTAGATTAGAAAGCCGACGTCATAAGCTTACTGTGAACAAAAAATAGCCGTGACAAAATGTCACAAGAAGCGAACCTTTTTTCCCTGTTACTGTAGCGTTTATACATTCGGTAAGCAAGTATGACGAACAGTGCAGATGAAGTACTTACATCATACAGTTAATGCAACATCTTCAAATGTGAAGCTCTTTTTTCTTTTTACTTTTTTGCTGATGTCTGGGACATGTGCTGGTGCTTAACCCTCTTGGCCTTGTAAAATTAAATGCAGAATATCAACAGATGAAATCATTAGGAAATAAACCTTCGCAGAGTCTTGAACTTATGCATCTTAGGTGGATAACACCGCGCCCAACCATCTAATTGTTTTTAATAAACAAGCCGCACGCATTTCTTATTTTGAAGCCAATGAGAGGTCTATCTAATGCAGTTGGTTGGACATGAAAATTGAAGTTGAACAAACCACACTGTTCTTCACTGTTACGAAGTAAAGGGTTGCGCTTAGCCCCATCTTGTCATTTAAAAAAATGTTTAAATGTTAACAAGAGTTCTGTTCCACTAACTAAGGACATAACAGTAAGAAAAAAAAGTATATATATATATCTATATATAGGCAGGGATGGTATTTGCAAAATATTTTTCTTGTTTAATTTGTTCAAAACATTTCGGGCAAGAAAAAGAAATGCAGGAGTGTGAAGTCAACGAAGGGTCCAAATTGAACAGCTGTATTTTAAAAAATATATGTAAAAGGCTAAAGGCGATAGATAAATTTGCCTAGGATATATTTGAAAATTAAACACTTTATTGAAAATTAAATCCAGCTATTAATTCATGTTTTGTCATGTAGTCTGGTAAGGTTTAGCTAACCTTTCAAAAAGATGCATGCTGGTTATATTTCATCTTCGTTCGCAAAATTTATTTAAAAAAAAAAGAAATATAAAAATGCTGGCATCACTGCGTTGGATTACGTGTGGGGTGCTGAATATCAGAAGGGGAATATACTCGGGATATCGCCCTTCAGGAACGTACATAAAATGATGCCGTGAAGTAACCGCTGTGGATTGCCACATGTTTGGTACTCAAGCGTCCCGCTTTCTGATGCACTTTTGAGGAAAACAAGATTAACATACAAAATAGTTTCAACAAATAGATTTGCATGAACGTGTTCAAGGGTGACAGAGCGTTCAGGTCTTGGCACTTGGCAGCACAGGAACTGGAAGATCGGCCCCAAGTGGATTCAGTCTAATCAGTCGGATTCATTGATGTTAATCTAAAAATTTGGATTCAGATTGGATTCAAACTGTGAATTTGGATTCAGGCTTGAAAAATTATATCTCGACTATTCTTAAAGGAAGTATAGTTCGATCGAGAATTTTCTATCAATACAATCTAAGAGTTAAGTTGGACAAGAACAAACACAGTACACAAGTGTTGTTTCAGTCAGCCGATTCGAGTGGCCTGGGGCCAAACCCATTTGATTCATGGGCGGATACAGAATGATACCATAAAATCGGAAACCAAAATATATTATACAATCATGTGCAGTTGGACTTCGATGATCCATGATCTCAGTTTCTTCCTGACAAATGATACCCGTATCACAACCCTGCCATAGCTTTAATATCCGTTTGCCTGTTTTCTGTAAGAAACCATAAACCGCCTACGGTTTTGTTTCCGGAACCCGGGGGTCCGCCATGCTCACCGCCTACAAGCTCGCTGTTTCTTGACGGTTCGGGTTAGAACGGCTACAAGACAAGGTTAAAGGAAAAACAGAGGTTTGAAGCACGTCCCGTGATGCCCGGCCGACTGCTAAGCTGTCATCCTTATCCGTTCTTTTCTTCTCCCTCCCTTCGCTGTACAAACTATTAAAGGGTAGCATCCGCAGACAAATATCTCCATCGCCACTCATCAATAGTAAACGACTCAGAGCAGTGTGAAGGCGTTTGATCTGATTTTCATGGAGAAGCGAATGAAGCAGGCACACACCAAGGCAGCAGAGGAAGGAGTTAGGAAAGACCGGAAGTCGGGGACGGGACTGAGCGGGGAGCCGAAGAAGGGGGGGCACGGCGGCAAGTTCACGTGGTGGGGAGACGAGGCGGCCTTACGCCGCCTGCAGGAGGAAGGGGAGCAGCTGCCCGTCGACCCCAAGGACCCCAACTACGAGGACCCGGAGGACGACGATGACCAAGCTTAAATGAGTTGTATAGCCAGCCCATTCTCTCTTTTTAGGAAGCGCAGTCATCCATCCCTTCCTTTCTGTTATTTTACTTTGTAGCTTTTGTTTCGTGATATGTAATGTGACCAAGAGGCATTGTCTTTCTCCACACAATGTAAAGTGAACTGTGAAGATGACAGGAAAAAAAAAAGATCCTGAAACTTCTGCTTTTAACCACTTCTGTCTGAGTTCTGTCACTTGTTAGTAACATCGAGTTGTATCAACCTGAATGGGCCGGAAGATAAAATATAGTATCCATCGTAGAAAGAAACACCAAAAGAACTGTGATATTTACTTGGAAGAAGTTCACATTTTCAAGGACTTGGACTAAATAAAGGACAAAGTGTTGTACCAATTGTTGTTAATTGAATTAAGTTCACATTTACCAAGTCTTAATTTAGTTCAATATAAGGCCTTGAACCAAATATTATTGGTACTTGGATTATTTTAACATTTGTGCTGGGGCTGGGTACTTCATCTTATTCACTGCGGCCATTTTCGAAGGGTTTGACAATCCCTTATCAGGAAAACTTTAACGTTTTCTGTAATTATGTATATGCTTACTTCAAAGGGAATGGATCATGTATAAAAAGACTTCAGAAATACGAATAACTATCATCAACATACAAGACCTTTTCTTGGCATTATGTTTCACCCGCATTCATCAAGAAAAAAGTGATTAAGGTAGTCTTTGAATGACAGATTGAAGGAGATTAGGATTTCTTTGTGCACAAAAAGAAGGGCACCGGAGGCTCTTGCACCAAGGGCCAAAGGAGAGCGAGCCACTTGGCCGGAATCCACCACCGAGCTCGCCACGAAAACAATAAAAATGCAGAAGTAACTCAGCAGCATTTTAGGCCTTTTAAGGTGATTGGGGCATTGTCCAGTAAAGAGTTGAACTTTCTCAAAAGTAAAGAATCAAAACTACAGTACAGTTGAACAATGAACGATGTTTGGGTGAATGACAATGCCTGTCCAGCCACCCCAGATGATACAGTTCCCCATATGATGGAGTTTTCATCACATGGAACAAACTTCACATCCTTGATATTTGAAGCGGAATTGATGCTTCATCAGCTGCCCCACTGACCGTCGGATGCAGAAGGTTGAACATACTATAGCGCTCAAAGACTCTTTTTCGACAAGCTTGCGCAGCCAAGATCCCTGTGGTGAATGCGCCATGAACTGAACCTGAGTGGTCCACGCTTGCTGCTTCCCCCGCAAAGAAGAGGTTGTCGACAGGCCTCTGGATCTTCTCGCTCAGGTCAACAGGCTTCCCAATCAGATCGAAACAGTAACAACCAAGCGAATTGATGTCACTTCCCCAGCGTGAGACCAAGTATTTCACCTGTTAAACCACAAGCATTAGCGGGTCTGCTTGATGGAGAAAAAGGGAAAGTGAACCAGAAATGCCAATCTAGAAAACAGCAGAATACAAGGTTTCCTCACTGCAGCATGACAGTTTAGGAGACCTTTCTATGAGAACAGGGTTTGCTCGCACAGGTATAAAAATGCACTTTCTCCAAAATGGTGGTGGTGCCGCACTTTCGGTTTTGCGAAAAGGAGATCCGAGATATCAAAAGATATACTCTTGTTGGTCATTACTTTTGCGTCTAAAGCATGGTTTTCAGAGCACCAGAATATGGATTTGCAAATTTAGGGTGTTAAAGATACAGTTGCTAAGATTCCACTAGGCAACCAAATGTTGTCTCGCAGTTAAGAACTCCATTTCATAATACGCCAGAAACAGGACGTTCGGAAAATACTGTACTAGAGGGTACTGACGAAGTTGCATTTGAAATTCAAGGCTTCTTCTGTGCGGAAACTTGAGTTTGAAAATTTTGAATATAGCTATTCTACCAGGTATTGGCTTCTTACTTTAGCAGTACTGGGAATAAATGCAAATTGACCGCACACTCTATGAAAACATGCCCCAGAAACCCAGGTTGAAACATTTAAGTTTCCCAGTCCTCTAATTTGAATGGCAACTACTCTCATGATTGTCAAAAGAAGATAAGGCATGACAGGATACAGATCTTACCGGACTTGTTGCTGCTGGCATCATTTTCTTGAGCTGCTCCATTGCAAAGTTGACTGCTTCCTCATCTGACGACTTCTCTAGATCGATGGCAGATCTCCCAGCCATCATGCAAACAAGAACTGGATGGCCGGTTGCTTTGTGGAGATTGAGGAAATAGCTGCAATCATATGAAGTGCCCGCAACCAGGCCTAGAAATTCCACATTTGGCCAGAAAACATTGTCAAAGAGCAATGCAATTTTGTTCTCATCACCCACGCCTATATCACGGATCGCAGTCCCTTTCCATTCAGGCAATGGAGGCTCAAACTCTATTAGGTTTGCTTTCAACACCCCAATAGGTACAGTAATTACAGCTGCATCTGCTGAGAATTTTTTACAGCCATCCACTGTGACCACAACTCTGTCAGGTTCGTGGACAATTTTTGTGACCCTGACCATCAAGAATATCATGTTCAAAACCAGTATCACAGTACACACAACAGAGTGTATACCATGCTTCAAGCATCTCTGGAAAGAAAATATTTTAATTTTCCAATCCAGGTTATAGATACACCTAAAATTCTAAACACAGTTCTAAATCATAGTATTTCTAAAGATCAGGAATACAAAAAAATCACAAATTTGTTTCATATTTTTTTAGAAAAAAATTGCTGTAACAACATTTGTTTTCAGATCTTCAACGTTTGATGCATGTGAGGCTTCATATAATCCTAGCTCCTGATGGGTACTTTGGTAGATAATGGTGAAACTTTAAGTACATCTCACTTGGTCCTGAATGGACTAGGATAGTGTGGTAGATGATGGTGAAAATTTAAGTACATCTCACTTGGTCCTGAATGGACTAGGACAATGTGGTAGATGATGGTCAAAATTTAGGTACATCTCTCTTGGTTCTGAATGTAATGTTTAGAGCCGACATGGCAGGCAAATCTAACCTTCTTATAATAGCTAGCCTACTTTTTCGGACCTAGCATGCTTCAGTCCAAACCTTTTACTCCTTTTGCACTTATTTCCCTAAAGGACCAAACCACATTTGAATCTACGTTCACTTATTTGTACACCTGAAAAGACTTAAGACCTTAGTATCTCCAGAAAAAAAATCAAACATGATGCAATGTTAGCTGTTCGCACTTTTTGTTTAAACACTCAAAATAAAGATAAAAACTTAAGAAAAATAGAACAATAACTCCTAGCGTATAAGAAATTAAGTTCCACATTACCAGGTTCTCTTTTCTCTTCCGGGTGGAGGGAGAACCCTCATAAGTGTCTATTTGACATTAAATACTGTTTGGCACTAACAGATATCATCTCTAGGCATTTCTGCCATGATCATGTATAACATGCAACTTTTCATCTTTGAGATATAGACGAGTATTAGATGCAGTACCTACATAGAATTTTTTAGATTCCCCTCTGATGGACTAGCACCACAGTACATGAGAATATGTGATTTTTCATTACAAGTTACAGAAAATTCTCATAAGAAGCTGTGTCCAAAAGCTCACACCCCTAATATTAATTTTTAGCAGTAAGCAGTCATGCTGATTAAGAAACATGATGTGAAGAAATGAAGGATGATGTGAAGAAATGAAGGATGTTTGTGCCTCTAACACTAATGCAACTAGAAGTTTCACAAAAGCAGAAGCAACCTAGTGATGCATTTGGGTAATACCTGTGATTTAGGCGTACATCAAGTCCATCAGCAAGAGCTTTTATGACTGGATCATATCCTTGCACCATAAGCCCATGGCCACCGGAGAGAACATGTTCCTACATATTCAAAAATAACCATAAGATGGCAGCCTGATGGTTATTTTGCAGACAACAAAAGGTACAACTTATAGATAACATCATGTATACATATAACTGACTATATGAAATACCTACTAATTTGCAATAGTTGAATGTATAAAAATATTCATATAATTGACTGAATCATTTTTTATTGATGGATACAAACAAATAAGTGAAAATTTTATCATTGTAGAAGCATTAACTTATGAACTTGAAACTTCAATTTCAAAATATGAAAACTTACAAATGTTTCTTCACAGACTCCAGTAAACTTGCATCATTTATATGAATCGTGCACATCCTTTTCACTTCCACATTTGCAATATTATATCAAAAGGTGAAGCAAAGATACCTGATCCCAACATTTCAGTGATATGGTGTCCATGTCAGCAGCAAACCATGCTTCCATTCTGCAAAGATACCATTGAAGTACTTTGTGCGCAAGCCCTGTTGGTCTGGAATCCAAAATATCAGTTAAGTACAAGATCTATTACTCTTCTGAAACTTCTAACCGAAAAGTACTAACAGAAATTTTAGTTGTATTTACCTCAATTCTGGATTCCTGTCCAGCACAATTGAGACAGCCTGGAGGACAGACATGTCTTCTAGGTTTTCACTTCTGACTTTCTCTGTCTGGGGTACCAACATAGGTTATCAAATAAAAATCAGTAAAGAGAAATTTCAAAATAGTAGAGCAGTAATATGAGGTACAAAGGTGATGATGTCACCTCTTTAAGAATTCTCTCAAGTAGTTCCCCAACTCCTACAACTATTTCCTCAGGGACTTGACAACCATCCACATCAAACAGCGCACAGCTATGAAGACAAGGACAAAAGAACTGGAGGCTTGAGCACAAACACAAATAATGCCATTTATACTAGAAGTTACTAAAGATTTGAACATCATATTATTCAAAAACAAACAGATCATCTTGCTAAAAGTGTTCTTTGTTCATAAGAATGCAGACACAACAAAGAACTATAACATGATACAACAATCCTAATTCATGAAATACATTATCAGAATCCATATGTAAAAGGAGAAATTATTTAGTAGCTAGTGGAAAGTATTGTCTGGTTACTACTTTACATCATAAGCCTAAAGGGCCTTAAAACATGGAAAATCTACAATCTATAACCTTGTCACATTCAATGGGAAAATTTGACAACAAAGTTCCACAGATGCCTCTCATGAATTTATATTATCTTTTCTACGTTCAACAAAAAAGCACATGGAAAGAAAATTCGTAACTCTCCCGATCAAATATATTGACAAAAAACAACGAAGGCTGTAGGGCAGGCAGATGTGGAACTGCAGAGAAAATAAACAACCAACAAACTGTTATAGATGCCTCTGATGAATCATTATATTGTCTTGTGATTCCTTCAACTCAAACAAGCATGAAAAGGCAAATTCATAGATGTCTCAATCAAACATTCCAAAGAAATCAACCACAGCCCTTTTAATCCAAGCCTTACATTGAGACATTGACAAAAGGCAACTAACTCAATGTAAGAAAATATTTTTTTGTTACAAAAAAGAGGAGAAAATATTTTTTTGTTACAAAAAAGAGGAAAAAAAAAAGGAATGGTTTCCGAGCAACTGAAGAAAGGAGGATAGAAGACACCTCGTTCCAGGTTATGCAGTCAAATAGCTTTCCTATACCTGCTTCAAACCTCAACTAGTCGAAGCAGGAACTTCTGTTAAAACTAGCAAGTAAGCTAAAGCCAGCCGTTCATGCAAGATGGACTCTTTTAGGTGGTCTCAAACGTCCTTGTCGCACCTGCACCAGATGCTGGTGAGTGTGGAACCGCCTAAAAATTAAAATAGTCCATGTTACATGGATGGGTGGCTTTAGACTTTTTTCTTGACCTTTTTGTGCATGTTCATCTAGACAAAAATCTCAGTCAATTAGTCAAAATTTGAATAATGCATTTGAAAATTATGAACCTTTCTGAAGCTGAAAATTTCCCTACACTTCTAGCCCCTATGTACAAGCGCCAATAGTGCTCTAGTGGTTTTTGCAATTAACTGAAAGTCAACAAGTTTCGAAAAGATGAAAGGTGAACTCCAAGAGGTTTCACTTTCTCATATCCTTCAGAACCGTCAAATATATGCAGTTATATGTAGCTTTGTGAAATTGTGAGTGTCCAGGACATATATGTAACTTTTCTTGCAGTCAGAAGGAGATCTAACATTATAAACCAGTTGATGCCGTCATCAAACCAATACAAGATTATCATGCAAATATATTCAGTGGAAAATAAAAATACAGAGCGACACTAGTAATGAAGAAAACCTCTGTAGGTCATGGTCATAAATCACCGAGTTGTCACCACTAGTCCGGTAAAGAGTGAGACCAAGTTTTCTAATTAGTGGAGCCAAAGGATTTTCGTTGCAGACGCCATGTAACCTGTAAAAGCAGCAGATAAAAGGGATGGAATCTGTCAGAAAGATAACCCAAAAAACCCATACCATCAGAAAAGGAGAACCACTAACAAGAACCCATATGATGAAAAACAAAAATTTTACCAAGATGCTCCCATGTCCACGGGGAATCCAAAAGAGTAGTCCGTAAATATGCGTCCGCCGAGTCTGTCCCGTGACTCTAACAGCACGACCTGAATATTGTGAGATCTCACAGGGTGTCACTCACATGTACAACCTTATAAATTCATTCAAACGAAGACCAGAAACAATCTAGATCTTTCGATATACCTTAAATGATGCGTTATGAAGGGCGCGAGCTGCTGCAACGCCAGAGATCCCACCCCCAATCACAATCACTGATGGTGGGAAAATATGCTGCCTCTCAATGCATAACGAGCTTTGACCTGAATGTAGTTTAAATCATGAGGAGAAATTCCGTTCGCATAAGTATATTGGTGTTTGAGGGAAAAACAGAGAACTGACATGGTTACTCTTATCCCATATTCAAGATATAACTCAGACTAAGCAAAACGCCTTTCTATCGACCAACAAGATGCAAATTTAGCCAATTCAACACCAGTCCTTCTCATAAAAATTTATGGAGAAATCTGAAGATCCTTGATCTTTATCGGGAGAGAAAAAAAAAAAAAAAAGCGAAAAGAAGAATTGCTTCAAACTGAAGGCGTGTATAATAACAAGGGAAACATACCCAGATCTTATAAAAGAATCTTTTCCTTTCCCTTTCCCCTGTCGTTCAATCTTTAAGAGGGCCATGAAGGAAACATATGGTTACCCCTCAAGCAGAAATCAGAATTTACAGATTTCCCGTCGCTCGCTTAACTCACAATTGACACCTTGTCAAACTTCAATATAGCCTCATTGAAATCAGACTCTTTTAGAACCATCACTAAGATCAACATGCCTGTCTAGATGAAATAAAAGGTCCAAGAAGGGCAGAATCAACATACCCATCTCGAAACCAGAGCGATGCTGATTCTTGATCTCCATTGCCGCAAGAGAGAAGCCCACAGCCTACGATTTAGGCTTGTTGGGTATCTCGGAATCGAAGAGACTACGACTGGATTGAGGGGAATAATGAAGTATAAAAATCAAGAGGCACGTAACGAAGTGGTTCGATTTCGATAACTGGCCTAGCTTGACAAACCAGCTCATACGTGAAAAGCCAATGGAACCAACGTAAGAAGCCCGACCAACCATTCAGATGAAGGCAAGGAAGAACGGGGAAAACTTTCAGAGCATGATTATTGGGATCAACGATCCAAATAAAAAGAAAGAAGAAGAAGAAGAAGAAAGAAGGACGAGGCGGAGAGAAGAAAGAACGCGGGATGGGGAGGAGGGAAAGTCGACATTTATAGGAGCGAACGACGCAAAACCATCGGGAGGTGCTGACGTGTCCAATCAAGCCCCACCGACCAAAAAAGAAGCACCCCTAAGAACGGAACACCCCTCTTTGCTTTCTCTCTCTTTTGTTGTTCTCTATAATAATGTTAACAAACTTTTTTGCTTCGGAAAGTTACATCTGCGGATTATGACGCCCTGAAATATCTCTCGTTAACAATCACCGTGTTGGATGCATCAATAGTGAAAACTTTTTGTAAAAAAAAGGGCATCACTTGATACACTTCATATATATATATATATATATATATATATATATATATATATATATATATATATATATATATATATATATATATATAACGTCTAAACTGTGATTTTATATGCTGCATTTGTTCATTGAAATGTGATTTTTATTTTAATGTGTTGAGACATCATATTTCAGACGCGATGGTTTAACTCCTTTAGCACAACAATTTGCATTCACTTTCCAAGGTAAATTAATACATTTACAATGTACAGAATCCGTACAAAGAAAGCCAAAAGCACAAGAAAACAAATTATACAGGATCTACCAAACAGAAAAAGGGCAAAATTCTGAAAAACATCACATCAAAATCATCCATAAAAAAAAAGAAAAAGAAAAAATACTCATGACTGTGGCACGCATGTGCAGGAACACGCACACACACGTCTACACGAGCATCCATGTTAAATATTTATATCTGCAATTGTTATTTTCTAAGATTACTTGAAAAACTATTATTATGGTACCGCAGATTCTTCTCCCTGATGTTCACTATCTCAGTAACGTTAGAAGAGAAAAATAAACTAAGAAACAGATGATCATGCTAAATGCATGATCCTTTCAAACGGTACGTTCTAGGAGTTTGTTATGCATTTCTCATCAAATCCCGTTGCAACAATAGATAATAATTTTCCTTAACAAAGAAAAGAAAAAAATTATGTAATTGGGTAGGCCCTACACCATGTGAGAGGTAAAACATAACACTCCTTTTTAAAGTTGAAATGTTCTATGCAAAATATTTGCTGAAAACATCGACTAGCTTGTTCCTTTTTTTTTTCATTATCAAGAATATACTCAAGTGGCAAAAATATACCTTTCATATAATTAGCCTATTTCTCTGAAAATAAATATACCAATTAATTCCAAAAGAATTGTTTCTAGCCGAAAGGAGGAAGTCTTATTCATGGGGAATAAGTCCAAGATGTGCCACTTGGGAGGTTCTCGGAATTTTATGCTGATTTTAAGGAGTTCTTCTAGAGAATGCCAGATTGCAAGTGGTTTCTTTCTTCTTCTTCTTTTTTTTCTCACATTACTGAGAGAAGGTGGAAATGAAAAATACTAGGTCGCTAAGAACATGCTTTTCGGGACCGTCGGGAACAGTAGGAACGCGGTGCCCATGTGTTCTTGTGTCCAGTACATGTGGAACGGAGATACACGTACGGGGACTTGCTTGCCAGCCGAGAGTCCATTGTACCGAGTTGATTGCCTGATTGGTGAAGGCAACAATAAAGGCAATTATTACTTCTATCGAACCATGCCAATCGACCCGTGACCCGGACCCCACCTGCTTGTCCCCTCGCCGGGTCAACTCACCGGATCCACAAGATGTTTTGATACGGGTCTGGCTTCAGGTGCTGCCCCAATTCGAAGTTGAAGAGACTGACATGACCCAATGTGCCTGGATTATTGATCCAGATCGAGGCCAAGTACTTGGTGCAATCGGGTCGGATATAGTTTTTACTTATTTGGATCTTGATGAACCGGAGCTGACCTTCAGTTATTTTGTTATGACAGTTGGCTCCATCCCTACGAACATGCTGGCCTTGCTGTCACACGGTTGGCCACGTGGTGCCACCGAAACCAGATTTGGATCTGCACCTCTCACCTGTGAATCGAATGATTGAGGAGTATGGAATTAATTGGGTGGGGCTTCTCTCAGCCGTCAGATCTCCTCCAGATTTAGATCCAAATCCCAGCCATGAATGCATCAATGCATCTTGAGACGATCATTTCTGAATTATATTTTCATGTATACATGTCCTTTTTAACAACACTAGAAGCGCTATTGCCTAAGTGGGTCCTTGTGATTAGAAGTCTCGATGACATGTTTGTCTCATCCCTTGAATATGAAACAAGTGGGGTCTATGGAACCAATAATGGTGCTCACGTTGGCAACTTACAACGAAGGACAAATTCAAGCGAAAAAGGAAAAATGAAAGGGTATGCATGATTCATGAAGGTGTTTTGAGCAAATAACTCGTGGACACGAAATTGACAAGGAATTCAAACAAGGAACAGGGATCGGCATATGCTTCTTCCATAGCCCCACTGAGAGAGGGATAGCACAGAAACAAAGTCGACCAGACCATATCTAGAAAGAGTGGCGACCCAATTGAAGAAGTTCCCCCCATGGAAGGATGATTCTCTTTTGCACGTCAGAGGTTTGGAGATCGATGTAAACGAATCAGCAATATACAATCGTCGATCTGGATTTCAATGCATGGTATGCTTATTGCAATCCAGATGTGATTACTAAATGAGTTCAGATAATTGAACCAGAATTTGAGTGATATTTAACTGTGGTTTGATAAGGATCCAAGCTTATTATGTTTCTAAACGGTAGATTCCAAACTCGAGCTTAAATCCGATTCTGACTACATAAAATCCAATTTAATCAAATTAGCAAACCTTGGATCCTCCCTCATGAGTCTGAACCATTTACATCGCTATTGAGCTGGCTGTTGAAGATGATCTGCTGTAGGGGAATCAGGAGTTAAGCCAGCATATGCATGCACGATAGAGTATAGACTTAGTTGGAGAATCCCATTATGATAGAATATGTTCCAGAAAAGATAGATTGAAATCCAACCACTAGCCAAGCTAGAAATTTCTAGCTAAGGGGCATATATATATATATATATATATATAAAACGTTGATATGTATATAAATAATTTGTGTGGGTCTGTATGGGCAATTGCCTACACAAGCGTGCAAATGCAACAGCCACTGGGTGGTCCAGCCATCATCGTCTAGTCTCAGCGCTGACATCCTATGGAGGCCATGAATGGTTCACAATATGGAGTTGATGTTCTGCCTTTTTGGTCACCTGATCAAATGCAAAACCGACCACTCAAAGCTTGATGATATCTGTTACATGTTTATGTGGTTCAGAAATCACAATTCATATGCTTGGATGGTTCATCTTATACCACAATGAAGTAGCAGGGTCCATGCATGAACAATTGGCACCGCTACGTATTTTCGATTTATTATTCTACTTTTGGAAGGACAATTATAGTCGTATCCGGGTTTAGATTATGATATTCTTGCTTGTCTGGTATCTGATGAGTATCTATTGATCTTAATTGTAGGATGATTAGTTGGATCTTTTGGTACACATTTCTTTTTAGATGACCTAATTTAATTTGCATCTGATTAGCAAGCACGGAATTAACCGGATTTGACGAGACTTGCATCCGACTCGAACCCGAAGCCTTTTAATTATTTTGACGAGGCGGTTCAAGTATTGTCAAATTCAATAAAGAATTGTGGAATTAAATAAGAATGTTAATTCTACATTTCCGCAATTCCAACCTCATAAAAAAAAAAAAAAAACGAATCCATGTTTGTAATGTGTCCTCACTCCATCTTATTCACATAAAATAGTAGGGATAATTTATAAAAATATATCTAAAAATTCTCACAAAAAAGAATACACCTAACCCTCTTGTATTGTTAAGAATATAAACCAAAATCTTTTTATTGTTAAGAAAAAAAGGTTCATAAGACTCAATTGTTAAATCAGTTAAATTCAGTCCCTTGAAAATCTTTTTAACATGAACAAAAAATGTCACGTCATTATTTTGAAATGTAGAGAAACAAAGTTATTTAAATATAATTAATCACGCATAATATTATTGAAAACTAGTACAAAACAAATGAGCTAATAAATTTTGGTCTTTTTCATGCACAATGATTGTTTTTCTATTAATGATTCCTTGGGTGTCTTTTTCAAGAATACAAAAAGGTTAGGTGTGCTTATTATTATTAGTAATCAATTCTTTAAATGCACTTCTGATTTTTTTCTAAAAAAAAGTTACAAAATAAGAATGTAATTAATTAATTGATATAACAAAAAGCTGATTAATTAACTGCTTCTACCTCGGGAGAAATTAAAACTTGCGTCTTTAAATGCACTTCTGTTCCTCTTTATGCTATTCAAGAAAGTGAAGATGCTTCCAAGAAAAGAGAGATCAACATGGAAATAGGACACCTACCGAAACAATAGCACAAAGTTTGAGGAGAGCAAATATGGATAGAAGGATTAGAAGTTTTTTTTTGTCTAAAAGTCATTGTTAGATAGATGTTATAGGCTAACAACCTATGTCACCATGGTACGCTTTTTTCGCTCACCTATCGAGCCCACCTACCGATACAGGTAGACCGGTATGGCAGTACCGGGAGTACGTGATGGTACGTCTGGATCTGGTTTCAGATCGAAACCAGATCCAAAATCTATAAAATCTAAAAAAACAAACCCTTTACTTGGCAAACGCTTCACTATTCCCACCCGTCGAGGGCTATAGCAGTTCTGTACATACGTCGGTGGTAGTTTATTATATTTTCTCTTTCTTCCCAAACATTCTGTACATACGTCGGTGGTAGTTTATTATATTTTCTCTTTCTTCCCAAACATTCGATACATGACTAAAAAATGGCAGAGAACTCCTCCTCTTTGCAAATCCTCCTCTTTAAGGACAGTAAAGGACAACTACTCACATTAAATTTCAGAGAACTCCTCCTCTTTGCCGTTAAAAAATTTCAACCTCCTCTTTGCAAAGTAAGGTTATGTGAAAATGTTTTCATCTGTTGTGAAGACGTGCCAACGCGCAAAGTATAATTTTAATTAAAAAATTAATATTATCACAAAAAAAATATACCGTACCCGTACCATCATTTTTAAAAATACCGTATCCGTACCCATTTTCTCGTACCCGTACCAGCACCCATACCCGTACCGCAGTGACATATCTAACAACAGTTTAACAGTTTGACTGGTTATGTACTCCCAAATTTAGAGAAGTTGAAAGCATTTAACAGTTTGACTGGTTATGTACTCCCAAATTTAGAGAAGTTGAAAGCATTTGCAGAAGAGAAAGCATATATCCAAAAATTATTAAAGAAGAAATTTTATAGGCACAACAAGAGACTGATATACGAATGTGACCACTAACTGTACCTTCATGAAACAAGGGATTCACCTAAAAAGAGATATAAACTACTAATGTCGATCATTCCAATGCACCTCCTTCCCCCGACCAGTCAATTCAACATTAGATAAGTAGCTAAATTAAGTGAGGAAGAAGTTTTTCAATAGACATACGGTCCCTTCGAAAAACATGCAGGCTTGGAGTATACAGAGAGAAAGAGAAAAACAAAGTGGATCAACTGTGTAAATGGCTTGAAGACCAACTTAAGAGAACATGTAACAAAATAAAGCCAGTGCCATACTTGGACAAGATGACCAAAAATTATGGACCACCAACTAATAATCTAAACAAGGCAAGCCTATATCAGTATAAAAGAAATCGGAACTATAGGATGGACGCAATTACCTTGTGGAGATTCCCTGCGTGAAGGTTTGCAGACTTTGTGAGCCTCATCCACATGGCATGAAGTTCCCTCACAAAGTATAGGAATGGTGAAACAATAGGTTGGAAAGATTGGCAAGCTTCCTGGATTCGTAAATGATATTTTTGACATAATATTTTACCACGGTTTGAAGCATATTCAATCATATTCTCTGTTTCAACTGGAACAGTATCAATCCTACATCTGAAGCTAGCATCGGCTCAAGCGGGAGAAGGAGCATGTTTACCTGCAAAAAGCAACAGATTGTATTAATATTTCAAGGAATTCTGTTGGAACAACACTATTCATTACTATCTAGAACAAAGGCGCCATGAGCAGCTAGTTCATAACAACTGCAAGAAGAAAGTTACATACCAGAAACAGACGACATGTGTAATTGTGACCCCAAAAAAACCTCTGCCAAGAAAACAGAGAATCAGAACAAAATGAAGACCTTAACACGGTCAGCCATAAGGGTTTTGTGTTGTATTGCAGCTTCTTTCCCCGAGCCATGCACATCATGTATACCATCGGATATTGCAAGTACCTGCAAAGGATGGCCACAGAAAATATGAACAAATGATCTGAGTTTTTTTATCAAACTTTATATAGAAACACTTTAATTAATTGTTAATAAACTTGATAATTTGAACCTTAATATTTTGAATGGTATACATCAGAACAATTCAAAGTTGAGGATCTCTATGCATGTGCTTGCTCCTCTTTGGACGCCATATCTACTCAAATCTTTACTATAAGTAACCCTAGTGTCATTCCGGCCATTGGACGAGACCGGAAATGAGCTTCCAAATTTACATAATTTTGCAAGTTACATTCCATCAACCCAAGTTTTACAAGATACCATATTTTGTTAGGACCTGGAACTGATTTTGCAGAGTTAAACTTAGTCCAGAACAAGACCAAAGAGACTCAATCCTGTCTCGTGCGTGAGTTTTATCATTTTAAACATTGTGCCAACTCATACAACTTAATACACATTTCGCATCGGGCTAAGAGGATTCCCCTTGAATCTAAACCAAACTTGTGGTTTCCACTTAAAAGTCCAGGACTTGTTCCTGCATCTTAAATTTTGTAATAATCTTCTGTTCTTTAATAAAGATAATAAAGAAAAAGCAACCCGGAAACTCAACATTCAACCTTTAAATACTTAGCAGGTGCTCAAGGAGGAAGCATCTGTCCACACGTATAGCAGACCTCTTCAATCAAGGAACCACATTCTGTTGTCAAATCTGCACACCCTCTTTCAACACGTCCAAAAGCGAATAAAGCGTCCTTTTTTTCCAGTTTGTAACGGCTGACTCATTTTCAATGTTTTTATTGTATTTTTCGAATAAAACTCATTCTCTGTGACTTACTCGTTTGTAAACAGGGAAGAAAGAAGAGTGTGCACAGTTCAACCTGGTGTAGTTGAATCAGCTAGCCTTCCCACATGCAGTACTGTGCCACATTAAGTCATATCCTTGTGCAGTGTTCTACTGCCAGCTATCAACACCAAATGATACATTGTTCCACTGGTTGCCTGAAAGAGATGGCAGCAGAAGCGCAAAGTGAGGGCAGGGCCTGTTGGCACACGGACACGAACCTAAACCATGTCACTGTGCTGGTGCTACGAAAACCAAGCAGGGACTCCTATTCGCCAATTCTAGGTGCAGATTTTTTTTTCAAATTTTCAGTTGACCATGACAATGGTGTAGCAACTCGGATCTGGTGGGGCTACCCTATATAACTGGATCCAAGTTCACCCAACTTTCAGCTGGTTTCAAAGAGTGTGCTCTATGGAGCATACGTCCCACGAAGAACCCCAGCTTCCTCTGCCCCTCACCACTTCCTTTCTCATGATCATTTTGTGTTAGTCGCCAATTCTGCTCCTTGAGAAATCCCATGCAGGTGGAACAATCCCCTTGCTTTCTTAGTGCCTCGTGGTTTGTTTGTGGTGTAAACTGTAATCTCTCTTAGTGCCCAGTGACTTAGTGTGCCGTATTTCATTACACATATAAATAATGCGCTCAGGAGTACATATAGGTGTGGTTTCAAAAGTGAAGCAGTCTAAAATGAATGAAGCAAAGCGAACGTCGACCTAAGACAGAAGTGGAAACAGAGGGGCTCGGGGCACACTGGTAGCCCATTTTTAGTTCCAAGCCCATGGGCCCTATGTTCCTGTATCAAAAAAATGGAGTTGAAATTTTGTACCAGCGGTATATGTACTCGAGAGAGAGGAGGAGCTTCGATTCCCTTTGGGGTGGTGGGTTTTCTCAGGCCAATGAAAACTCTTTTCCTTTTCCTGTTTGGCGAGGAAGGGTGACATTTATGACCCATTGAAGGTGGGATGAAGTTGTATTATTGTGTACTTCACACAGAGACGAAAAGCGGCAGACTCGATCGGAAATCGACAAAGGCGACACCAGTACTTTGGTAGGTCGGAATTTTATTTTATTATTATTACTATTTTTTTTTTTCCAAAGTTGCATGCATTATTGAATTGCTGAGCCAGCAAGCCGCAATCTCTTTCGTCGGTTTCCACTTCATTATATCGAGGAAGGATACATCTAAAACTAGACGAAGATATTCGAAAAAACCTTGCAATGCAAAAGCTTACTTAGTAGATACTAAAAATAATCTCTGAGTTCTGGCATGGAGAACATTGATGTAAAAATTGGAAACAGGACCCAATACACCGCGCTGCTATTTCACCCATTCAGCTAAAGCAGAAGAATATGACGTTAATTAAAAAAGATAAATACATAAAAAACCAAATAAAATATGAAAAACTTGTAAAATATTTAAAATAATAATAAAAAAAGAGGGCCTTCATATTGGCTGGTGTAGATCAGCTTCTTGCAACACCAACGGGGAAGAAATCTGGGAGTGCTGGAGATGGGTGTCAAACGCTGGAAGGTCGGCAAGGTCTATCAAGTGAAGGAGGAAGGGAAGTGCGTCATCCTTGTAATCACGACGAGATCGGCATGAGAAAAAGATAAAGAACAATTTAATGTGTTTGTTTCCCAACAACTCATCACTATTGAAAAAAACACATTTTTTTTTAATGTCGCACATCGATAAGCACTGGTTCGAGAGTCCAAGATGAACACTCAAATGCTGATCCAACTTGGGCAAAAACACGGCTGAAACTTTAGTGGGTGGCCTCAAGTGGTGATTAATGGCCTATAAATGGAGTCACCACCCCTCCGAGAAAGATCAGAGATCACACTCCTCTCTCATCCAATATCATCACTCCCTCCATTCTCCATCCGCCGCAATGGCCATGACACTTTTCTTCTTCCTCTCCATTGTTCTGGTAACTACATTTCCTGCCATCTTTTCATTTTTGAAAGCAATCATCTTCTCTACTAAGATACTGGGGCTGGGCTAAACGTCTTTAACCGTCATATTTCGGGACATGTTCCTTTCCCGCTTCAAAGTTATGCCAGATAATTAGTTTCCAGTGCTGCATGTTTCTGGCCATGGAGGCTAACAGGCTCTGGATTCATTGTGCTACTCCGGTGTAGTTGCCACCGGACTTTGCAAATTAGTTGTTGTAGCTTTGAGATCATGAAGTTGAAAATATTCTTCCATGGTGAAAAACCATGCTACATCATTTTATCGGTCTTATTTTTATTTTTTTCAACACTTAATCCGAGCATGATTAGTTGCATGAATGGACTTTTAATGACCAATATGAATGTTTGTTGTGATATGACGAGATTCTTATTGCTTTTGCCCTGTTTTTGCAGTTCGGAGGCACGAGCGGAAGCAGCAGCAGCGGGGAGACGAGTCCAGAGGCTTATTGGAAAAGATTGCTACCCAGAACTCCTATTCCAGATTATATGCAGCCCTTTCTTCCTAAAGGTGATTTATTATAAGTTGACATATTACACTTAACTGATGTAAAAGGCAGAAGTCTCTGCGTGACCACACTGATCATTTCTACATGATCCTGTGAATGCTATTTATGTTTGGGAAATGTGTTTCTACCCAGACTTGACGGGCGGTGTTCAAAAGAAGGCGTACGTCCCTGTGATCGATCAGTGCAAGATATATGCCGCCTGGAAGTTCGGCGTAACCCCAGAGGAGCTGAAGGCTCTGCACGACACCGAATTCCTTTTCTTACCGGAGAATCTGAAGCCCGGCAGCAAGACCAAGAAGCTGGACTTTGTCAAGAAGGAGAGAGAAGGCCGCGGCTGGCACGCTTTCTTGCCGCGCAGAACGGCGGAGGCCTTCCCCTTTTCTGTCTCTAAGCTCGACGGCATCCTGCAATACTTCTCCATAGAACCCACTTCCACAGCAGCGAAAGACATGAAGGGAACACTGGCGGCCTGTGAGGAAGAAGCCAATGAGGGAGAGACTCGATACTGCGCGACGTCCCTGGAGTCCATGGTCGATTTCGCCATCTCCCAACTCAAAACGAACGATGTTAAACTACTTTCCACGTCAATACTCGACAAAGGAACAGCAGCCAAAGGCAGAGTGTACACGGTCCAGAAGGGTGTAACTGAGTTTCCATATAAGGATTCAGTAGTCTGCCACGTATTGGGATATCCGTATGCGGTGTTCTACTGCCACAAGACCATCAACACCCGTTCCTATGTCTTGCCTTTGGTGGCTGAGGAAGATGGGAGCAGAGTTGATGCAGGGGCTGTGTGCCACATTGAGACCTCTTCGTGGAACCCCAAGCACGCTACCTTCCAGACGTTGGGAGTGAAGCCTGGAGTTCCCATATGTCACTTCCTTCCTTATGGCCACTTTGCTTGGGTTGCAAACTCTGCTCCATGATGCCCACTTACCTTCTGGTGGTTGGTTAGTTTCTGCGTAGAATAAGGCGAGAATATGTCGTGAACGTGTGATCTTTTCATGGTTTATTAGTATGTCTATGCCGTGAACGTGTGATCTCTCTTGGTGAATGTAAAGAGCAGCGATGGGAAAGGTTCTATATGAAAGCAAGTGTACTTGTATCATGTGCAAAATGTGATGACAAATCCTTTCTTATTTTACATATATCAGCCTTTATTTTGTCAGCCAATTGAGGAAAAAGCCATACTACACGCTTAAAATAAGTGATTCGGAATAAACTCATAACTTGTCTTCATTTGAAGCTCGTACTTGTGGATTGAAACGGCACATGCAGGTAATGGTGATTGGTGAGGAAATGGTGCACGCTTTGATGGTTAACTTAAGCATACGAGTGTTTTAATTGATGCCCTTCTTCTTAGGCTTGGCAAGGCCAGGATTTACCGGGAGCTGTTCTTTCAAAGTGCTTCTAATTTTTTTTTTTAAAAAAACAGAGTTAAACAATTTGTAATAACAAAAGATAAACCAATGTTTAATCGGTTTCTGAAAAAAACACTAAATGGGTGTTTGATTACTTGGGATTTGAAATCCATGGATCTAACACAGATCTACATGGCATGTTGTTGCTGATATGACAAAATATGTGGTAAAATTCATGGTTCATCAGACGAAGGATCTTAGGTTAGACCTAAGCTCTATACTTAAGATCCTCATTTTACTTCTTTATATTGAGAAAAGGTTGGATTTAGGATCGAATGGGGGTCCTAAAAATATGGTTTAAATCCTAATGATATCCTCCATGTTATTAAATGCCCACTTAGTGTATGTTTGGATGACAGTGACACCCTAAAAACACAGCTAAAAGTTGGCCTGTATGATTGGATGAACACCAAAACACAGTTTTTTTTTTCTTTTTTTTGTGAATAATTTGTGTGGGACTAGCTTATTTGATCCTTTTTGAAAACCAAGTTTTCTCAAAATGTACACTTTTTTTTCGAAAACTTGGCACTATTTTAAACGCAAAACTACAACACCATTTTGAAGTGCCATCCAAACACTACAAGTTTTTGCATCATTAACCAAATACAATAATCTGTCAATTAATCTTAGGTTCTTACAAACCTGAGTTCTGGCTAAAATGAGCAGAAGACCAAATCACCTTTAATGAAGACAAAGTGTGTGTTCATTCATTTGTTTTAGCTTTCTAACCTGTATCCAGTAATATCGATACACGATTAAATATTATATTCAAACAAATTAGCTTTTTTATTAATATCGATTCCTAAGCCGTTCGTTCTGCCGTCCACCTCTCTTCTTAGGGTTGGTTGGCGTTTGCCAGTCACGGTCTTAACCGACGGTTTGACCATGATCTATGGATTGTTTTAAAATAATAACATTCTAACACGATAACTGTTTATCAATTTAAAAGTGTTTTTCAAGGAAAGCCTAATTGTATTAGTAAAGCTAGTCATATATAATTTAATTTCACGGTCTTTTTTAGAGTCTAAAATGGTAAAACTTATTGATCTGGACAATTAAAAATCAAAAATAATCTTATGATTCTTCTTTATTAAACATAAAAGAACATAAGTATGTTACTAACAATATGAAAAGGTTAGGTGTGTTTTTATTATTGTTAAATTTTAAGGTACGTTGCTGATTATTTCCTTATAAGGGAAAGGTGTGGGCTTTTACGACAGTGGAGAAGAAGCGAAGATGAATCAGAATTGGATGAAGGACAAATGCGGAATTGTTGTCGGCAGCATTTTAATGAAATCATGATTTTTCTAAAGATTCTATTTTAGCTTCTGGAAATCTCTCGGTAAATTCAGCTCAGTTTCTAAAAATCCATCATGCAGTGTACAAACTCTTGCCTTACTCTTGACGCGACCTGTTTCAATTGATCAAAGTCGTGTGTGTATATATATATAAGAAAAGGAAAATCCACAAAAAAGCAAAATAATTGTATAGAGGGTTGTAGACAAGATTTTCCCTACACGTCAGCTCATGATCCCATAGCAGCCTTTTGAAAGCTCGTGTACAAAAAAGAAGTAGCACTAATTATTGGAAAAAAAACAAGGGAAGCTGACCCTAGCTCTGCCAATTGATAAATGAGAGACAAAGAGAAAGGAGAACCATACAATCTTTGGCCGATAATATGTCTCTCGAGTAGGTCCTCTCAGCAAGTGTCTGGTTTATAAATGGGTCACGAGTATTCCCTCTACTGGCAAAGTAGGAAGGAAAGTAGGATACTTCTCTCTTATCATAGTCCTTCACCTTCTCTCTTATCATAGTCCTTCACTCTAGCTAGCTACTACCGTGGCCAATTTCTTCCCTTTCTTCTCTTCTTCTTCCTTGGTGCCCTTTTCTTCATCTATAGCTCAGTCATGCCGTTTCCTTTTTATCTTACTTGGAGGAACACATCTCCAGCTGAGGGACTTGGTAGCTAGCTCACTTGGGACATAAAACCCTCAAATTAAACCATTCCCCCGCCTCTGGGTCGCCCAATACGTTGATTTTCACAATAAGACTTGAACAAGTGACTGGTTGCCTACCAGTTACTAAGCAGACCAGCTGTGCCTTGCCTTTTCGCATCCTCATCTCACTCGATGGTTTTTCATGTGACAGATGCTGGGAGCTGATTACCCACCTTGTGAATGTAGTCTTTCGTCTATATGTTTTTGGTCCATATGTAATGTAAAGAAAGATGATTGCCCATACGTTGGTTTGTAACAGCACCAGTGGTGCTTGTTCCTTTTCTTTTCTTTTCTCCAAGGAAAATGAAGTACAGTACAGTCGCTAAGCTGTTTCTTACGAAGAAGATCTCTTTTCTAGACAAGTTCAATGGAAAGCTAAAGACCTGGCGGGGGTGTAGGTTGACAGTTCCGGCGTGATATGAAAATTGAACCATGACTAACTGCATGACATCCACAGCCTGCCCCATTTCACCAAACCCTTTGCGTCCCGCTACTAAAAATCAAGACAAAAATCTCATATGATGTTGTAAGATTTTGATCCTTCTTAGAAAAGACATGATAGAATGCAAGGTATATTGTAACTGTGTATGTTTTCAGGATTTATTAATTTGTGTCTATGCCATAAAGGTGTGATCAGTCTTAGTGAATGTAAAGAACGGCGAAGGAATTAAAAGGTTCTCTATGATGGCAAGAATGCTTCTATATGCGTAAAATGTGATGCAAATCCTTTTTCCAAAAGGATTGTAATGATATATGTTTCTTCCGTTTTTGAAAAAAACACTTAGGGGGCGTTTGATGGTTTGAAATATTTATCATACAAGAATGAAAATTCAGAATCAAAATTCTTCTTCAAACTGAAATGGAATCAGATTCCACGTTTCAGTTTCTTTATTCTGGAAACACAAATACTCTTGTTTGTTTAGTAATTTTATTTTTTTTTAAATAACATTTTGATTTTAAAATTTCATGATTCTGGAAATATGGAGCACCACCTTAGGGCGTGTTTAGATGACATCCTAAAAACAAAAACTGTTTAATAAGAAAAACTGTTTAATAAGATTCAGTTTTGTGAAAAAATTGATTTTTTAATTATTTTCTAAAATTTGGTTTGTGTATCTAGTGTAGTGGCTACACCCGTAACACACTCTTTTCTTTTGTGAATACCCTGGAGGTGGGCACCTTATTTATGAACGGCCAAACCTTCCCAAAATGTACTCTAAAGCTTGGTTCTGTTTTGGAGGTCTTTGCTTCCAAAACAAAGTTTTGGAGTGCCATCCAAACACTACTTCAATGTTTTGCATCATTAACCAAATACAATCACCTGCCAGTTAACTTAGCTTAGGTTAAAGTGACCGGAACACCAAATCACCTTTAATAAACGCAAAGTGTAATTAAGTTGATTCATTTGCATTGGCATTCAGTAACATCGATACACCGACTAAATATTATATCCAAACAAAATAGTTTTTCTATTAATATTTAAAATAATGACATTAGAACACAATAATTTTTTTATAATTTAAGAGTGTTCTTCAAGAAAAACATAAATGTATTAGTATTTCTAGGCATATAAATTTCAATTTTGTGCTATTTTTTAGAGTTTAAAAACGGTAAAACTCACTGATCTAGACAATTAAAATTACAAAATTAATCTTAATGTTCTTCTTGGATTAACCATAAAAGAACTTACCTATGTTAGTAATAATATGAAAAAATTAGGTGTTTTTTTCTGAAAAAAAAAACTTGAGGAACGGTTTTTATGATTTCCTTAGAAAAGGAAGGTGTAAGTATCTTCGGTTTAACTGGGAAAGCTTAGCTTTACGAGGATGGAGAAGAAACGAGATCCTCTGAATCAGAAAGGGGGAAAGAACAAAGGCGACGCTCTTCGTCGATTAACGATATTGAATTATTTTATAAAGGATGAAGGCGTCTTCTGTCAGTTAGCATACAGGGGTTCACTAGTTGTAATAATAGAAAAATTTGTTCGTGGTGATTAAAGGCACATTATTCAGAGGTGACAACTTATTTTTTTAAAGAAAACAAGATTTTTCTAACAAAATTTAGTTTCTGAAATTCTCCCGCTAAGTTCGGCTTAATTTCAGAAAATCCATCGTCCTCACTCCCGTCTGGCGTCGGATCTCTGAAAGAGCTTATTTGCATGTAGGATCGGGATTTGATCTCAAATTGAGGCAAACACTTACCCTGTTTTACCAAGAGGCTCACTTACTCTGCACACGACCTCTTTCAGCTGATCAAAGGCTCTTTTTTTTTTTTTTCCCTTTTTTTCTTTTTATCGAATCCAACCTTAGATTTCATCTAACCACATGGTAAAAAAAGAAAGGAAAAATCTGAAAAATAATTGTATTTGGCTTTTCTTACACGTCAGCTCATGATCCCAGAACAAGCTTTTGAACGCTAATGTACAAAAAATGTAGCATTTACGTTTTTTTTTAAGTTATCTACATTTTACTGTTTTAATATTTTCACAATTCCCGTTTCATCTTTTCAAAAGTCTGCATTTGTCATTTTACAAACGGAGCATTTTAGTTATTACACAACCTTGCACATCACAATTCCCATTTCTCTGAATGTTATTAATTTACATGTATTGGATAGAAATCCCAAGATTTTCCCCTTTGCATACGCACAGATCTATACATATGTAATCTTGTACAAAATCTCGAGTCCTGGCGTGGAGAACATCGATGCAAAAATTGGAAACAGGACCCAATACACCGCGCTGCTATTTCATCCATTCAGCTAAAGCAGAAGAATATGAGATTAATTCAAAAAAAGATCAATACATAAAAAACCAAATAAAATATGAAAAATTTATAAAATATTAAAAAAAAAAGAGGGCCTTCATATGGCTGGTGTAGATCAACTTCTTGCAACACCGACGGGAAGAAATCTTGGAGTGCTGGACATCACTGGAAGGTCGGCAAGGCCTACCAAGTAGATGAGGAAGGGAAGTGCGTCATCCATGTAATAACGACGATCGGCATAAGAAAAAGATAAAGAACAACTTAATCTGCTTGTTTCCCAACAACTCATCATTATTGAAAGAAACACATTTTTTAATGTCGCACATCAATAAGTACTGGTTCGAGAGTCCAAGATGAACACTCAAATGCTGATCCAACTTGGGCAAAAACACTGCTGAAACTTTAGTGGGTGGCCTCAAGTGGTGATTATAAATGGAGTCGCCACCCCTTGGAGAAAGATCAGAGATCACACTCCTCTCTCGTCCAATATCATCAATCCCTCCATTCTCCATCCGCCGCAATGGCCATGACACTTTTCTTCTTGATCTCCATCGTTCTGGTAACTACATTTCCTTCCATCTTTTCATGTTTGAAAGCAAACATCTTCTTTACTTAGATACTGGGGTTGGGCTAAATTTCTTTAACCGTCATCTTTCGCGACATGTTCCTTTCCCGCTTCAAAGTTATGCCAGATAATTAATTTCCAGTGCTGGATGTTTCTGGCCATGGAGGCTAACAAGCTCTGGTTTCATTGTGCTACTCCGGTGTAGTTGCCACCGGACTTTGCAAATTAGTTGTTGTAGCTTTGAGATCATGAAGTTGAAAATATTCTTCCATGGTGAAAAACCATGCTACATCATTTTATTGGTCTTATTTTTATTTTTTCAACATGAGGATTCACTTAATCAGACCATGATTAGTGAATGAACGGACTTCACTAGCAGGGCTTGATGACCAATTTGGATGTTTGTTGTGATATGAAGAGATTCTTATTGTTTTTGCCCTGTTTTGCAGTTCGGAGGCACGAGCGGAAGCAGCAGCAGCGGGGAGATGAGTCCAGAGGCTTATTGGAAAAGATTGCTACCCAGAACTCCTATTCCAGATTATCTGCAGCCCTTTATTCCTAAAGGTGATTTATTAGAAGTTGAAATATTACTCTTTAACTGATGTAAAAGGCAGAAGTCTCTGCGTGACCACACTGATCATTTCGACATAATCCTGTGAATGCTATTTATGTTTGGGAAATGTTTTGCTACCCAGACTTGACGGGCGGTGTTCAAAAGAAGGCATACGTTCCTGTGCTCGGTGAGTGCAAGTTATATGCCGCCTGGAGGTTCGGCGTAACCCCGGAGGAGCTGAAGGCTCTACACGACACCGAATTCCTTTTTTTACCGGAGAATCTGAAGCCCGGCAGCAAGACCAAGAAGCTGGACTTCGTCAAGAAGGAGAGAGAAGGCCGCGGCTGGCATGCTTTCTTGCCGCGCAGAACGGCGGAGGCTTTCCCCTTTTCTGTCTCGAAGCTCGACGGCATCCTGAAATACTTCTCCATAGAGCCCACTTCTACGGCTGCGAGAGACATGAAAGAAACACTGGTGGCCTGTGAGTTAAAAGCCAATGAGGGAGAGAGTAGATACTGCGCGACGTCCCTGGAGTCCATGGTCGATTTCGCCATCTCCCAGCTCAAAACGAACGATGTTAGACTACTTTCCACGTCAATACTCGACAAAGGAACAGCAGCCAAGGGCAGAGTGTACACCGTCCAGAAAGGTGTAAGTGAGTTCCCGTATAAGGATTCAGTAGTCTGCCACGTATTGGGATATCCCTATGCGGTGTTCTACTGCCACAAGACCATCAACACCAGTTCCCATGTGTTGCCTTTGGTGGCTGAGGAAGATGGGAGCAGAGTTGATGCAGGGGCTGTGTGCCACACTGAGACCTCTTCTTGGAACCCAAAGCACGCTACCTTCCAGACGTTGGGAGTGAAGCCTGGAGCTCCTATATGCCACTTCCTTCCTTATGGCCACTTTGCTTGGGTTGCAAACTCTGCCCCATAACGCCCACTAGAAAGGTTAGTTTCTGCATAGAATAAGAACAAAATCTGTCGTGTAAATGTACTGTGTATCTTTTCATGGTTTATTAATGTGTCTATGGCATTAACGTGTGATCTCTCCTAGTGAATGTAAGGAGCAACGATGTGAAAGGTTCTATACGAAAGCAAGAATACTTCTGTATGTGCAAAATGTGATGGCAAATCCTTTCCTAATTTACAGTTTATTTTCATAGTATATATATCAGCCTTATTTTGTCAGCCAATTGAGGAAAAAGTCATACTACACCCTTAAAATACGCGATTCGTAAGAAACTCATAACTTGTCTTCATTTGAAGCTCGTACTTGTGGATTGAATGTATGGATGGGCTCATTTGCAAGGTCAATTTGCTCTCTAATCGACACCCAAACATGCATTTCGACAAAAAACATGTGTTGCACTTGGATCATCAAACTAAGTTCCATACTTAAATATCTTCATTTTACTTTTTTTTGTATTGTATTGAGAAAATATTGGATTTAAGAACAGATGGAGAGGGTTCGATCTAGTGTAGGCCTACTTAAGGTTAATTTCCATTGTACCTCTCACAATGTAAAACACCATGTACTTTCATCTGGGTATGTTTTATGAAACATTTAGGGACTTTGTTTTTTAAATAATCGTGACATACTATATGTATATGCAATATGTCAATATTGGAGGGGGCCTATACATGTTTGGAAATTAATGAGGCATGGTGGGCGGGCGAGGACCGTGTCAGGGGCGGGGTGGGTTTGTTGGAAACTTGGATGGGAGAGTACATCGGCATATGATCGATTGAATGGCCATATTAAATCGCGCTTGCTTTTGATCTCTTCAAGGAACAGGTGAGAAGTGAGGAAGATGTGAATTGTGAAGTGGTTCAGGTGTGGGTCCGCGTTGGTTGCACCTGTCGTAGTCTTGGTTCAATCCGAGTAGTTCGGTCCAGCCTAGGGGTTGCAAGTGGGTGGGACCTGGTTCATGGGGTGTATTTATTTCCCACGACTCCCTATATGGCTGTTTGAGATTCCAGCCGAGCAGTCTGTTTACTATTCAAAAGAGTAACACCCATGAGAATCAAACTAACAATCATGCTCTCACCCGCTCATTTGCTCAACCAGCTACACTATTCTCCTTATGGCAGTACTTGGCCCTCATTGTATCAAGACAAGCCTACACAGATCTGATTTTCGGTATGGCATGATTAGCATATTATACTGATTAGCTACCCGACACGCAATGACCCAACAGATTGAAGAGGGAGATTTACTTCCATCGCAACTAGAGCTACACACGAGCCGAGTCGAGCCCGAGCTTGGCTCGATCTCAAGTTGAGCTCCTTATGGCAAGTTCGAGCTCGACTCGACTACACAAAATCGAGCTTGAACTCAACTCGTTTAACCCATTTAACTTGTTTAGCAGTTAACTCGTGTAAATTGTTTAATGCGTATAACTTGTGAAAATTTGTTTTTACCCAAAAAGTTAAAATCAGTAATTTGGTGAACCGGTTTTAGCAATATTATATAGAGTACCGATTTGCAAGTCGAGTCTAGTATAAACAGGTCGAGTTCTTGAAACTCGAACTCCACTCGTTTATCGTTTCAAGTATATTTGTAAGCTCGAACTCAACTCACTTATAAACGAGTCGAACACGAACGAGTTTTTTCGAACGAGTTCGAGTCAAGCCTGAGTTGGCTCGGTTCGTGGTGCAACCTATAATCACAACCAGAATATAGTTAACAAAAATTGTCCACGGGGGACTATAATGACTAAAATGCTTCTCAAAAAAGTTTTAAAATTATATTTTTAAAAGGATAAAAAGAGGTTATGAAAAAAGTTGAAAATATAAAATATATATTTGTTAGAAAATTTTTTTCTGAAATACTCCATCCTCCCCTTTTTCTTGGCATATATTTGTTGCATGCACATTCCCGTGCACGCTTATCACAACGACATACAAGTTGAACAAGAAAATTGAACTCAAGGAAGAAGAAAATAAACAAGAAAATAAAAAAGGATCACATAAAATATTACAGAACTAAAATGGGAAGTTTGTGCCTCTATATATATATATATATATATATATATATATAAAACTGTTGAGAGACAATCATGAATCTCATAGGAATAGCACTGATGATACATGCTTTCAAATGAACAGGAAGTTAAATTTCATTCTATCACTCAACAAAAAAAGACAATCGGTTTTTTCGGTGGGCGGTAGGATGGAAGGCTTTAGTTGGCCATAGTTCAATCAGCCGATTTTTCTAAAAAATTTAGCTTCTGAAAATTTCCCAGTAAGTTCGACCTAATTTTGAAAAATTCATCCGGTCGACGCCCGTCGGATCTTTGAAAAGCTTACGTGCAAGTCAGATCGGGATCTTAATCTTAAATTGAGGCAAATTCTTACCTTATTTTGCCAAGAGGCTCAACTTACTCTTGACACGGCCTCTTTCACTTGATCAAAGTCTTAAATTTTTTTTTTTATCGAGTCAAGATTTAGATCTCATCTAACCACATGCTCAAAAAGAAAAGGCAAATCCACAACATGCAAAATAATTGTATAGAGGGTTCTAGAAAAGATTTTCCCTAGACGTCGTCAGCTCATGATCCCAGAACAGCCTTTTGAAAGCTAGTGTACAAAAGAAGTAGCGCTTATTGGAAAGCAGGCCCCTGTGGAAGATTGGTGCAATTATCGGCCACAGATTGTCGGGTTCTTCTTTCTCTATGTCGGCCGAATTCCCTCTTTATCTAGATATTGGCAGAGGTGGGGCCAGATTTCCTTTTTTTTTTTTTTTTCAAATAATAAGCGGTACTTTTTTTTTTTTATTTTTTGTACATTAGCTTTCAAGGTCACGTCCTTCTCTCTCATCAAAGCCCTTCACTCTAGCTACCTAGCTGCTACCATGGCCAATTTCTTTACTCTCTTGTTCTTCCTCACCCGTTGCGTACTCATGCTGTTTCCTTTTCCCCCATCTCATGGTCGTAGAATGTGTTGGTTTTCACAATGATTGAGCACTAAGATTTGGCTGCTTACTAGTTGCCAACCCGATCCGCTGTGCCACACCGTCAGGGTTAGCCAGGGCTTTTCGAACACCATTTTCTTTGACAAATCACATAGAAATAACAACCTCATCCCACCTTGAGGGTTTGCCATGTGACAGATGCTAGGAGATGATTACCCACATTGTGAAGGTAGCCTTTCTTCTATATGCCCATCACTCCATAGCATAACCATTGCAAGTCATCTCCTTTCAATGGGAGGACTCTCATTCTCTCCGTCTCTTAGATTTCAAGTTGCCCAGACGCACAATCTTCACCTCTTGAAAAATAAAAATATTACTGACACATAAAAAAGAAAAAATATAATATGTCATGCAAGAGAGAGAGACGGCACAACTTACAGTCTAACACCCAGCTCAAAACCACAGAACACACTGTTACACTCAACGGCGTCCAGTGGTTAGTGTGCATGGGAATCAAACCCACAACATGCTTCTGCACACGCCACACGCCATGGATAATGGTGTTAGCAATTATGGAAAGGAGATCACGACAGATTGTAGAGAAGATCAGTTACAAAACAGCCAACGTTCTAATCTTTTGGTTAGCAAAAAGGATGGCAATGATATTGTTGCAACCATCACAGCGATAAGGGAAAATCCTGGAAACAAGGAAACCAGATCATATCAAGATGAGGAAGAAATCTTTTGTAACAAAGGCAGTAGCAAACTGCCTTATAGCGTAGATCCTTAGTGCGCTATATATACCCTTCACGTCATCTGTACAAAATTAATAAAGCTTATCTTGGCGTGTTTTCTCACCGTGGACGTAGGCTTTCTTAAGCTGAACCACGTTATATTTTGTGTTTCCTCTGCCCCTACTCTGTTTTTCCATAAATGGGTTGTGTGATTTCATTGCATCTTACACTTAACTAGGGTTTGGTATGTGCGTGGATTCTCTTTGAATTCATTCTTCTAACAAACTGCAGATTTGATATTTGGTTTCTCACCCATAGATCCATGAATCAAAGACATGAAGATCACAATTCATATATCTTTCAAGTAAAGTATCTAAGTAAATTCCAATGAGCTCAGTATTAGCTGATGATCAGGCTGTTGGGCTTATTAACAGCATGCATATTGTAAGCTCGATTCTCGTGTGTGTTACTCTCTTTGATTATAAATTGTAGCAAGCATGATTTTGTTCATGGGTGTATCATAAGTTCACCCACATACTCAGTGTGGCAAGAAGGGGGGGCTTTGGCCCCTCTTCAGGCGGCGGCTTCCACTCGTCCAATCTATCCTTGTTAAAATCAAGATGTGAATAACATCCCAGGGTCTCACTGTCCCCTTTTAAACAAATACATTCTAAGTGTGGCATTCCCCTTAATGCAAGATCAGAGAAGGGGTCGCCCAAGAATTTTGCCTACTAAATGGGCGGCATTAAAATGGTAGATAATTTTTTTCTTGAGCAGCCATTTCCGGACAAAAAGGATGGTACATAAAAAAAGTCGCATATTATTGCATACTTAGCAATGGTTTCGGTGTATATTTTTTGATGTAGCATATGCATATTATTTCCTGAGCTACGCGTCGCCGGATCAGTGTTGAGCTCTCTGGGCAATCAATCGTGAAGCAAATGCTCGAGGATTGCGAGGAGGAGGCGAACAGGGGGCGAGACCAGACTCAGCGTTACATCCTTGGAGTCCATGGTCGACTTTGCGGCGTCACAGCTTAAAACGGATGATCTTCAGTTACTAACTTACTCGTTTACGAACGAGGAAGAGAGAGAGCCCAAGAGCAGAGTGTAATCAATAAGAAAACAATCTCTTCCCTCTAACTCACGTTGGATTTTTCGTTCCCTAAAAACTAAAAAAGCCCTAATTATCGCACGTGAGGTGTCTATACCTTCACCCAAAACAAATAGGAAATGAATCAATAAGATAGATTTGGATTCAAAATATAATAAAAGGTCCAAACATCATGATTGGATCCAAAATTACTAACCTAGCCCTACTGTGTTTGTTTGTCCCTTTGTCGTAAGTGCGGACCTCTTCATGTACACTTCCTTTGGTCCTGAGCTTTGACCTCCAGTCGGATCTTAGTTGGATCTCTGGGCCAGCGCTTTTATCCCAAAGTCTAAATCGATAGGGTTCCTTTAGTTCTGCCTTGCATCATTGTGTATGACAACAAGATTTGTTTTTTTTTGCCAATATGTAAGGCAAAGAAAGATGATGGAGCATAGGGTTGTTTGCAACAGCACCAGTCATGCTTGTTCCTTTTATTTTCTCTCCTCTCGTGAAGGTGAAGTATAGTTGCCAAGCTGTTTCTTAGGAAGATCTCTTTTGTAAACAAGTTCATGCCTAAACATTGCATATGCATGTGTCTACGATAACAAATAGGTATGAAATAATGAGACAACAGAGGAACGTATAAGATAATGTTAATGAAATAATAAAATATTGATAAAATAATAAGATAATACTATGGGCGGGACAAAACATGAAAACACTTTTTCACTGTTTAAAGGGGTACATTGGTCATAAAGATACACACATATGGACTGACACATTTTAACTCTATTGGATCCCCAAATCTTCATTTTGGGGTTTTCTTACAAAATGATTCTTTTAGTATTAATCATGAGCATTTGTTATTATTAAAATGACATACGACCTTTCATACATGAGAACGCATATATAACCAGCCTTGCCATGACAGTTTCGTGAAAATTGAACCATGCATGACTGCCTGCATGCCTGTCCCGTTTCACCAAACCCGTTGCGTCCTTCCATAAAGATCAAGATAAAATCTCATGGTGTTATAAGATTTTGATTCTTCTTAAAAAAGGTAAAAGGTATTAGGAAAACAGTAGCGTGCAAGGTATATGTAACTGAACATCTTTGCCATAAATGTGTGATCAGTCATTGAACGTAAAGAGCAGCGGATGAATTAAAAGGTCCCACATGACGGCAAGAGAACATCCATATGGGCAAAATGGGATGGCAAATCCTTTCAGCATTTATTTTATCAGCCAATTGAGGAAAAAAGCCACGCTGCACTGCACGCTTAAAATAAGTAATTCGACAGAAACGCATAAACTTGTCTTCATTTCAAGCTCCTTAGCCCTGTGGATCATTTAGAAACGAGGATGAATCAAAATTGGAGAAAGGACAAAGGCGTTCTTTGGTCGGTTAGCAGTAACTGGATGAAGGACAAACTACAAGTCTACAAACGCGGCGTTCTTTGTCGGTTAGCATTAATGTGCATAATGCTTTATGGAGGGGTTTGCATTGCTTCCACCACGTTGAACATGAAAATTGCACTAAGAAACAAGAGAATAAAGAAAGAGCAGATACATTGCATTATATATGTTCCTTTCCACGAAAAAAATAAAAGGAGCTCTCGCAACTAAAATGGCGAGTTTCTCGCTTAAAATTAGCGGAACCGAAGACACAGTTTCAAACACCTACCTCGTTTTGCCAAGAGGGTGAACTTACGGGCTCTTTCAGTTGATCAAAGGCTTCTTATTCTTTTTAACCGAATCAAACCTTAGATCTCATCTAACCACATGGTCAAAAAAGACTAGAAAAATCTGCAAAATAATTGTATAGACAAGGCTCCTGATCCCAGAGCAACCTAATTTACAAAAGAAGTAGAGCTAATTATTGGGAAAAAAAACAAGTGAAGCGGACCTACCATATATCTTTTCAATTCGAGCGTCAAATCTATGTGCCTACGTCTAGAAAGGTTCTAAACAAATGCACCAACCGTTATATGAAGATATCATAAGAATAGAAAAAATGATCATGGTGATTAAAGGCACATTATTCTGAGGTAACAACTGATTTTTTTTTAAAGAAATCATGACCTTTCTAAAAAATTTAGCTTATGAAAAATCTCCCGGAAACTTCGGCTACAAAACATATGAAGATATAGTAAGAATAGAAAAAATGATCATGGTGATTAAAGGCACATTATTCTGAAGCAACAACTGAACTTTTTAAAGAAATCATGATCTTTCGAAAAAAAAAAAAAGCTTCAGGAAATATCCCGGTAAGTTTGGCTTAATTTCGAAAAATCTGTCGTCCTGACTACTGTCGGATCTTTGAAAAGCTTTACCTCCAAGTCACACTGGGATCTTAATATTAAAATGAGGCAAACTCTTACCTTGTTTTGCTAAGAAGCTCATCTTACTCTTGAGCGTCCTCTCTCAGTTGATTAAAGGTTTTTTTTTTTTTTTTTCTATCGAATCAAACTTCAGTTCTTATTTACAAACACTATCAAACATGGAAATAAAAATCTGAAAAATAATTGTATAATAGGGTTCTAAAGAAGGCTTTCCCTTCACGTCAGCTCATGATCCCCATGAGAAACCTTTTGAAAGCTAATGTACAAAGTAAGTAAGCAGCCGCTAATTATTACAAAAAGCAAGGGAAGTGGAACCTGCCCCAGCCAGTAGATAAATATTGAAAAGAAGGAATCCGGGTGACATAGAGAAAGAAGAGCCATACAATAATTGGCCGATAACTGTACCAATCTCTCTCTAGCTATCTATCTGCCACCCTGGCCAATTTCTTCCCTTTTCTTGTCCTCCCTTTGCGCTCTGGCAAATTCTCTTTTCCCATCTAACATTCTTAGTTTAAGAATGTCCATTATGACACGATAACTTTTTGATAACTAAAGAAGGTTCTTCAAGAAAAATCTAAGTGTATTAGTACTGCTAGCCTTCATTTCAATTTCATGCAACTTTTGATAGTTTAAAACGGTAAAACTTACTGATTTAGGCAATTAAAATTTTAAAAAATAATCTTATTTTTCTTCTTGAATTAACCATAAAAGAACTTAACCATGTTACTAATAATATGAAAAGTTTGGTGTATTTTCATTATTATTGTCAATCTTTAAGGTACGTTTCTGATGATTTACTTGCAAGGCAAATTTTGGTGTGGGCTTTTACGACAATGGAGAAGACAGGACGATGAATCGAACTGGATTTAAGGACAAAGACGGCTTTCGTGTCGGTTAGCATTACGTACGTAATGCCTTGAGGAGCGCACATAGATTGAACTGTTGTCCGTTCCGCCACGACCACAGAAAAGTTGAACCCGAACATTTTCGAGAAACAATAGAAAACAGAAAATAAAAAAAGAGCTCATACGTTACTACATTTACGCATTATTCATAATGTTTTGACAGCCCCTAATTTTTTGTTGTTATAGAATCAAATTGTATATCTAATCCACCCACATATTCTCAAGAAAAGAAAAGAAAAGAAAAGTAGAAATAGGATATGATGCCCGAGCAATTACCTTGCAAACAGTAGCAGAGCTAGCTACTTGTTGGCTGGAGTAGTTCACTGTCTACGCCAGCCCATCAAAAATTTCATTATAATGTATTATCTTTCTATTGTTATGACTTTAAATTTATATGCAATGTCCACAGCAAAGTTGTGTCACCTACACAAGTGTCTCACTGATGAGAAAACTTGGTTTCGCCATTGCTTGCAAAGGCTAAAGTTGTGTCACCTACACAAGTGTTTCAAGAAAACTTGGTTTCGCCACTGCTAGCAAAGGCTAATAAACAAAAGTAAAAGTGCTAATTATTGGAAACCAACAAGGGAATCGGACCCCACCTCTACCAGATAAATCATATATAGGAAGAGGGAAGCTGAGGGACATAAAAGGAAAGAGAACCATGGAACGTTTGACCCGTTAATGGCACCACTCTCTCTCTAGCGGGTCCGCCCAGCAAGTAGCTATGGCTTATAAATTGATCATGACTCCCTCTTCGGCGAAGTGGGAAGGAAGTTGAGAAACTCTTCTCCTTCCAAAGCCCTTCACTCTAGCTTCTACTACCATGGCCAATTTCATCCCCTTCTTGTTCATCCTCTCTGCAATTATGGTAATTCTCTTTTCAGAGGGGGAGGCATGTGTGGGTTCCGTGTGGACAATTGCACACATGAAACCCAACAAACTTTTTATTTTTGTGCTGATATTTTTCAACAAGTTTTTTCATTTACATATTGATGCCCCTTAAAATTTTAAAAATTTATACTTAGTGCCCTTTAACCATAATTTTTTGGCTTCACCCGTCTCTTTCTCCTCTACGGCTTAGTCATGCCGTTTCATTTGTATTCTTGAAGGAAAACCACCTCCATCTCTTCTCTTTCTCCTCTACCGCTTAGTCATGCCGTCTCATTTGTATTCTTGAAGGAAAACCACCTCCATCTCTTCTCTTTCTCCTCTACGGCTTAGTCATGCCGTTTCATTTGTATTCTTGAAGGAAAACCACCTCCATCCAAGAGACTTGACAGCCCCCACTTAAGAGTAAAACCCCCAAAATCTTTCCTGCTTTTAGAGTCTAGCATGTGTTGGCTTCCACAAGGAGTGAGTGCAGACATTTGGATAAGTGACTGCCTGCCAACCAGCCACTAATCCAGCCAGTTTTATCACACCTGTCAGGTGCTAGCCATGCCTTTTCCAACACTAAGAAATTGAATAGATAGCATCCCCATCTCGCTTGAGGATTTGCCCGAAACAGATGCTAGGAGCTAATTACCCACATTGTGAATGTAGCCCTTCTTCCATATGTCCATCACTCCCTTCCCTAAATTATTCATTGCAAGTCATCTCCTTTTAGTGGGAGGTCTCTCTCTCTCTCTCTCTCTCTCTCTCTCTCTCTCTCTCTCTCTCTCTCTCTCTCTCTCTCTCTGATTTAAGACAAGTGGAAGCTGTCTGAAAAGCCAAAGCCCTCATTCCTTTCATGTTCTTGAGTTCCAAGGTTGCTTTGAGTCTCAGGTGGGTCCGTCATATACCTGACCAACTATACCTGCCCAACTATAATGTTCATACACAATCTTCTAGTGAAAGTTAAACATCATTGGGTGCACGTAAAATGTGGCGAGAGAGCGCATGAAGGCCTAATGGAGGATGGCTTGTGCAAGCTACTAAGTTGATATCATAGTACAAGTGCAAAAGCTAAAGTAGGGTGTTTGATTACTTTGGATCTTATATTTAGGGGTTCACTTCGAAGTATTGTTCTGGCAAACTGTCGGTTGAAAGGTTTCAAGTTTCACCCCATAGGTTCGCGGATTAAACACCTGAGGAGTACAACGTCATGTTTCTTTCAAGTAAAGTAGCTGAGTTATTTGTTGAAATTCAAGGATCTGAAATCTTGGGAATTAACTTCCCACGATCTCACTGTACCCTCCACGTTAAACGAATTCCCTCTTAACTGCGGCGTCCCCCTTGACGCAAGATCAAAGGGGGACCTGTGAGAATATTTTTGCCTACTAAAGGGGAGGCATTGCTTAATCGGCAAATTTCTTTTGGTCAACCATTTAGGGGGTGTTTTAATCGGCAAATTTCTTTTGGTCAACCATTTAGGGGGTGTTTGAATGCCACAGACAAACATCCATGGATTTCTATCTCCATATTAAAATCCGTGGACAAAAAACCGTGGACCAGAAAAGTTCTTCCGTAGTGATTTGGACATGTGTCTATCTGCGGTGATGTCTCACTCTATTTGTATACAGCATGGATAAAAATCATATTGACAAAAATTTTAACAGTTATAGCAAGAATTAAATATACTCTTGTATGTGAAGGCAACAAGGTTGTGTATATAATTGCATAGCTACTAATGTTTCAGTATATTTTTTCTTTAGTGGCATATTATTTGCTGGGCTGCCCCAGCTCAGCGGTGAGCTCAGTGGTTTTGGTCCACAGCTGATGGTACCAGGTTCATGTCGACATCCAAAAGATTTCTGATCGTCTTATCCTTTTCTAAATTTGCAGCTTGTAGGTGCGAGCAGCAGCAGCAAAGAGATAAGTCCGGTGGCCTACTGGGATAAACTGTTGCCCAAAACTCCCATTCCCATATCTCTCGATGCCTTCCTGCCAAAAGGTGATCTAAAAAGTGGGTGGGAAACAAAGTTACTTAAAAAAAAAAATGCAGCCATTACTCATATTACCGGTAGGCCAAAAATATTGCCCGATTTCATCAGAAAATAATCAAGTTCAATAGGTGCCTTCGCTGTTTGTAGATCAGTACCTTTTCCAGTCCTCAAAATTCACTCCTTCTATGGGAGTACTGTTAGCTTAATCCTAGCACACAGTAAAAATAATACTATGATGAAAAAAAAAAAATCCATCGAAAATACCAGCCACCCGCACAGATCCGGAAATACAACTTGGCTTTGATTCAACGACCTTAAGAATTCTTTCCCTCCTAACCCAGATGCAAACAATGTTCTATCTTCTATAGATAAAATCAGGCTTGGACTTGGTCGTGATCCAATTGAGATTCCTGGCCTTTCTTATCTGCCAATATTATTTGAAACTGTTCAAAGCGAATAGAAAATGGTTTCATGCATTCTTTTGTCTATATGCAACAATAATTGCTCACTACAATCATCTCATACTTTGTTGAAATAAATGTTGCATTCAGACATCGATGATCCTTCGCAGAGGAAGCATGTTGGTAACATGCTCATCATTTGCATTCATTACTCTCATTACAAAATTGGAACAACACTAGACCAGCTAAAGGGCAACCGTGAGATGAATTTCCTCTTCTTGGAAGAGACTTGAAGCCAGGCAGCAAGACTAAGAAGCTGGACTTTGTGAAGAAGGTGCAGGAGACCAGCCCAGGGCTTCCCTTTCTCCTCTTCCAAGCTTGCTGACATCCTCAAACGCTTCTCCCTGGATCCCAACTCAGCCGATGCATCAATAGTGAAGCACACGCTCGAGGATTGCGAGATGGAAGCGAATAAGGGCGAGACTAGATACTGCGCTACATCCTTGGAGTTGGGATTTCTCCCCATAACGCATACACAAAACCAAACGTATGCCCTAAAACAAAGGATCATGCTCATGCTAAATCATTGAATTAAACAGAACTTTAATCTTAAAGCGGAAGCGTACCTGAATCCATCTGAAGCGCTAGACGGTAGATCACGGGGTAGGATCTTCCAAGGTCTTTGCGGCCGCACGTGAGGTCTCTCTCAGATGGGGAAGAGACAACCCTAGAAACCAACGTTTCAAGCAACCATTGCACGACCCCGGGGACCACCACCATTTTATAATGAGGACAATTACGGATTCAACCCATCAAAGAGTCCGTAATTGCGTACCGGTATCTATACATTTCAAAATTACCCCATACCCTCTAAAATGACGTAATATCCCAAAACGCAATCACTTAA
>JAANDH010000086.1:0-45365 GCA_011799765.1 Nymphaea thermarum | reverse complement strand
AGATGGGGAAGAGACAACCCTAGAAACCAACGTTTCAAGCAACCATTGCACGACCCCGGGGACCACCACCATTTTATAATGAGGACAATTACGGATTCAACCCATCAAAGAGTCCGTAATTGCGTACCGGTATCTATACATTTCAAAATTACCCCATACCCTCTAAAATGACGTAATATCCCAAAACGCAATCACTTAAACGGATATTTGCATTAAGATAGCCATAATGTCTGAAATTCCTCATAGACATATGCCGGCCCACCAAATGATCTTACACAGGAGACCAGCACATGGCTTCCCTTTCTCCTCTTCCAAGCTTGCTGACATCCTCAAATGCTTCTCCCTGGATCCCAACTCAGCCGATGCATCAATAGTGAAGCACACGCTCGAGGATTGCGAGATGGAAGCGAATAAGGGCGAGACTAGATACTGTGCTACATCCTTGGAATCCATGGTCGACTTTGCGGTGTCAAAGCTCAAAACAAATGATCTTCAGTTGCTAACCTACTCATTTGTGAACAAGGAAGAAAGAGAGTCCAAGAGCAGAGTGTACACAGTTCAACCTGGTGTGGTTGAACTGGCCTCCTCACAAGCAGTGGTGTGCCACATTCAGTCATATCCCTATGCAGTGTTCCATTGCTACACGCCTGTCAAAACCAAATCTTACATTGTTCCTTTGGTTGCTGAGGAAGATGGTAGCAGAATGAGTGCAGGGGCAGTGTGCCACAACGATACCTCTTCGTGGAACCCGAACCATGCCTCTATGTTGGTACTAGGAATCAAGCCAGGAACTCCTGTTTGCCACTTCCTTTCTCTTGGTCACTTTGCGTTTGTTCCCAACTCTGCTTCTTAAGATATCCCCATGCAGGTGGCATAATCCCCTTTTCTTTTTTGCTGCCAGCTTAGCGCCTTGTGTGCGTGTGTGTGCAATGATGATGCTAGTATCTGGGTTGTACTACTGCATCTTTAATTTCCTGATTGTATGTGTATGTCCTCAAGCTTCAGTTTATTTACGAAGAGTTCATCAAAAGCCTGGTTTTTGTCATCAAATAAGAACCAGGTTTAAAAGGTTAAAACCTGGTTTTGATATTGTCATCCAAACAAACAAACCAGGTTTCCACAAATCCTGGTTTCTCAAAACCAGGTTTTAGGGGAGTCATCCAAATGCCCCTTATGTTTTTTCCTTGGAAGAACTTTTTTTTTCTAAACAAGTTCCACGGAAAGCTAAAGACCTAGCCAGGTTGTACATTCACAGTTTCGACTTGCACTGTGTGATAGGAAAATTGAACCATAACTACCTGCGTGATATCCACAGTCTGACCCACAGACCAAACGCTTTGCATCGCCTTATGAAAATCTAGGCAAGTTAAAATTCTTTGGTGTCTTAAATTTTGTTTCTCCTTGGAAAGATTTTAGAGAAATAGTAGCGTGCAATGCAATGCATTTATAAATATGAACCGGAGTAGAGGTAATACATAATATCATGCAGGAAATGAGTTAAATGACATTTTCGAAATGCATTTCTCTAATGAGCGTTTGATTGCCTGCAATCAAAGGAATTTTAAAAACAAAATTCCAAATTTTTGATTAAATGAGAAGTACAAAATTTTGATTATGGAATTCTGGGCTGATTCAGGAATCAAAATTCTAGAATTAGATTCCGACGGTGGGGGGTCGGATTTTGTTTCCGGAAATCAAAATTCCTCCTCGCGTTAAGTGCCTTCCCTCTATTCTCCAAGCTTTCGTCGCCATCGTCCACACACTCTCTCTCTCGATGCCGATGCACAGAGGGGCCGTTTCGGCAGCATCTTTCTTCTTCCTTTTTTTCACTCTCCCTCTCTCCACCGGTTGTGGGAGTGCCTCTTTCTATTTTTCCCTCAAAGAGAAATATCTCCTCATTGTTCAGCCACGGTAGAAGCATAGACGCCCTCTTGACAGTTGGTGTGCGTTGACCGCTGATGCACAGAAGGGTTGCTCCGGCAGTCCTCTTCTTCTTCTTCTTGATTTTTTTTTTTGGTTAACTTCCTCTCTTTCTTTCTTCTTGGGTGATGGAGGTGCTGCCTTCATGCTGCGGTGGTGGGTTTTGGGGAGTATGATTCGAATAATAGAGCTGTGTATGGGTTTTCTTGCCGTCGGTTATGCTCATTTTGGTATGATTGTTGGGGCTGTGTCGATCGTGGAACAAATGCAGCAAGTAGGGATATGCCATCCGGAAGGTTCCTTAAAAATGGTTGTGATTAAGGTCACGATTGATAGTTTACTAAAAAAAGGTCACGATGGTTAAGCTTCTGCTTAAGGAGATGGAAAATGATCAGGGATGTAGTTTAATTCTTTGAGGTCGTGATAGATAGTTTACCCAAAAAAGGTCAAGAAGGTTAAGCTATTACTTGATGAGATGGAGAACCAGGGATGTAGTTAGTTTGAAACCCAGATTGAGTTAAGATTCAAACCAAATGTAGCTTCGGAAGGAATCTCTCTGTCAAGATTTTTTATTATCCTTTTAGTACATACAGTTTTCTGCATGAAAGTTGCTAACCAATAAGTTGTTTGATCAATACGTGCACGGGAGCTTCGTGACAAGCACAACATAAACGTAATAAGAAAAAAGAATTCGGATAGAGAAAAGAAGTCGAGTCCAACAATATTTTGTTCTCTGTAGATACAGATACAAAGTCTAGCACTCAAGAAATTATGGTCTCTGCTCTTTCCTGGAAAAGTTTAACACTCACCAATGTGAAGAAATGCTTCATATCTTTACCACCTACTTCAACTCTAGGCTTGTTGGACAATGAAGAAGGCTACAACTCGTGGCCATTGCACACCTGCAGCTTGCTGGATATATCAATCTACAATGCCTCCTCAATGGCCTGTTTAAGGAGGGGCGTTTGGAAGAGGCGTCCCATCATTTTCATCAGAAGGGGTGTTCAAGGAATCCAACGGTAACATGTTTTTTGTAATTCCAAAATTCTAATTCTTCTTTTGTCAAACAGGTCATTCTTATTTCTGCAATCAAAATTCCATAACATCAAACATGGAATGCTCTAGAATTAGGAATCCATTCCAGTTTGAGGAGGAATTATAATTTTGGAATTTTGATTTCAACATAAAAAATTCCAAACCATCAAACGCCCCTCTATTGTCCTGCATTTTCTGGAGATAATTATGCCATTCGAGAATCCCCAAATGAAGTGGCAAGACTTTTTTAAAGGTGAGTTCCAAACTTGTTCTTATTTATGGATCAAGAAGAGGAAACTTTTGTTCAAAATGCAAGGCACAGTAACTCGCATTGCTGGTGAACCTTTTTGGGTGGGCAATGGATGCTCCAAATTCTGTTCAAAACAGAACCTTTTGGACAGAAAAGCAGTTTGATCCCACTGGACAATAGAGCACAAGATTCAAGTTACCTTCCTCAAGATATAATTCACTAGGCCTTTATTTAGTCTATCTCCAAGTCAATCTCGTGGAAGAGTGTTGTCAATCCTATTGTTTGAAAAGTCTACCCAAATTAATCCTAGGCATTGAAGTGATCCCTGAACCATGCTTACAAAAGAAAAAAGTTTCTTTTTGGGAATCCATCCCTCTTCATGACTTACTTCTGATCCTATTTCAACCTTATGTGGGATAAAATGTTCGTGTTCTTCGTCCTTAGTAGATCACTGGCATCTTCATATCCGTAACTTAGTAAGGAAGTGAAGTTTTTTTTTTTTTTTTTGAATTGCCCTACCAGTAATACAGTGGCGGAGCCAGAAAAATTGGCTGGCGTGGGCTGGACAGTGAGAGGGAGGAAGAAGAAATGGCTGGCGTAGGCAGGACAGTGAGAAAAATTGAATGGCGTGGGCAAGACAGTGAGAAGGAGGAAGAAGAAATGGCTGGCGTAGGCAGGACAGTGAGAGGGAGCTCTTGAAAATATTTGGGCTGGCGTGGGCGCAATATTTTCAAGAGCTCCCTCTCACACCTGCCCCACGCTGGCTCTGCCACTGCAGTAATATCTTGTCAAAAACCATAGGGACACATGATTACTGCACAATAGAAACAGAACTTGCAGGTAAGAGTGATTTATCTGATACATATTGCTCGCATACTACTGGACCGTTTTCAACTTGGAGTTCATAAGTTCAATTTCCTAGCCAAGTTCAATTTTCTAGCCAAGTGAATGAAGCTTCGATTGGCATATCCTTCAAAATTTGATAGTGATGAAAATGCCGAATCTTAATGAATTAGAAAACATGAATCTTTACACTAAGAAAGAAATATTGCCAACGAGAGAGAGACTCATACTGCGCGACGTCCCTAGAGTCCATGGTCGATTTCACCTTCTCCCAACTCAAAACGAACGATGTTAGACTACTTTCCACGTCAATACTCGACAAAGGAACAGCAGCCAAAGGCAGAGTGTACACGGTCCAGAAGGATGTAACTGAGTTCCCATATAAGGATTCAGTAGTCTGCCACGTACTGGGATATCCGTATGCGGTGTTCTACTGCCACAAGACCATCAACACCAGTTCCTATGTCTTGCCTTTGGTGGCTGAGGAAGATGGGAGCAGAGTTGATGCAAGGGCTGTGTGCCACACTGAGACCTCTTCGTGGAACCCCAAGCACGCTACCTTCCAGACGTTGGGAGTGAAGCCTGGAGTTCCCATATGCCACTTCCTTCCTTATGGCCACTTTGCTTGGTTTGCAAACTCTTGGTTTGCAAACTCGGCTCCATGATGCCCACATGCATCCCAGTGTTGGAGACTTGGAGTCCACTTACCTTCTAGTGGTTTGGGTAGAATAAGGCCAGAATCTGCCGTGTACTTCTACTGTTGTATCTTTTCATGGTTTATTAATTTCTGTCTATGCCATGAACGTGTGATCTGTCTTAGTGAATTTAAAGACCAGGGATGGAAAAGGTTCTATATGATAGCAAAAGTACTTGTATATGAGCAAAATGTGATGGCAAATTCTTCTTTACTGCATTTTTCATAGCATATATCAGCGTTTATTTGTCAGCCAAATTGAGGAAAAAGCCATGCTACACGCTTCAAATAAGTAATTTGGAAGAAACGCACAGCTTGTCTTCATTTGAACCTCGTTGGTGTGGATTGAATGTACGTATAGATGGGCTCATCAAGGTCAATTTGTTTTCTAATTGACACCCAAATCAAATCTTTCGATGAAAAACGACGTTTAAACTTTATTTTAGGAATTTTACGGCCATTTTGTTTTTAAAAAAATTGTTGGGAAACTAGTTATGCATACATATAAATCAGGGTAATTTGAACCAACTGACTAAGTGGATCATGACAAATTCATCGGTCGATGCAATTTACTTAAAAGCCTTGTCAGGTAATGGTGAGGAGATGGAGCACACTTAAGTAAGTTACTACTAATGTGAAAAAGTTAGGCATATTTTTTATTATTATCAATTTTTAAGGTACGTTTCTCATTGTTCTCTCGTGAAGGAAAGTTGTGACGACATGCATCCGTCTAGGCTTTAACTGGGAAAGCTTTAACTTTAGGACAATGAAAAAGAAAGAGAAGACAAAGGCCGCGTTCTCGTCGGCTAGGTACTGCTTAAAAACGTCGATAACTTTCATCGGAACCTGATGGACGTCGTTAAAAGCATTATTATCGACGTTTTTAAAAAAGTGTTTTCAAAAAAGTGTTCGTAGGACATCTGTCAATCTTCACTACAAAACACTTTCACCAATACGAGCATGAACAGTGTCGGTGGAAAATAGTTATCTATCGACGTATTCATTTGGCCATAGGTAAAGGCTGAATTTCAATGACATTTGCGCGGCATGCGTCGTTTAAGGCAGATTCGCAGCGACATTTGCCTCCAGAGTTGAAGAAATCCAACCGTCTTCGACACTGTGACCTAGACGTTGGTGAAAATGCTTTCAACGACATCATCCTTTCCACCCGTCGACGAGTCGACTCTTTTTTTTTTTTTTTTGTGATACTAAATTGACGAGGGATTCGCTTCCAACGACTTCTCTTGGCCAATAGAAAATGCTCCTCCTACTCACCCAACGATATAAATTTTAGCTAGCCTTAGCCCAATCAGCTACTTTATAAGCGACCTCTTCCTATGTCAAAACAATATTTTTATTGCAAAATTTTCCAAATTTTGTTTTATTTATTTATTTAGTTATTTATTAACTTTTTTAGAGAAGAGGTGCCGTTCTAATCAAATGCTACAAAACATATGAACATTTCGTAAGAATAGAAGAAAATAATCATGGTGATCAAAGGCACATTACTCTGAGGTAACAACTCAACTTTTCAAAGAAATCATGATATTTGTAAAAAATTTAGCATCTGGAGATCTCCCGACTCCCGGTAAGTTCAGCCTAATTTAGAAAAATCCGTCGTGCTGACCATTGTCGGATCTTTGAAAAGCTTTACCTGCAAGTCACATCGGGATCTCAATCTTAAATTGAAGCAAACTCTAACCTTATTTTGTTGAGAGGCTTAACTTTCATGACCTCTCTGAGGCTTAATTTTTTTTTTTTTAATCGAATCAAACTTTAGATCTTATCTACCTACATGATGAAACGAAGAAAAGAAAAATCTGAAAAATAATTGTATAAAAGGATTCTAAACAAGGGTTTCCCTACACGTCAGCTCACCATGGGCAACCCTTTGAAAGCTACAAAATAAGTAGCCGCTAATTATTGGAAAAAACAAGGGAAGCGGACCCTGCCCCAGCCAGTGGATCAATATTGAAAGGAAGGAATCCGGATGACATAGAGAAAGAAGAACCATACAATAATTGACCGATAATTGTATCAATCGCTATCTAGCGGATCCTCTCAGCAAGTGGCTGGCTTATAAAGAGGTCATGAGTAATTTCCCTTTCCTCATCTATTGCTCAGTCATGCCGTTTCCTTTTTATCTTACTTGGAGGAACCCATCTCCAGCTGAGAGACCTGATAGCTAGCTCACTTGGAGCATCAAACCCTCACGTTAAACCATTTCCCCGCCTCTTGGCCGCCGAATATGTTGATTTTCACAAGGATTTAGCACTGAGATTTCAATAAGTGACTGGCTGCCTGCCAGTTACCAAGCTGATCAGTTGTGCCACACCTTCAGGGTTAGCCATGGCTTTTCGAATACCATTTTCTTGGACAAATGACATAGGAATAGCATCCTCATTTGAGGGTTTGTCATGTGCCGGATGCTAGGAGCTGATTACCTACATTGTGAATGTAGTCTTTCATCTATATGTTTTTTGGTCCACATGTAATGTAAAGAAAGATGAAGGCGCATACGGTGGTTTGTAACAGCACCGGTCGTGCTTGTTCCTTTTCTTTTCTCTTCTCCCAAGGAAAATGAAGTACAGTCTTCGCTAAGCAGTTTCTTACGAAGAAGATCTCTTTCGTCGACAAGTTCAATGGAAAGCTAAAGACTTGGCGGGGCTGTAGGTTGACGGTCCGGCGTGATATGAAAATTGAACCGCATGACATCCACAGCCTGCCCCATTTCACCAAACCTTTTGCGCCTTTTGCTAAAAATCAAGATAAAATCTCATATGGTGTTGTATGATTTTGATCCTTCCTAGAAAACAGATGAGGAAAACAGTAGAATGCAAGGTATATTGTAACTGTGTATGTTTTCAGGATTTATTTGCAACTTTCTTTGTGGTCCAAACAAATTAGTTTTTTATTAATATTTAAAATAATGACAGAAGCATTCTTTTATAATTTAAGAGTGTTCTCCAAGAAAAATCTAAATGTATTAGTATTTTTAGGCATATAATTTTCAATTTCCTGCTATTTTTTAGAGTTTAAAATGGTAAAACTCACTGGTCTAGACAATTAAAATTAAAAAAAAAACAAATCATATACTTCTTCTTGGATTAACCGTAAAGAACTTAACTATGTTACTAATAATATGAAAAAAATAGGTGTATTTTTTTTTTAAACTTGAGGAACAGTTTTTATTATTTCCTTAGAAAAGGAAGGTGTAAGTGTATCCCATCTTCTGTGTAAGTGTATCCCATCTTCTGTTTAACTGAGAAAGCTTAGCTTTACGACGATGGAGAAGAAACGAGATCCTCTGACTCAGAAATGGGAAGGACAAAGGCGACGCTTTTTGTCGATTAGCATATTGAATTATTGCATAAAGGACAAAGGCGGCGTCTTTTGTCCGTTAGGGGAACTGATACGGGCCAGCCTAGGAGCCCCCGAAAGACGATGTCAAGAGGCCAGCCGAGGGAGTAGAGTGACCCACCCTTTGCCGCCCAAGTCCTACCACGAACCTTCCACCAGGACCACAAAAAAGTTGCGAGGTTGTAACAATACAAAAAGCTTATTTGCAAGTCGGATGGGGATTTAATCTCAAGTTGAGCGAAATACTTACCCCATTTTACCAAGAGGCTCAACTTACTTTGCATGCATACGGCCACTTTCAGTGGATCAAAGGCCTTTTTTTTTTTATTTTCTTTATTTTTTTTTTAATGGAATCAAACCTTAGGGCCCATTTGATGGGCAGGTGAAGGGGGAGGGGAAATTTGTACGGGCGGGTGAAATTTTCTTTATTTTTTTTTTTAATGGAATCAAACCTTAGGGCCCATTTGATGGGCAGGTGAAATTCACCGGGGGAGGGAAAATTTGTACGGGCGGGTGAAATTTCACCCGCCCAATTGAAATCCCGTGTGGTGGAATTCCACCCGTTTAACCCAAAAAGGAGGGGGTGGAATTCCACCCCCTCGAAAGTCCGAGCTCGGAGCTCGGACTTTTGAGTGGGTGAAATTTAACCCACTCGTTGTTTCGGGTGCTCGACCTCCCTCCTCAGCGCACGACCTCCTTCGGCGGCTTCCTCCCTTGCATTGCATTGGAGCCTTCTCACCATCGCCGCTCCCCCATCGCCGCTCTCACTCTCAACCCTTCCTCCCTCTCATTGCATTGGAGCCTTCTCACCATCGCCGCTCTCACCCTCCAGGCTCCGCTCCTCGGCCGGTTCTTTTTTTTCTTTCTTTCTTTCTCTCTTGCTCTCCTTCTCTCCCTCTCACGCCATTTCCCATCATTTCACCCGAGCCTCCTCCCTCGCATTCGAGCCACAGTCGAACGCCCAGCTCATGTAAGGGATTTAGAAACGCCCAATTTTTTTTTCTGTCTTTCTCTCTTGCTCTCGTTGTCTCCCTTTGTCTCTTTCTCTTGCCCTCGTTGTCTCCCTTTCACTCTTGCTCTCGCATCAATGTTTATGATCAGATGTTGCTGTTTTCCGTGCCCTGTTTTTAACATTCTGTTTTCTGCTCTTTTTCTGCTTCACATGACACCTGCTGCACATCTTCTTCAACTGCAACAGAAGATCAATAATGGAGTTAATATTGTGTTTTTCTTGAGGGGGCTATGGAGTCATCCTGTTTGTTGTTTCTTGCTTTGGCTGTATTGGATTAGTGACCAGGCGTAGTTTTTAGGTTGCTTTCCTACTACATGAATGGATGGCTATACAGTTCTTAGGTTGCTTTCCTGCTAAACTAAATGTTACATAGTTTTCTAGACTTATTCTATATTTTGACTACATAGAATCCACACTTTATATCAAATTAACTAGTTTTGTGTCTTGGGTTCCTTGCTCAATCCATTCGTTTAATCTCTTGCATATTAGATCAGTTCTGAGTATATGTATCGTTGCATTTTAGAAGCAGTTTTACATTCCCAAGTTCATTAGTTATTAAATTGCCTTGATGTGCTTGAGTTTGTAATCTCTAGTTGAACAATTTTTATTGAAAACCTTTTGTGTGTCTGATCTTATGTTTATAATTTGTTGAAATCTTAACATGTTGCCCTTTTGCAGGTAGCACTTATGAGGTAGCCAATTTGCGATAGAATTGCTCATGCAAAAAGTATGTCCACGTTGTTTCTGAGTTGATGTGCAATTCATTTCTTTACACTACATACCGTAGTTTAAGTTTGTAGTATACTAGTTATAGCTTGTGTCTCTCTTGGTCATCGGGTTCAGTTTATTTTCTTTCACAAATCTGAAATTGTAGATATGTTCAAAAGGGTCCACTTGTTGGTCTTGAAATGTAAAAGTATTGTATTTAAATCAACTAAATAACATTATCCATGTATTTCTCACGCGTTGAAATGTTTTATACTCTACTAAACAACATTTACCACATTAAATTCTTCCTGTGCATCAAACAGAATTAAATTTATCATATTAAATTCTTCTTGTGCATCAAATATGTTTAAATTTACCATGTTAAATTTCCTCATGTACATCAAACAGAGCTTCAGATTGGAAGAAGGAGAAATTTCATCCTGTAATAAATTCTTCCTGTGCATCAAAAAAAATGGTAAAAAAAACATGAGACATCATTTTATGTTATGAAGTGAAAATATTCTTCCATGGTGAAAAACCATGAGACATCATTTTATGTTCTTGTTTCTATTTTTTCCGACATGAAGATTCACTTAATCAGAACATGATTAGTAGTTACATGAATGGACTTCACTAGCAGGGCTCACTGATCAACTTGAATGTCTATTGTGATATGAAGAGATCTTATTATTTCTGTCCTGGTTTTGCAGCTTGGGGGCACGAGCAGCAACAGCGGAGAGATGATTCCAGAAGCTTACTGGAAAAAATTGCTGCCCAGTTCTTTCCAGCCCTTTCTTCCTCCTAAAGGTGATTTATGACTTGTGAGAAGTTGAATTATTGTTATAATTGTTGTAAAAAGCAGAAGTCTGTGCACAAGAACACTGATTTCGATATGCTCCTATGAACACTATTTAGTGTTTCTATACTTAGACTTGACAGACAATGTGCAAAGGAGGCGATGTTGGTGATTTTTCTCTTGCATACACAAAAAAACAATATGCTCTAAACAGGATCATGTTTATGCTAAATCATTGAATCAAAACTTTAACTGTAACAAAAGCGTACATGAATCCATCTAAACAAATGGATGATCGGATTGCAGTAGGATCTTCCAGGGTCTGTGCGGCGCACGTTCGGTGACTTTCTGATGAAAAAAAAACTATCTTAGAAACCAATGTTTCAAGCAACCGTTGCACGACCCCAATGACCACTACCATTTTATATTATGAGTAATTACAGATTCAACTCATCAAAGAGTCCGTAATTACATACAACTATCTGTACATTATAAAATTATCACATACCATATTAAATGACCTAATATCCCAAAACACAATCACTTAAGTGGATTTTCATTTTAAGACTGTCATAATGTCTGAAGTTCTTGACATATGTCGGCCCACCAAATGATCCTTACAGGTGAACCTCCATGGATATATGTAAGGATTACTTTCAATGGAGGTCTCGCATAACCTAAAAGAGCTGAAGGCTCTGTACGGCGTGCACCGAATTCCTTTTCTTACCAGAGAATTTGAATCTCGGCAGCAAGACCAATAAGCTGGGACTCTGAAGAAAGAGAGCGAAGGCCGCGGCTGGCAGGCTCTCTTGCGGCGCAGAACAGCGGAGGCCTTCCCCTTTTCTGTCTCGAAGCTCGACAGCATCCTGAATCTCAGTAGAACCCACTTCTACAGCAGCGAGAGGCGTGAAAGAAACACTCGCGGCCTGTGTGTAAAGAAGCCAATGAGGGAGAGACTCGATACTGCGAGACGTCCCTGGAGTCCTTGGTCGATTTCGCATCTCCCAACTCAAAACGAACGATGTTAGACTACTTTCCACGTCAATACTTGACAAAGGAACAGCAGCCAAAGGCAGAGTGTACACGGTCCCGAAGGGTGTAACTGAGTTCCCATATAAGGATTCAGTAGTCTGCCACGTATTGGGATATCCGTATGGGGTGTTCTACTTTCACAAGACCATCAACACCAGTTCCTATGTCTTGCCTTTGGTGGCTGAGGAAGATGGGAGCAAAGTTGACGCTGGGGCTGTGTGCCACACTGAGACCTCTTCGTCGAACCCAAAGCACGCTAGCTTCCAGACGTTGGGAGTGAAGCCTGGAGTTCCCATATGCCACTTCCTTCCTTATGGCCACTTTGTTTGGGTTGCAAACTCTGCTCCGTAACGCCCACTTAGCTTCTGTCTGTGTATTTCTGCTGTGTATCTTTTCGTGGTTTATTAATGTTTGTATGCCATAAAGCAAGAGTACTTATGTATGTGCAAAATGTGATGGCAAATCAAATATAAGCGTTGATTTTGTCAGCCAATTGAGGAAAAAGCCATGCTACACGCGCAGAATACGTGATTCGGAAGAAACACATAACTCGTCTTCATTTGAAGCTCGTATGTGTGGATTTAATGTATGGACGGGTTCATTAAGGTCAATTTGTTTTCTAATCGACACCCAAACCAAGTATTTCAACAAAAAACATATGTTTTATTTGGTTCATCAAACTAAGTTCCATACTTATTTATCATCATTTTACTTATGTTTTTCTGTATTGAGAAAATATTAGATTTAAAATCAGATGGAAAGGGTTCGAGGTTCTCAAATTCCAACGATTTCAATACAAGGCCACGAAAATGCCCCACTAGGGCGAGTTTGGATGACACTCTAAATAAATAAAAATTGTTTTGTAAAAATTCAGTTTTCAAAAAAAAAAAAAATCTTGTAATCATTTTCTAAAAAATTGGATGAATACCCAAAGCACAATTATTTGTGAATAGCCTAGACGGACCAGATTATTTCATCCCTTTTGAAAACGAAGTTTTCTCAACATAGATTCATTTTTTCAGAAGATTTCGCGCTATTTTGGTGAAAAAAAAGTTTACCTTCCAAAACTCTTTTTTCTAAACAAGCCCTTAAACATCATTAATCAAATACAATCATCTGTCAATTAACCTTTGGGTCTTACAAACCTGAGCTTAGGTAAAAGTGAAGAGAATACCAAATCACCTTTAATAAAAACAAAGTGTAAGTTCATTCATTTGTGTTAGCTTTCTTACCTGTATCCAACAATATCAATACACGATTAGATATTATATTCAAACAAATCAGTTTTTCTACTAATATCGATTCTGGCCAATTCGTTCTGCCGTCCACCTCTCTTCTTAGGTTCAGTTGGCCTTTGCCAGCCACATAGTGAATGAACCAAATGAAGATTTTGACCATGATCTATGGATCATCTTTAAAATAATAACATTATAACACGATAACTATCTCTTAATTTAAGAATGTTCTTCAAGAAAAACCTAATTGTATTTGTAAATATAGGCATATGTTTTTTAATTTCATGCTATTTTTTAGAGCTTATAATGGTAAAAGTTACTGATCCAGACAGTTAAAATTTAAAAAGCAATCATATGATTCTTCATGGATCAACATAAAAGAACTAAAGTATGTTACTAATAATATGAAAAAGTTAGTTGTATTTTATTATTATTGCCATTTAGAGTATGTTTCTGATTATTTCCTCATAAGGGAAAGGTACAATAGAGAAGAAACGAGGATAAATCAGAATTGGATAAAGGACAAACGCACCCTTGCTGTGGGTTAGCATTAATGTACATAATGGTTTGAAGATGGAGATTCACTTCCATCAAAACTAGGGCTGCGCACTAGCCGAGTCGATCCCGAGCTTGGCCAGCTCGAGCTCGGCTCAAACTCAAGTCGGCTCCTTATGGCAAGCTCGAGCTCAACTCAACTACACAAAATTCGAGGTCGAACTCAACTTGTTTAACCCATTTAATTTGTTTAGCCGTTAACTCGTCTAAATTCGGTGAACTGGTTTTGACAATATTATATAAAGTACCGGTTTACAAGTTAAGTTGAGTGTAAATGGTCGAGTTCCTAAAACTCAAACTCCATTCGTTTATCATTTCGAGTATCTTTGTAAGTTTGAACTCAACTCGTTCATAAACGCGTCTAGCACAAGCGAATTTGAGTCAAGCCCGGGTTGGCTCAGCTCGTTGTGCAGCCCTATAATCACAACCCGAAAATAGTTAACAAAAATTGTCTACAAGGGTCTATAATGACTAAAATTAGAGGTAGGCGCCGTGCTGGGCCGCCAGTAGGGCCCGATAACGGGCCCGAAAACCGAGCCCGGGCTCGACCCGGCTTATTAATATTAAAAAATATTTTTTATTATTTTCAAATCTGAAATTATATTTTATTATTAAAAATAAATTTATATTCAAAAATATTTTTTAACTCAAAAAATATTTTTTTTATTATATTGGGCCCGAGCATCGGGCCCGTCAGGCCGACCCTGGCCCGGGCCCTAGTTTTGGGCCGTCGGGCCATCCTGGGCCCTCTTTTATTGGGTCGGCCTGGCCCGACCCAGCCTAATGCCCAATCCTAACTAAAATGCTTCTCAAAAAAGTTGAAAAATGATATTTTTAAATGTATAAAAAGAGGTTATGAAAAAAGTTGGAAATATAAAATATACATTTCTTACAAAAAAAATTCTAAAATATTCCATCCTCCCTTTTTTTCTTGGCATATATTTGTTGCATGAACATTCTTGTGCAAGCTTATCACAACCACATGAAAGTTGAACAAGAAAATTGCACTCAAGAAAGAAGAAAATAAACAAGAAAATAAAAAAGGAACACATACAATATTATAGAATATATATATATATATATATAACTGTTGAATGAAACTCATGATGATACATGCTTTCAAATGAAGAGGAAGTCAATTTCATTCTATCTCTCAATAAAACAGACAATCGGCTTTTTTGGTGAGCGGTAGAATGAAATACTCATCATACTCACCCAAAAATACGGCTTTAATAGACCTTAATTCATTGGCTTTTTTGTTGGGCTGTAGGATGGAATACTCATCCTATCCAAAAAATACAGGCTTTAATTGGCCTTAGTTTAATCTGCTGAAAATTTTCCAGTAAGTTCCACTTAATTTCGAAAAATCCATCACGCTTGATGCCCGTCGGATCTTTCAAAAACTTACGTGGAAGTCAGATCGGAATCTTAATCTCAAATTGAGGCAAATTGTTACCTCATTTTTGTCGAGAGGGTGAACTGACGGCCTCTTTAAGTTGATCAAAGGCCTCTTATTCTTTTTAATCTTATCAAACCTTGAATCTCCTCTAACCACATGGTAAAAAGAGACAAGAAAAATCTGCAAAATAATTGTATAGACAAGGCTTTCCCCACAGGTTAGCTCCTGATCCCAGAGCAACCTTTTCAAAGCTAATGTACAAAAGAAGTCGCGCTAATTATTGGGGGAAAAAACAAGGGAAGCGGACCCTGCCTCTGCCGGTAAATAAATGAAAAGAGGGAATCTCAGAGACATAGAGAAAGGAGAACCATACAATGTGTGGCCGATAGTTACACCAATCTTCTTGAATACTCTCTCTACAGGGAAAGTGGAAAGGAAATTAAAATACTTCTCTCTTATCAACGCCCTTCACTCTAGCTAGCTACTCCCACGCTAACTTCATCCCTTTCCTGTTCTTCCTTTCATCTTAGTCGTTATGTTTCACCAAACCACCTCCAGCGGAAAGACTTCATAGTCTATCTCTATCTTCTTTCTGTGGAAGAACACACACACAGACTTCATAGTCTATCTTCTTTCTGTGGAAGAACACACACACTCTCTCTCTCTCGCTCTCTCTCTCTCTCTCTCTCTCTCTGTCTTTGATTTCATGTTGACCAAATGCACAATCTTCAGGTGGAAAAAAGGATTGCAGTGCTTTAACAAACACGTGCAGTACATGGCAGTTCTTTACATTTGGAGAGTCGCTTAATGTGGACGGCGTGGTCTCCTTTGACATTATGCCGGAAGCAATTAATAAATCCCTTGAAACAGAAATGGAGAAAAGTCCCTCCAAACTTAGGCCTAACCTTCCACGAAGCAGCTGCAAGCATAAAAGCGATTTGAATGGTGTTTTTCTAGTAAGGCCCTGCAAATCTCTTTTCTTTTCCACAAAGGAATTCTAGTAATTGAAAAGAAGGAAAATTTCAAAAAATAGACTTAAATTTCTGATGACAAAAGTTACGGCCTTTTCTTGCACTTCAAATTTTTCTTCATAAAAAGCAGTCATCTGACATTGAGCCTAGGATTTTACTAACATAAGGTTAGGTTAACGTGATCACACTAGAAGAAAATGACTTTTATAAAGGCAAATTAACGTTAAGTTCATTCGTCATACAATAAGAAGGAATAAAAGAAAGCAGCCAGTAGATAAATATTGAAAAGAAGGAATCCGGGTGACATAGAGAAAGAAGAGCCATACAATAATTGGCCGATAATCGTACCAATCTCTCTCTAGCTATCTGCTACCATGGCCAATTTCTTCCCTTTCTTGTCCTTCCTTTGTGCTCTCGTAAATTCTCTTTTCCCATCTAACATTCTTAGTTTAGGAATGTTCATTATGACACGATAACTTTTTGATAACTTAAGAAGGTTCTTCAAGAAATAATCTAAGTGTATTAGTACTGCTAGCCATTATTTCAATCTCATGCAATTTTTAAGAGTTTAAAACGGTAAAACTTACTGATCTAGGCAATTGAAAATTTAAAAAATAATCTAATTTTTCTTCTTGAATTAACCCTAAAAGCACTTAACTATGTTACTAATAATATGAAAAGTTAGGTATATATTTTTTTCATTATTGTCAACCTTTAAGGTAAGTTTCTGGTGATTTACTAGCAAGGGAAATTAAGATGTGGGCTTTTACGACAATGGAGAAGAAAGAGGATGAATCAGAACTGGATAAAGGACCAAGGTGGCTTTCGTGTCGGTTAGCATTACTGTACGTAATGCTTTGAGGAGGGCACATGCATTGCACTCTTGGTGGCTCCGTCACCACCACAGAAAAGTTGAAGAAGAAAATTTTCGAGAAACAATGAAAAAAACAGAAAAAAAAAGAGCACATACGTTGCACTACATTTACACACTAAATTTTTTCGTTTTTCTTAGGGAATCAAATTCTATGTCTAATCTGCCCACATATCCGCAAGAAAAGAAAAGAAAAATTCAGAAATTGTACGAAGGGTTCCAAAATGAAGGTTTCCCTACACGTCATACCAGGATCTCCGAGCAAATTACCTTGCAAAGGCTAATGGACAAAATACAGAAGTGCGAATTATTGGAAGCCAACAAGGGAATCGGACCCTACCTCTGCCGGCCAATACATAAATCATACATGAACAGAGGAAAGGTGAGGGACATGGAGAAAGGAGAACCATACAACCTTTGGTCTATAATGGCACCATTCTCCCTCCAGCGGGTCCGCACAGCAAGTAGCAAGGGCTTATAAATAGATCATGACTCCCTCTTCCTGCAAAGTGGGAAGGAAATTGGGATACTCCTCTCCTTTCGAAGCCCTTCTTCGCTCTAGCTACTACAACCATGGCCAATTTCATCCCCTTGCTGTTCTTCCTTTCTGCTCTTATGGTAAATCTCTTTCCAGAGAGTGGGGTGGGGGGCATGTATGGGTTACGTGTGGGCAATTGCCCACATGGAACCCAACAAAGTACGATATTTTTCAATCATTTTTTGACATTTACATGTTGATGCCCCTTAAAATTTTTTAAAATTTTATGTTTAGTGCCCTTTAGCCGGAATCCTTTTGGCTTCACCCGTCTCTTTCTCCTCTACTGCTTAGTCATGCCATTTCATTTTTATTTTTCTTGAAGGAAAACCACCTCCATCTGAGAGACTTGATAGCCTACTTAGGACGTACTGTTAGCTCTTCCGTGGGCCAGAAAAGTTCTTCCGTATGTTATTTGGACATATATCTATCTGCGGCAATTTGTCACTCTGTATACTACATGGATAAAAATCGTAGTGACAAAAATTTTGACCATTAAAGCAAGAATTAATTATACTCTTCTACGTAAAGGCAACAATGTTGTGTATTATTGCATAGCTACTAATGTTTCAGTATATTGTTTCTTTAGTGGCATATTATTCATAGCGGTGAGCTCAGTGGTTTTGGTCCACAGCTGATGGGACCAGGTTCATGTCGACATTCAAAAGTCTTATCCTTTTCTAAATTTGCAGCTTGTAGGTGCGGGTAGCAGCAGCAAAGAGATGAGTCCGGTGGGCTACTGGAATAAACTGTTGCCCAAAACTCCCATTCCCACGTCTCTCGATGCCTTCCTGCCAAAAGGTGATCTGAAAAATGGGGAAAAAACAAAGTTCTTTAAAAAAATAAAAAATAAATAAAAAAAAGAAAAAGAAAGACGCAGCCATTACTCATATTACAGGTAGGTCAAAAATATGCCTGCGCTGTTGGTAGATGAGTACCTTTTCCAATCCTCAAAAATCACTCCTTCTATGGGAGTACTGTTATCTTAATCCTAACACAGTAAAAATAATACTAAAAAAAAATTCCATCGAAAATACTAGCCACCCCCATAGATCCGGAAATACAACTTGGCTTTCATACTATGACCTTAAGACTTCTTTCCCTCCTAACCCAGAAGCTACCAATGTTCTATCTTCCACTATAGATAAAAAATCAGGCTTGGATTTGGTCGATATCCAATTGAGATTCCTGGCCTATCTTATATGCCAATATTATTTGAAACTGTTCAAAACGAATAAAAAAATGGTTTCATGCATTCTTGTGTCTATATGCAACAATATTTGCTCATTACAGTCATCTGATACCTTGTTGAAATAAATGTTGCATTCAGACATCGCTGATCCTACCCAGAGGAAGCATGTTCGCGACTTGCCCCTCCGTTGCGATGTGCACTATAAGTACAAACTTGGAACAACACTAGATCAGCTAAAGGGAGACCCTGAGATTAATTTCCTCTTCTTGGAAGAGAACTTAAAGCCAGGCAGCAAGACTAAGAAGCTGGACTTTGTGAAGAAGTTGCAGGAGACCAGTGGCTGGCCAACCCTTCTGCCCCGCAGAGAAGCACAGGGCTTCCTCTTCTCCTCTTCCAAGCTTGCTGACATCCTGAAACGCTTCTCCCTGGATCCCAACTCAGCTATTGCATCGACAGTGAAGCAAAGTCTTGAGGATTGCGAGATGGAAGCGAATAAGGGCGAGACTAAATGCTGCGCTACATCCTTGGAATCCATGGTCGACTTTGCCGTGTCACAGCTCAAAACAAATGATCTTCAGTTGCTAACCTACTCATTTGTGAACAAAGAAGAAAGAGAGCCCAAGAGCAGAGTGTACACAGTTCAACCTGGTGTGGTTGAACTGCCCTCCTCACAAGCGGTGGCGTGCCACATTGAGCCATATCCCTATGCAGTGTTTCACTGCCACAAGACCATCAACACCAAATCTTACGTTGTTCCATTGGTTGCTGAGGAAGATGGCATCAGAGTGAGTGCAGGGGCAGTGTGCCACACCGACACCTCTTCGTGGAACCCGAACCATTCCTCTATGCTGGTACTAGGAATCAAGCCGGGAACCTCTGTTTGCCATTTCCTTTCTCATGGTCACTTTGTGTTTGTTCCCAACTCTGCTTCTTAAGATATCGCCATGCGGGTAGCATAATCCCCTTTGCTTTCTTGCTGCCTAAAAGCTTTCTTAGTGCCTAGTGTGTGTGTGTGTGCAATGATAATGCTATTATCTGGGTTGTACTCCTGTATCTTTAATTTCCTGTTGTATGTGTATGTTCTCAAGCTTCGGTTTAGCTAAGATGTACGTCTGAGGGAAGATGCTGAATCCTGGGGGTTGTTTAATTGCAACAGGTCCTGATTGCTTGCAGTGAGTGCCTGCCTTTTTCTCTTTTCACATCTCTTCTCTTCTCTTCTCCGAGTAAAGTCAAGGGCAATCGCTTAGGACTGTGTTTGGATGACACTCTCAAACTTGTCTTGTTTTGCCATCCGAACTTCGTTTCTGTGCGTTTGGATGACCAGAAAGTGGGGTTTATGCCATCCAGAACATATGATTTACTGGAATTGGAAATTCAGCGGACTAAACATGTTGAACTTTTTTAAAAAACTGGGTTGCAAATTTTTTAGAAACCTGAATAAAGCGATTCAAGAATCTTTGGTTTCTAAGTTTTGGTCTATGATGCTGAAGTCCGTTTAACTAGTTTTTCCAGAAAAGCTTTCAAAATTGACCTCTGAAGGTGTAATTTCATAAAGTTTGTGCAATAACGTGACACCTGATCTGAGGATGAATCCCTAATTCCTCGTCTATGGGTAGAAAGGTTGGAAACTGTTGCAAAATGCAAACTTTCTGTTGCAAAATGCAAACTCTCTTTCAATTGATAAAAGTACTCTTTATTTATTTTTTTATCGGATCAAGATTTAGATCTCATCTAACCACATGGTAAAAAAGAAAAGGATGCAAAATAATTGTATAGAGGGTTCTAGAAAAGATTTTCCCCACACGTCAGCTCATGATCCCAGAACAGCATTTTGAAAGCTAATGTACAAAAGAAGCAGCACTTATTGGAAAGCAGGCCCTACCCCTGCCGGAGCAATTGTGGGTCACAGATTGCATGGTTCTCCTTTCTCAATGTCGGCCGGAATCATATAGAAATGGGAGGACTCATAGAAATAAGAGGAGCTGATTACCCACATTGTGAATGTAGGCTTTCTTCTGTATGCCCGTCACACCACCATTGCAACTCATCCCCTTTTAATGGCAGGACTCTCATTCTCTTCATGTCTTTGATTTCAAGTTGCCCAAACGCAGAATATTCAGGTGGAGAAAAATAAAAATATCACTGACACATAACAAACCAACAAATAGAAAATGTGACGCAAGACACAGAGAAAAAGAGAGAGGACACAACTAACACTCAGTATAAAAACCACAGAACACACTGTTATACTCAACAGCGTCCAGTGGTTAGTGTCCATGGGAATCAAACCCACAACATCCTTGTTCACGCCGGACCAGCTCCACTACATACCTTTTGTGGAGCGAGAGAGAGAGAGAGAGAGAGAGAGAGAGAGAGAGAGAGAGAGAGAGAGAGATGCATGAAGGCCTAATGGCACATTCTTTTTTTTGTTACTGTGAATAATTTGTATGGGGCTAGCTTATTTGATCCCTTTTGAAAATCAACATTTCTCAAAATGTACTCATTTTTTTTTTTCGAAAACTTGGCACTATTTTGAACGCAAAACTGCAATACCATTTTGGAATTCCATCCAAACACTACAATTTTTGCATCATTAACCAAATACAATCATCTGCCAATTAATCTTAGGTTCTTGCCAAGCTGAGTTCAGGCTAAAATGAGCAGAATACCAAATCACCTTTAAGAACGACAAAGTGTAAGTTCATTCATTTTTTTTTTTTAGCTTTCTTACCTGTATCCAGTAATGTCGATACACGATTAAATATTATGTTCAAACACATTAGTTTTTCTATTAATATCGATTCCTAAGCCATTCGTTCTGCCGTTCACCTCTCTTCTTAGGTTTGGTTGGCGTTTGCCAGTCACTTTCTTAACCGACAGTTTTGGCCCTGGTCTATGGATTGTTTTTAAAATAATAACATTATAACACGATAACTGTTTATTAATTTAAAAATGTTCTTCAAGAAAAACCCAATTGTATTAGTAAAGCTAGGCAAATATAATTTAGTTTCATGATTTTTCTAAAGATTTTAGCTTCTGGAAATCTCCCGGTAAATTCAGCTTACTTTGTAAAAATCCATCATGCTGACGCTAGTGTACAAACTCTTGACGCACCTCTTTCAATTGATCAAAGTCTTTTTTTTTTTTTTTAAAAAAGTCGAAATCTAGATTTAGATAAAAAAGAAAAGGAAAATCCACAAGAAGAAAAAAATTATATAGAGGGTTCTATGACAAGATTTTCCCTACAAGTCAGCTCATTATCCAGAGCAGCCTTTTGAAAGCTAGTGTACAAAAAAGAAGTAGCACTAATTGTTGGAAAAAAAAACAAGTGAAGCTGACCCTAGCTCTGCCANGGATACTTCTCTCTTTATCGTAGCCCTTCACTCTAGGGGCTAGCTAGCTACTACCATGGCCAATTTCTTCCCTTCTTCTTCTTACTTGTGCCCTTCTCCTCATCTATTTCTCAGTCATGCCGTTTCCTTTTTATCTCACTTGAAGGAACACATCTCCAGCTGAGAGACTTGGAAGCTAGCTCACTTGGAGCATAAAACCATCAAATTAAACCATTCCCCTGCCTCTTGGTCGCCGAATATGTTGATCTTCACACAAGTGGCTGGCTGCCTACCAGTTACTTAGCAGACCAACCTTCAGGGTTAGCCATGGCTTTTCGAATACCGTTTTCCTTGACAAATGACATAGAAATAGCATCCTGGTCTCAGTTGAGATCGTTTGCCTATATTTGTGAATGTAGTCTCTCATTTATATGTTTTTGGTCCATATGTAATGTAAAGAAAGATGATGGTGTTGGATAGTGGTAGTGGCCATGAGCCCTACCCATTCATCTCGTAACTGTAAGGGGGCCCACTTGCAGTTACGAGCTTTAATGCGCACCTAAAATCTCTCACTTGCGTAACCGCTGCTAGGGTTGGGGAAAACCTAAGGGGCTGGACTATATATTCCTAGCGTATCTAGAGTTTGAGGTATCTCTCTCTAACACATTATCCATGAGAGGCCCCTTGGAAGTAAACCCCATAAATCTATCTCTCTCGTTCTTTTTTTTTCTCTTGCTCGCAGGTGTTGCATATGCTTGCTGCTGGTGATGCTGGTGATGGACTTGCTGAGCCGACATCTTAAAGAGGTTTGTGTTGCAGAGGTGAAAACTAAACTTGATTGGAGATCCTGGGCGGAACCTAAAGTTCCTACAGTGGTATCAGAGCCAGGTTTATTGATCTCAAGTAAGTCGTTCAGACTTCTGTGACACCCTTGGTGAATGCCTAAATATGTATCATGCTGTGAATGCATAAACATGCATCATGTTCCTCGAATCATGTTTCATGAATGATGATGAAAGCATGCTAGATCAAAGGTTTAGAACTATTGCTGCGTGGATGAAGCAAGTTAAGGCTTTCTGTTCGTAAATCAGCATGCTTAGTTATTCCTGTGCATGTTATTCAAGAAGCATGACGACTGCAAATCTATCGATATAATTTCTGTGACTGTAATTCTAGAATATGATATTTCAGTTTATTTGTAAGGGAGCAGAGAACAAATAAACAGAAGGATAAGCATATACCTTGACTGAGATTTCTTTTAAACTCTCTGTTACAACCGTGAAATACACTGTGATTAAAAGCACATGCTTCCTCTCTGCTGCCTTCTGTGCCGCTTCTCTTTTTTTTTTATGCAGCCCTCGAGCTTTCAAACTAAGCGATGAAAATTTGTTCAAAAAGGGGCACAACGGGTTAGGACTTGTGGTTCTTGCTATTCTCACATCTTTCATTTTTAACAACCCACTTTTTTGTAAACCTCATCTCCTCTGCTTCTGCCCTCTCGGACGACGAGCAGCAATCACCCGATTGTCTGGAACCAGTCCTCACCTTCTGCTGGTGGCAGAGAGGCGATTTTGGTTGGAAGCCCTGGCAGACTTTTCTCTCTGTCGGTTCACCCATGTCTCAACGGGAGCAGAGAGAGAGGAAGACGTTATTGTAGCTCCTGGTCTTGGGAGGTAGTCTTCCTCACGATGGCAGAATAGACAGAGCAAACAAGGAGGAGGCTGCGGCAGAAAGTGTCAGACGGTGGAAAATCTCTACCCAAACACTAATCTGAGCAGAAATGGCCTCAGTTTGCTCTCTGCCAGAAAGTCTCGCCTCTTACCACCATCTGTGCAGCCGAAATGGAGCAGCACAGCCTTCTCCCGGTGGTGGAGGTGGAAGACGGACAAGAACAACAATGTCGGGCGAAACCCTAGCAAAGGGTTCTTGCGAGAGGAAAGGAAGAACTCTCGAGAGGAGAGAGAGAATGAAAGTGGAGATGAGGAAAACTCGTTCGGAAGGGTACTTATACTAAAATTTTGAAATTACGAATTTGGTCCAAACATTTCTCATAATGTTCAGAAACGCTATCATATTTTGTAAATATTAGTTTAGCTGCCATTTTTGCTGAAAATCTTTTTAGAAAGAGGCTTGTGAAAGCTTATTTCTGTGGAAACCTAGAATTTATACTAAATTCCGTAATGATACCATCAGAGTTATTCTAAATTTCTGAAAGAGGGTTCCAGAAATTGTTTTGCATTTCGGATGTAAACAGAGATTTTATATAACTGTAAATAGGTTCCCTCAAGCTGATCGAAAATTGCAGCAAAAGGGTTCCAAACGTTTTAAAATTTGATATTGAGTTTTGATTGTTTTAAGTGATACCTTAAAATGGTATTGAAGATCTTCTCCCTGTTTGCTTTCCATGTATCGTTGTTATATATTTGTTATGGAATTAACTTAGAAATGACTTCAAGAGTGGGAGCCTCGAAACTGAAAATGGTTAGCAACATGTTTGTGTGCTTATGCAATTTTGTTACTTTGTGTGTGCATGACCCAATGGCACTATAAATGTTGTGTCTTATTTGGATATGGATATTATGTTGAAACATGTTTATATTGGATTTGAATTTGGATCCTCTTGTTGATATTATTGTCTGTGGATACACATTGGTAAGATCTGAATCTAAATATCATTTGGATTTTTGCTTTGGATCTGATTGTTGCTTAAGATCCATATTTGTATTCAGTTTGAATCATGACATATTCAGATCTAAATTTGTTTGGATATTGGTTAAAAATTCATATCATGTTTATGTTGGTTCAAGTATATGTTATTATACTTGATTTATGAATATTCTTCGTCATTTTGGGTCTATGCAGAATTAGATATGACCAAAGCTTTGTTTTAAATATCCATTTAGTTATTGAATTTGGATCTCACACTAAACGTTGCACTCTTTTAGAGCATGATCTAATTTGACTTGTTCAAGATCTATATATTGCTTATATTATATCTAAACATATTATGATGAACATTGATTGTTAGAGCTAATGGTTTTACAAGTTGTGCATTTTCAATGTGTAACACTAGAGTGCTAAAGATGAATTCAAGGAATGATTATGTTAATGCATGTTGATATGCTAAGAGGTGTAAATCAACACTCTTTGACATGGTGAGATCCTTATAACATTATGTTGGGTCGTGATACGTTAAGATCCAAATTAACTTGGTTGAATCAATGGATCCAAATTCTTGTACTGTTACTTAACACAATATATCATGTTTGCTTTTTGGATCCAATGATATTGTGATATTTGTTCATTCTAGAGTGCTATTGAACAAGGCTTTATTTACTCCATTAATGAGGTGAATTTGTTTTAAAATATATATTCAAGAGGTGTAATGTAACACTCTTCGACTGAAACTCATATAAGTTTGAATGTCTTGATTTAAAGACTTACTTTATTTGCTCTTAAGGGTGATGGATAAGTTTGGGTACAAACGTGCATCATCTCAAGGTAAAGAAACTTTTCTTGTTTCACCTTGTTCAACAGTTGGACTATTGTTTGGATCCAAGCATGGTTATTGAAATCATATTGCACAATACTTCATATGGATCATTTGTGTTTCAAATTCAGATTATTGTATTGTGGATATTGTTGGTTTGATCCAAATTTCCATATTTGAACTAATGAAATCCACATTACTTAAAGTTTAGCTGCAGATCTAAACTGACTTGTTTGGATATGTGAGAATAATTCATATCCTGTTGTTTTAGTTCCAACATATGTTATCATGTTTGCCTTTGGATATGATCATATTGTAATATGTGTTGTCATTCTAAATTCAAAGGTGATTATGGAGAATTATTGAATAAAGTTTCATTTTTTCCTTCTTAGGAAAATGAATTTGTTTTAATGGATACTCAAGAGATGTAATATAATACTCTTGGACCAAAATTCATATTGGCAAGAATGCATTCGTTTGAAGCTTTGTAGCACTAAAGTGCTAGTACATGATAACTTGTTTTTCTCAAAAGAGAGATGAGTTAGCAATGATCCAAATACGGTTGTTGAATCATATTGTGAAATATTTCAATGAGGATCATGTGTTTCAAATATCATATTAGTAGTATTGTGGATATTACTAGTTTGAATCTATGCTAATATAATTTGAATCTTTATATTCATGTGGCTTTTGGATATATGGTTAAACATCCATATCCTATTTATATTAGATCCAAGCATATTATGTTATTTGATTGTTTCTGGATCAAACAAAGCTAGCTTGCTGTTTGAGGATGAATTTGATTTTAATTTTTCATGAGGTATAAATTAATACTCATGAATATAATGAGATCCACACTAACTAGATCCATATTGATATCTTATGGATATAATAAGATCCACACTAAGTAGATCCATACGGATATCTTGGGAGATATACAATGCATATTAAGTGTATATCTAGAAGTTAAATACCATGTTTCTAAATGCATATGTATTGAATACCCAAATGAAGTAGGGTATATGAAGTTTTATGCATGAGTTTGACATCAGATTGAGGTGTTTAAATAATAATATCAAAGACAATTATCCAGTGGGAGATCATATTGATCTACTGGAGGATCTGATTTATTCAGATAATCAGTCTGGCAATGAACCGACTGAGGAACAGTTTGGCAATGAACCAACTGGGTAACAGTCTGGCAATGAACCGACTGGGAAACAATTTAATAATGAATCAACTGTGCATGATTCATATGTGGATCAGTCTGGTAATGAACCGATTGGGTAGTGAGCTCCATGATTATATATGTATAATTGTTTGGTGATCAAGTTTGATTGATTGAATATGCTAATAAGCGGTCATGTAATGAACTGACTAAGATCAGTTTGGTATTAAACATCCAACTGAAGCTTATTAGTGATCTTATTGATCATCTTGTGGTATACATATGTAGAATTGTATATTGCATGCATGGGTTGTCAAAATTATGTATTGACCTTGATGAGTTAAATGAAACTCATTGTATGAGAGAGTACATTGATGAAAATTATACAAGATGAAAAGTGCTTGTATGATAGACTATGGGTTGATTGCTCATTCCCTTAAATAGTCATAATAAAGATTAGGTGTCGCTAATCAAGTTGATGACTATGTAAATATTTGATAAGTGGAAGCACACTTGAATATGCCATTTACTATGTTGAAAAGCTAATATTGCTTTGCCATATGATATAATGCATTGAATGAATGCTATGGAACTCCTGTTGTTAAAGGAGTTAAGTAATTATGGAATACAGTAAAGGAAAATATTCCATGGGTTTTAATGCATATTAGCTTGTGTGTTGGACTTGGTACAAGCTTCTAATTTGGCTTGTAAGTATATATTAAGAAAGTCCAGGCTGACCCTTGTTTTATGACAATTAAATGTTTGAGATACATGAATGAAACAAATGATATATTCAAGTGATTGTTTGCATTTTTTAACAAAAGGAATTCTAAATGATTTGTCAAGCATGTAGCCCCTATGAGGCTAAGAAATTCCTCGTTTGCCTCTTTGTGAGGTGGTTGAAAAATATTCAGGTTGATTTCATTGTTGAATAAGAAGAGAATATGCATGCACGTTCCAAATGCTTATATGAAAGTTAGTATTATAATCAAGAGAATTCTTGATGTTTTATGTAAAACTTGTAGTCCATATGGGACTAAGTTTAAATATGTTATAATGTGATATATATTGAACATTTGAAAGGTTGCGAAGGAAAAACCATTGAATGGAAAACCTCGTTGTAAACCTTGAAAAAGGTTAGGTTGCGTTGGAAAAGCCAATTATGGAAAACCACGTAACAAATTGAATAAAGAAAACCCACATAGAGTGGAAGCAAACTGGCGGTCTCATGGCCAAGTGGGAGATGTTGGATAGTGGTAGTGGCCATGAGCCCTACCCATTCATCTCGTAACTGTAAGGGGGCCCACTTGCAGTTACAAGCTTTAATGCGCACCTAAAATCTCTCACTTACGTAACCGCTGCTAGGGTTGGGGAAAACCTAAGGGGCTGGACTATATATTCCTAGCGTTTCTAGAGTTTGAGGTATCTCTCTCTAACACATTATCCATGAGAGGCCCCTTGGAAGTAAACCCCATAAATCTCTCTCTCTCGTTCTTTTTTTTTCTCTTGCTCGCAGGTGTTGCATATGCTTGCTGCTGGTGATGCTGGTGATGGACTTGCTGAGCCGACATCTTAAAGAGGTTTGTGTTGCAGAGGTGAAAACTAAACTTGATTGGAGATCCTGGGCGGAACCTAAAGTTCCTACAGATGGCGCATACGATGGTTTGTAACAGCACCAGTCGTGCCTGTTCCTTTTCTTTTCTCTTCTCCCAAGGGGAATGAAGTACAGTGGCTAAGCTGTTTCTTACGAAGAAGGTCTGTTTTCTAGACAAGTTCAATGGAAAGCTAAAGAGCTGGCGGGGCTGTAGGTTGACAGTTCCGGCGTGATAAGAAAATTGAACTGCATGACATCCACAGCTTGCCCATTTCACCAAACCCTTTGTGTCCAAATGAAGACAAAATCTCAAACTGTGTGCTAAGATTTTGATCCTTCTTAGAAAAGACCTTAGGAAAACAGTAGAATGNTTAAAATTATTTTCTAAAATTTGGTTTGTGTATTTAGTGGCTACACCCATAACACATTCTTTTCTTTTGTGAATACCCTGGAGGTGGACACCTTATTTATAAAAGGCCAAACCTTCCCATACTCGTTTTTTAGAAAACTTGGTTCTATTTTGGAGGTATTTTGGAGGAGACACAGTTCTGGAGTGTCATCCAAACACTACTTTAAAGTTCTGCATCATTAACCAAATACAATCATCTGCCAGTTAACTTAGCTTAGGTTAAATTGACCAGAACACCAAAATCACCTTTAATAAAGGCAAAGTGTAATTAAGTTCATTCATTTGCATTGGCATCCAGTAATATCGATACACCGATTAAATATTATATAAAAACAAATTAGTTTTTTTATTAATATTTAAAATGATGACATCACCTTATAACACAATTTTTTTTTTTTTATAATTTAAGAGTGTTCTTCACGAAAAATATAAGTGTATTAGTATTTCTAGGCATATACATTTCAATTTCATGCTATTTTTTAGAGTTTAAAATGGTAAAAATCACTGATCTAGACAATCAAAATTAAAAAAATAATCTTATTGTTCTTCTTGGATTAACCATAGAAGAACATAACTATGTTACTGATAATATAAAAAAAATTAGGTGTATTTTTTTTTTTTTTACTTGAGGAACGGTTTTTATTATTTCCTTAGAAAAGGGAGGTGTAAAGTGTTTCCCATCTTCGCTTTAACTGGGAAACCTTAGCTTTACGACAATGGAGAAGAAACGAGATCCTCTGAATCAGAAACGGGAAAAGAACAACGACGACGCTCTTCGTCGATTAGCGATATTGAATTATTGCATGAAGGACAAAGGCGGCGTTTTCTGTCAGTTAGCATTAATGTACATACAGGGGTTCACTTCCACCAGGACTAGAGAAAAGTTGCGAGGTTGTAACAATAGAAAAAATTGTTCGTGGTGATTACACATTATTCAGAGGTGACAACTTAATTTTTTAAAGAAATCAAGATTTTTCTAAAAAAATAGAACTCAAAGTTCTTGGGCCCTTGGTTGATCATAGGTTCGTGGTTAAGTTAGTTGTGTCAGGGCATCACACAGGCAGCAGTAGCAATTCTCGCTCTCTCTCTCTTTTTTGCCTGGTTCTTTATTTTCGGTGTGTTCTTTGACATGGTTCTTCACTAGCCATAGAGTATGCCGAGTATCATCGGTTTTTCGAATTCAATCTTTTTGCGCTTCATTTTAATTTTTCTATTTGGGGACCAACTTGGTGATAAATTGTGTTCATTTTCATTTTTCAAGTTTCAGTTATTGTTCTTGTTTCGTGGCATGGTCTGAAACTAGGTGCGGACGATCAACTTTGTCACAAGGTTTGAAATCATTCTCTCTGTTTCTAAACTCTTTCCTGTTCTGTATCAACTTGGTTTCGCTAGTTTGTGGGAGGCGAAGAAGATAGAGGAATCTCTTCTTTCATTGCACCTTTGATAACGAGGAAATGAGGTGAGGAGCATGGGCAAAGCAAGGATTTTTTTTAGAAGCGAATTAAACAGTTCTAATTCAAGTAGGGCCAAACTAATCAACAACCATGGATTCAACGGTCCAAGATGAACACCCAAATGCTGATCCAACGTAGGAAAAAACACGGTGAAACTTTAGTGAGTGGCCTCAAGTGGTGATTCATGGCTATGGCTTATAAATGGAGTCATCTCTCCCAAGAGAAAGATCAGAGATCACTTTCCTCTCTCATCCAATACCATCAATCCCTCATTCTCCATCCTCCGCAATGGCCATGATACTTTTCTTCTTCCTCTCCATCGTTCTGGTGACTGAATTTCCTACAATCTTTTCATTTTCGAAAGAACTCACCTTCTCTACCTAGATACTGGGGTTGGGGTAAATGTCTTTAGACATCATATTTCAGGAAATGTTTCTTTCCCGCTACAAATTTACGCCAGACAGTTCATTTCCATTCCTGCATGTTTCTGGCCATGGAGGCCATATAGGCATAGGCTCTACGCTACTCCGATGAACCTGCTCGTGGACTTTCCAAATGAGCTATTATTGTAGTTTTGCGATAATTGAAGTGAAAATATTCTTCTATGGTGAAAAGCCATGAGACATCATTTTATATTCTTGTTTTTATTTTTCCGACATGAAGATTCACTTAATCAGAGCATGATTAGTAGTTACATGAATGGACTTCACTAGCAGGGCTCACTGATCAACCTGAATGTCTGTTGTGATACGAAGAGATCTTATTATTTCTGTCCTGGTTTTGCAGCTTGGGGGCACGAGCAGCAGCAGCGGAGAGATGAGTCCAGAACCTTACTGGAAAAAATTGCTGCCCAGAACTCCTATTCCAGATTCTCTCCAGCCCTTTCTTCCTAAAGGTGATTTTTATGGCAAGTTGAAATATTGCTCTTAACTTATGTAAAAGGCAGAAGTCACCGCGTGAACACACCGGTCATTTCTATACGCTCCTGTGAACGCTGTTTATGTATGGGAACTGTTTTTATGCTCAGACTTTATGGGCGGTGTTCAAAAGAACGCGACCGTCAGTAAGGTGCGCAGGTCATTCATCTGGAAGTACGGCGTAACCCCGGAGTAGCTGAAGAATCTGCACGGCACCGAATTACTTTTCTTACCAGAGAATCTGAAGCCCGGCAGCAAGACCAAGAAGCTGGACTTTGTCAAGAAGGAGAGAGAAGGCCGCGGCTGGCAAGCTCTCTTGCCTCGCAGAACAGCGGAGGCCTTTCCCTTTTCCGTCTCGAAGCTCGACCGCATCCTGAAATACTTCTCCATAGAACCCACTTCTGCAGCTGCGAAAGAGATGAAGAAAACACTGGTGGACTGTGAGGGAGAAGCCAATGAGGGAGAGAGTAGATACTGCGCGACGTCCCTGGAGTCCATGGTCGATTTCGCCATCTCCCAGCTCAAAACGAACGATGTTAGACTCATTTCCTCGTCAATACTCGACAAAGGAACGGCAGCCAAAGGCAGAGTGTACACCCTCCAGAAGGGTGTAACTGAGTTCTCATATAAGGATTCAGTGGGTGTAACTGAGTTCTCATATAAGGATTCAGTAGTCTACCACGTATTGGGATATCCCTTTGGTGGCTGAGGAAGATGGGAGCAGAGTTGATGCAGGGGCTGTGTGCCATACTGAGACCTCTTCATGGAACCCAAAGCACGCTGCCTTCCAGACGTTGAGAGTGAAGCCTGGAGCTCCCATATACCACTTCCTTCCTTATGGCCACTTTGCTTGGGTGCTCCATGACGCCCACTTACCTTCTAATGGTTAGTTACCTTCTGCATAGAATAAGAACAAAATCTGTTGTGAATTTCTGCTGTGTATCTTTTCGTGGTTTATTAATGTGTCTATACCATGAAGCAAGAGTACTTATGTACGTGCAAAATGTGATGGCAAATTCTTCTTTACCGTATTTTTCATAGCATATATCAGCGTTTATTTTGTCAGCCAATTGAGGAAAAAGCCATGTTATATGCGCAGAATACGTGATTCGGAAGAAGCGCATAGCTCGTCTTCATTTGAAAAACATATGTTGTATTTGGTTCATCAAAATAAGTTCCATACTTATTTATCATCATTTTACTTATGTTTTTTTTGTATTGAGAAAATATTAGATTTAAAATCAGATGGAAAGGGTCCGAGGTTCTCAAATTCCAACGATTTCAATACAAGGCCAAGAAAATGCCCCCCTAGGGCGTATTTGGATGACACTCTAAATAAATAAAAACTGTTTTGTAAAATTCAGTTTTCAAAAAAAAAAAAAATCTTGTAATCATTTTCTAAAAAATTGGATGAATACCCCAAGCACAATTATTTGTGTGCCTAGACGGACCAGATTATTTGATCCCTTTTGAAAACCAAGTTTTCTCAACATAGATTCATTTTTTCAGAAGATTTGGCGCTATTTTGGTGAAAAAAAAGTTTACCCTCCAAAACTCCTTTTTTCTAAACACGCCCTTAAACATCATTAATCAAATACAATCATCGGTCAATTAACCTTTGGGTCTTACAAACCTGGGCTTAGGTAGAAGTGAAGAGAATACCAAATCACCTTTAAACCTTTAATAAAAACAAAGTGTAAGTTCATTCATTTGTGTTAGCTTTCTTACCTGTATCCAACAATATCAATACACGATTAGATACTATATTCAAACAAATTAGTTTTTCTACTAATATCGATTCTGGCCAATTCGTTCTGCCGTCCACCTCTCTTCTTAGGTTCAGTTGGCCTTTGCCAGCCACATAGTGAATGAACCAAATGAAGATTTGGACCATGATCTATGGATTATCTTTATAATAATAACATTATAGCACGATAACTATCTCTTAATTTAAGAATGTTCTTCAAGAAAAACCTAATTGTATTTGTAAATATAGGCATATGTATTTTAATTTCATGCTATTTTTTAGAGCTTATAATGGTAAAAATTACTGATCCAGACAGTTAAAATATTAAAAAGTAATCATATGATTCTTCTTGGATCAACATAAAAGAACTTAAGTATGTTACTAATAATATGAAAAAGTTAGTTGTATTTTATTATTATTGCCATTTAGAGTACGTTTCTGATTTCCTCACAAAGGAAAGGTACAATAGAAAAGAAACTAGGATAAACCAGAATTGGATAAAGGACAAATGCACCCTTGCTGTGGGTTTGCATTAATGTACATAATGCTTTGAAGAGGGAGATTCACTTCCATCACAACTAGGGCTCCGTACTAGCCGAGTCGAGCTCAAGCTTGGCCAGCTTGAGCTTGAACTCGAGCTCGGTTCAAATATGGCAAGCTCGAGCTCAACTCAACTACACAAAATAGAGCTCGAACTCAACTAAATTCGGTGAACTGGTTTTGGCAATATTATATAAAGTACTGGCTTGCAAGTTAAGTTGACAGTAAATGGTCGAGTTCCTAAAACTCGAACTCCACTCATTTATCATTTCGAGTATCTTTGTAAGCTTGAACTCAACTCGTTCATAAACGAGTCGAGCACAAGTGAGTTTGAGTCAAGCCCGAGTTGGCTAGGCTCGTTGTGCAGCCCTTTAATCACAACCCGAAAATAGTTAACAAAAATTGTCCACAAGGGTCTATAATAACTAAAATTAGAGGTGGCCATGCTGGGCCACCAGCGGGGCCCGAATAACCAAGCCTGGGCCTGAAAAACCGAGCCCGGGCCCATTGGGCCGGCTCAGGTCGGCCCAACGGGGCCCGACCCGGCCTGTTAATATTAAAAAATATTTTTTTTATTATTTTCAAATCTGATATTATATTTTATTATTAAAAATAAATTTATATTCAAAAATATTTTATAACTTAAAAAATATATTTTATTATATTGGGCCCGATTATCGGGCCCGGTCTTCCCAGTTTCGGGCCGCCGGGCCATCTTGGGCCAGGTTTTATTGGGCCGGCCCAGCCTAATGCCCAACCCTAACTAAAATGCTTCTCAAAAAAGTTGAAAAATGATGTTTTTAAAAGTATAAAAAGTGGTTATGAAAAAGTTGGAAATATAAAACATACATTTCTTACCAAAAAAATTTCAAAGATACTCCATCCTACCTTTTTTTTTGCATATATTTGTTGCAAGAACATTCTTGTGCGAGCATATCACAACCACATGAAAGTTGAACAAGAAAATAAAAAAAGAACACATACAATATTATAGAACTAATATTATATATATATATATATATAATCGCTTAATGAAACTCATGGTGATACATGCTTTGAAATCAATAATAGGAAGTCAATTTCATTCTATCTCTCAACAAAAAAAAAAAAATAATAGGTTTTTTGTTGGGCTGTAGGATGAAATATCATCCTACTCACCAAAAAATACAAGCTTTAGTAGACCTTAATTCCTTGGTTTTTTTGTTGGACTGTGGGGTGGAATACTCATCCTATCCCAAAAATACAGGATTTAATTGGCCTTAGTTTAATCAGCTGATTTTTTTTTAAAAATTAGCTTCTGAAAATTTTCCAGTAAGTTCGACTCAATTTCGAAAAATCCGTCACGCTTGATGCCCGTCGGATCTTTCAAAAACTTACGTGCAAGTCAGATCGAGATCTAAATTGAGGCAAACACTTGCCTTATTTTGCCAAGAGGCTCAAGTTACTCATGACTTGACCTCTTTCAATTGATCAAAGTCCTATTCTTCTTCTTTTTTTTTATCGAATCAAGATTTAGATCTCATCTAACCACATACTAGAAAAGAAAAGGAAAATCTATGAGGGTTTTAGAAAAGATTTTCCCTCTGCATCAGCTCATGATCCCAGAACAGCTTATTGGTGCAATTATCGGCCACAGATTGTAGGTTTCTCCTTTCTCTATGTCGGCCGGATTCCCTCTTTTTATTTATCTATATATTTTCAGAGATAGGGTCTGCTTTCCTGTTTTTTTTTTTTCCAAATAACAAGCGCTACTTTTTTTGTACATTAGCTTTCAAAAGGCTGCTTATAAAGAGGTCACCAGTACTCACTCTACCACTCACTTTTGCCGACAGGTGATTTCTTAAATGGGAAAGACAAGGTTTAAAAAAAAGAAAGCTGTAGATAGTGATATTTAGATGCTAGACCGGTTAAGAAAAATATCAACCATTGATCTGTTTCATACGAGTGGTTGAGAGAAAAATAAGAAAAAAATATGTAAACTCTTAAATGGGAAAGACAAGGTTTAAAAACAAAGAAAGCTGTAGATAGTGATATTTAGATGCTAGAAAGCTGTAGATAGTGATATTTAGATGCTAGACCGGTTAAGAAAAATATCAACCATTGATCTGTTTCATACGAGTGGTTGAGAGAAAAATAAGAAAAAAATATGTAAACTCATATTAGATGAAGAAAATACCTTTAACACATATTTTTCCTTGTTTTTCTACAAACACACTGTTGTTATTTTTATTTTCAGGAACATCCTTCCTATAATCTTCAAAAATCACTCTTTCTGTTGGAGTAGTGCTAGCTTAATCCTAACAGCATAAAAATAATACTACGATGAAAGAAGTATTTTCAAGATTAATTGACCTTGTATCATGGGTATTGGTTCGACCATTTATGGTTATTATGGGCTACGACAGAGGAAATTATTGCCAATAAATTCAAAGATCATTTCCGGCTTTTATCATATTTGAAGTTATACAGGGGGCACAAATTAAATGGTTTCATTCTTGCATTCCACTGCCTACATATATTTATTCATTACGATTGGTTTATAAATTTTCTGATAAATGTTCCATTCAGGCTTCGATGATCCTTCACAAGGGAAGTATGCTACCAAGGCTGCACTTTGTCCGATCAAATGGATATACAAAAGCTACAAGCATGGAACAACAGTAGATCAACTAAAGGAAGACGATGAGGTTAACTTCCTCTTCTTGGAAGAGAACTTGACGCCAGGCAGCAAGACTAAGAAGCTGGACTTTGTAAAAAAGAAGCAAGATAGCAGCGGTTGGCCGACGCTGCTGCTTCGCCAAGATGCACAGGCCTTCCCCTTCTCAACTTCCAAGCTCGCTTACATCCTCAAACACTTGTCCATGGATCCCAACTCTGCCGATGCATCAATCGTGAAGCAAACGCTCGAGGATTGCGAGGAGACAAACAGGGGCGAGACCAGACTCTGCACGACATTCTTGGGATCCATGGTCGACTTTGCGGCGTCACATCTCAAAACCAATGATCTTCAGTTGCTAACTTATTCGTTTATGAACAAGGAAGAAAGAGAACCCAAGAGCAGAGTGTAATCAAGAACAAAACAATCCCTTCCCTCTTAACTCTCGTTGGTTTTTTCATTCTCTAAAAACTAAAAATGCCCTAATTATCGCACGTGAGGTGTATATACCTCCACCCAAAACAAATAGGAAATGAATCAATCAGATAGAATTTGGATTCAAAACATAGTAAAAGATCCAAACATATGATTGGATCCGAAATGACTAAACTAGCCCTATTAAGGGCTGAACCTGTGCTGTCTTTGTCCCTTCATCGAAGGTGCCGATCTCTTCACGTCCACTTTCTTTGGTCCTGAGTTTGGACCTCCACATGGATCCTTGTTGGAGCTTTCGGCCAGCGCTTTTATCCCAAGTCTAAATCTATAGGGTTCCTCTAGTTCTGCCTTGCATTAATGTGTATCCCAACAAGCTTTTTTTTTTTTTTTAAATATTTTTTTGCCAATATGTAAGGTAAAGAAAGATGACAAAGCATAGGGCTGTTTATAACAGCATCAGCCTTGCTTGTTCCTTTTATTTTCTCTTCTCCCATGAAAGTGAAGTATCGTTAAGCTGTTTTTTTAGGAAGATCTCTTTTGTGAACAAGTTCAATGGAAAGCTAAAGACTGGGCGAGGTTGTAGGTTGAGAAAGCAAGTAATGTATTCCACTTCTTATATATAACAAATTTAGTCAGATATGAACCTTACTATCAATGTGCATATTTGCTTTCATGCATCCAAATTGAGGAAAAAAGCCATGCTAACTGAAACACATAGCTTGGCTTCATTGGAAGCTCCTACTTGAGGATTATTTAGAAAGGAGGATGAATCAAAATTGGAGAAGGGTTATTTAGAAAGGACTGAGGGAGGATGAATCAAAATTGGAGAAAGGACGAAGGCGACGTTCTTTGTGTTGGGTCGGGTCCAGCCTCAAGTGGACCCGATCCAGCTGACGGGCGGAGAAAAGAAAAAGGAGGGCACCCGATGGTGCTCCCCACTCTCTCGATATCTCTCACTCTCTCTCTAGGGTTCAGTTTTGGGGAAAAAGAAAGGGGACCGGGAGAGTTTGTGACTGCACATCAAGAGGAGAGGAGAGGAGAGAAGGAGAAGAGGAAATGAGAGAAGGAGAAGAGGAAGGATAGGAAGAGAAGGTTGCGAGCTTGGCTTGAGCAAGATTCGATTCCAACGAGGAGGCCAGACACATCTCCTCCCAATCCACGTTTTTGGGCATTCCACCGGTGATGTTTTTCCCTTGTTTTCTCATATAGTTTTGATGAGATATTATCGTTGGAGGGTTGGCTTTGTGTATCCCCTTGTGGGAAAACTTATATCATTGATTATAGTGGATTGAGTTTGTGTCGTAGTACCCCGTGGTTTTTACCCTCATTGTTTTGAGGGGTTTTCCACGTAAAAATCTTCTTGTGCATTTGTGATTGCTTGGTTGTTGTTTTGTCGCTTCTTGCATGATCGATTTGGGCTATACTTCGTTGTTGAATCATTTTAGTAGATTTTGGTCTTATCCTCGTTTTATCCCAACAAAGTGGTATCAGAGCCAACATGGTGGATAACAAAGTTGATTTTGGTACTAGCCGTATGATTAGTCTAAATGAGACTAATTATAGTTTATGGAAAAATAAGATGAAAGATCTCTTATATGTGAAGGCTATGCACCTCCCAGTTTTTGCCAAAGAAAAGCCTGATTCTAAGTCTGATGAGGAATGAGAATTTGAACACGAACAAGTTTGTGGTTTCATTCGATAATTTGTGGATGAAAATGTTTATAATCATATTCAAGATGAAAAGCATGCTCGTAGTTTGTGGGTAAAATTAGAAAATCTTTATGCCTCCAAGACAGAAAGTAGTAAATTATTTCTTCTGAAAAAGATTGATGAATTTGAGATTCAGGGAGGGCAGTTCAGTGTCAGATTTTCTAAATGATTTTCAGGAGGTCATTAATAAGTTATCCAGTATGGGCGTTAAATTTGAAGATGAGATTTGGGATTATTATTGCTTGCTACTTTGCCTGATTCGTGGGAGACATTTAGAGTCTCGCTTACTAACTCTGCAGTTAATGGGGTTGTTTCTTTAGAGACTGTTAAGTCAGGTATTCTCAATGAGGAGATGAGAAGAAAATCTCAGGCTTGCTCTTCTCAAACAGAGGTTCTTTTCACAGAGAACAGGGGGAAGAGTAAATTCAAGAGTGACAGGGGCATAGATAAAAACAGAAGCAAGTCCAAATCGAGATATAAGAATTTGGAATGACACCACTGCGGAAAGAAATGGCACATAAAGAAGTATTGCTTCCAGCTGAAGAAGGAGAATAAAATTGGGGAAAAACAAGAGAAGAAAAATGACCGAGATGATAATATCGCAGCTGCTGCACAACATGAAATGTTTGTTGTTTGTGATGCTGACATGGTTAATGTTGCCAGAGATGATACTTGTTGGCTTGTTGATAGTGGTTCAGTTCTTCATGTTACTTCCCATAAGGATTTTTTCTCTTCATATATTTCTGGTGATTTTGGCACCTTGAGAATGTGTAATGGTTCTTTGTCTCATGTTGTAGGCAGAGGCGACGTCATTCTGAAGAATGTGAATGGAGCTCTATTGAAGCTGACAGACGTAAGACATGCACCTGACATGCATCTGAACCTTATCTCTGCAGGAAGACTCGATGAAGAAGGGTATCACAACACTTTTGGTGATGGCCAGTGGAAGCTTACCAGAGGTTCCTTGATTATTGCTCGAGGCAAGAGATGCAGCAATAATCTTTATACTATACAGGCATCGATTTCCAGAGACTTGGTACATGCGACACAAGATGAGAAATCTATTGAGTTGTGGCACAGGAGGCTGAGACATATGAGTGAGAATGGACTGCAATTCTTGATCAAGAAGAATCTTCTACAAGATGTAAGGAAGGATAAACTTGATAAATGCAGCATTGTTTTGCAGAAAAACAGACGCGGGTCTCTTTCAAGAGTCATCCACCTTCTAGAACGTCAGAAGCTCTTGAGTTGGTTCATACAGATGTATGCGGTCCTATGAAAGTAAGTTCACATGGTGGTGCACTTTATTTTGTCACGTTTATTGATGATTTTTCCAAGAAAGTTTGGGTCTATTCTTTGAAGAGGAAAGACCAAGTCCTTGGTGTTTTCAAGGACTTTCATGCATTGGTTGAAAGACAGTCTGAAAAGAAACTGAAGTGTGTGCGCAGCGATAATGGGGGAGAGTATATTGGTCCATTTGATGAATATTGCAGATCTCATGGCATCAGACACCAGAAGACTACACCTAAGACTCCTCCATTGAATGCGTGGTAGAAAGGATGAACATGACACTCATGGAAAGAGTTAGATGTCTCTTATCTGAAGCTAAGTTATATGAATCTTTTTGGTGTAAAGCTTTACATACTGCTGCTTATGTAATTAACTTGTCTCCACATGTTCCTTTGAATGATGATGTTTCTAACAGAGTTTGGTATGAGAAGAATATATCCTATGATCACTTACGTGTATTTGGATGCAGGGCATTTGTGCATATACCAAAGGATGAGAGGTCGAAGTTGGATTCAAAAAGCAGTCAGTGCGTGTTTTTGGGTTATGGTCATGATGAATTTGGTTACAGATTGTATGATCCAGTGGAGAAGAAGCTTGTCAGAAGCAGGGACGTGGTATTTGCTGAAGATCAGAATATTGAGGATATTCAGAAAGCAGTAAATGATTCTTCTCATAGCAGCTATGAGCCAATTGATGTGGAGCCTATTCCTTTGCAGAATGCTCCAAAAGTAGTGCCAGGTGAGGCCATTGGGCAGATACATGATAGAGAAGGACAAACAGACATGCCATATATTCCTAATCCAGATGACGACGATGACGATCAAAATTTGGAGGGTTCTTCCTCATATGCAAATCAACATCCACGAGGGAGCGACGTCCCTCAACTAGATATCTCGCACGTGACTATATTTTGTTGATTGACAGTGGTGAGCCTGAATGTTATGATGAAGTCATGCATGATGTGCACAAAGAAAAGTGGATGGAAGCCATGAAAGATGAGATGCAGTCACTTTACGACAACCACACTTTGCGACAACCACACCTTCGAGCTTGTGGAGTTGCCCCAAGGCAAGAGGGCATTGAGAAACAAATGAGTTTTTAGAGTGAAGCATGATGAAAACTCTTCAAACCCAAGATACAAAGCTAGGTTGGTTGTGAAGGGATTCAATCAGAGGAAAGGAGTTGACTTTGATGAGATATTCTCACCGGTAGTCAAGATGTCGTCTATCAGAATTGTTCTTAGTTTGACAGTCAGTCTTGATTTGGAGATCGAGCAGATGGATGTGAAGACAACTTTTCTTCATGGTGATCTTGATGAGGAAATTTACATGATGCAACCTGAAAGTTTCATTGTAAAAGGTAAAGAAAACCATGTTTGCGATTAAAGAAAAGCTTGTATGGTCTGAAGCAGGCACCTAGGCAGTGGTACAAGAAGTTCGAATCATTTATGGGGGAGTATGGCTACACCAAGACTACTTCAGATCACTGCGTCTTTGTGTAGAAATTCTCAGGTGATGATTTTGTCATTTTGTTGATTTATGTTGATGACATGCTTATTGTTGGTAACAATACATCGAGAATTTTAAGTTTGAAAATGGAGTTGAACAAGTCTTTTGCTATGAAAGACTTGGGACCTGCTAGTCAGATTTTGGGTATGAAGATCACGCGAGATAGGAAGTCGAAGAAGCTATGGCTATCTCAGGAGAAGTACATTGAGAAGGTACTTCAAAGATTTCACATGGACAAGGCAAAGTCTTTTATCACCCCTCTTGCAGCGCATTTCAAGTTGAGCACCAAGCAGAGTCCAAAGACAGATTTAGAAAAGGAAGATCTGGAGAAGATTCATTATGCCTCAGTCATAGGTAGTCTGATGTATGTTATGGTATATACTAGACATGATATTGCTCATTCAGTTGGAGTTGTTAGTTGGTTTGTCTCAAATCCAGGAAAGAAACACTAGGAAGCAGTTAAATGGATTTTGAGATATCTTCGTGGGACTAGCAGTTTTTCACTTTGTTTTGGGGCAGAAAAACCTATTCTTGTTGGCTATACAGATTCAGACATGGCAGCAGACATTGATGGGAGAAAATCTATATCTGGTTTTTTATTGACATATGCAGGTGGTGCAGTTTCTTGGCAATCCAGACTTCAAAAATGTGTAGCATTATCTACTACTGAATCTGAGTTTATTGCAGCTACAGAGGCGAGCAAGGAGCTACTATGGATGAAGAGGTTCATGCAGGAACTTCAGTTTAGTCAAGACGAGTACGTGCTTTACTGTGACAGTCAGAGTGCTATTCACCTTGGAAAGAATTCTACTTTTCATGCAAGGTCAAAACATATAGACGTGAGGTATCATTGGATACGTGATGTTCTAGAGTCGAAACAACATGTTCTTGATAAGATCCATATAGATGATAATCCTGCAGATATGATGACAAAGTCTCAACCTAAAGAGAAGCATGATATGTGTAGAGACTTAGTTGGGATGACTGCCTTTAAGGCAGTATATTAATTTTTGTTCTTTTTGCAGGAATGTTCCCTCACTTGAGGCTGGAGGGGGAGCTTGTTGGGTCGGGTCCAGCCTCAAGTGGACCCGATCCAGCCCGTCACTTAAGTGACGGGCGGAGAAAAGGAAAAGGAGGGCACCCGATGGTGCCCCCCCACCCTCTCGATATCTCTCACGTCTCTCACTCTCTCTCTAGGTTTCTGTTCTGGGGAAAAAGAAAGGGGACCGGGAGAGCTTGTGGCTGCACATCAAGAGGAGAGGAGAGGAGAGGAGAGAAGGAGAAGAGGAAAGGAGAGAAGGAGAAGAGGAAGGATATGAAGAGAAGGTTGCGAGCTTGGCTTGAGCAAGATTCGATTCCAACGAGGAGGCCAGACGCATCTCCTCCCAATCCACGTTTTTGGGCATTCCACCGGTGATGTTTTTCCCTTGTTTTCTCATATAATTTTGATGAGATATTATTGTTGGAGGGTTGACTTTGTGTAGCCCCTTGTAGGAAAACTTATATCATTGATTGTAGTGGATTGAGTTTGGGTCGTAGTACCCCGTGGTTTTTACCCTCATTGTTTTGAGGGGTTTTCTACGTAAAAATCTTCTTGTGCATTTGTGATTACTTGGTTATTGTTTTGTCGCTTCTTGCATGATCGATTTGGGCTATACTTCATTGTTGAATCATTTTAGTAGATTTGGGTCCTATCCTCGTTTTATCCCAACACTTTGTCGGTTAGCATTAATAATGTACATTATCCTTTAAGGTGGGGTAAGCTTCCACGACGATGAACATGAAAATTGCACTAAGAAACAAAAAAAATAAAAAAAGAGCATATACATTGCAGTATATATATTCCTTTCCACAACAAAAAAGAAAAACTCTTGGAACTGAGACGAGTCTATGGCTTAAAATTAATGAAACTGACGACACAGTCTCGAGTGACCACATAATTTCTTATTGAATGGTAGAATCAAATACTGTTCCTACTCACCCTATGACGTGCATATTGTTGTCGAACTTAACTCAAACAACTATGGTATAGGGGACCTTGTACTTTCTAAAAACAATATTGTCATTGCAATATTTTCCAAATTATGTTTTCGATTTCCTTCTTTCTTGATTTTTTTAATGAGGGGCGTGGTTCTAACCAAATGCATCAACCATTACATGACAAAACATACGAACATATCGTAAGAATATAAAAATGTAAAAAAAAAAAATAGCTTGCCAAAATCTCCGGGGTAAGTTCCGCTTAATCTCAAAAAATCCATCGTGCTGACTTCCGTGAGATATTTGAAAAGCTTACTTGCAAGTCAGGTCGGGATCTTAATCTCAGATCGAGGCAAACACTTACCTCGTTTTGCCAAGAGGGTCAACTTACGGGCTCTTTCAGTTGATCAAAGGCTTCTTATTCTTTTTAATCGAATCAAACCTTAAATCTCATCTAACCACATGGTAAAAAAAGACAAGAAAAGTCTGCAAAATAATTGTATAGACAAGGCTTTCCCCACACGTTAGCTCCTTATCCCTGAGCAACCTTTTCAAAGCTAATGTACAAAAGAAGTAGAGCTAATTATTGGAAAAAAAACAAGGGAAGCGGACCCTACCTTTGCCGATAGATAAATGAAAAGAAGGAATATGAGAGACATGGAGAAAGGAGAACCATACAATCTGTGGCCGATAATTACACCAATCTTCTTGAGTACTCTCTCTATAGGGAAAGTAGAAAGGAAATTAAAATACTTCTCTCTTATCAACGCCCTTCACTCTAGCTAGCTACTCCCACGGCCAACTTTGCCTCTTTCCTGTTCTTCCTATCATCTTAGTCGTGTTGTTTCATGAAGCCACCTCGAGCATAAAGACTTCATAGTCATCTTCTTTCAGTGGGAGGACTCTCCTCTCTCTCTCTCTCTCTTTTGGCTCGTCTTGTGCAAGGGAATGTCTAGTTTGCCATTCGGTTGAAGCGCCGCTGCCCGTCTGCAGCTGGGTGACTGTGTCGTTCTGTCTTTCCTCTCTCACTCCGCCTTTCTTATTTTTGTATGCATTGTATTGTATATTTCTTCTTTCTGCTTCTGTTTTTGCAGTTTGTTTTTGTACTTAGGGGACCTCTTGTCTTCAAATTTTGTTATACATTCCCATTTTATCGTCTCTCTCTTTCTATCTCTTTTAATGTTGACCAAATGCACAATCTTCAGGTGAAAACAAAAATTGCAGTGCTTTAACAAACACGTGCAGTACATGGCAGTTCTTTACATTTGGAGAGTCATTTAATTTGGATGGCATGGTCTCCTCTGACATTTTAGGTCAAAGAAGCAATTAATAAATCTCTCGAAACCGAAACGACTCAAAATCCCTTCAAACTTAGGCCCAACCTTCCACGAAGCAGCTGCAAGAATATAAGTGATTTAAATAGTGTTTTTCTAGTAAGGCCCTGGAAATCTCTTTTTTTTTCACAAAGGAATTCTTGTAATTGAAAAGAAGGAAAATTTCAAAAAATAGACTTAAATTCGTGCTGACAAAAGTTACGGCCTTTTCTTGCAGTTAAATTTTACTTCATAAAAGGCAGTCATCTCACATTGAGCCTAGGATTTTACTAACATAAGCTAGGTTAACGTGATCACACAAGAACAAAATGACTTTTATGAAGTCAAATTAACGTTAAGTTCATTCATCATACAATAAGAAGGAATAAAAGAAAGCAGCCAGTAGATCAATATTGAAAAGAAGGAATCCGGTGACATAGAGAAAGAAGAGCCATACAATAATTGGCCGATAATCGTACCAATCTCTCTCTAGCTATCTGCTACCATGGCAGATTCTTCCATTTCTTGTCCTTCCTTTGTGCTCTGGTAAATTTTCTTTTCCCATCTAACATTCTTAGTTTAAGAATGTTCATTATGACACGATAACTTTTTGATAACTTAAGAAGGTTCTTCAAGAAAAATCAAAGTGTATTACTATTGCTAGCCATTATTTCAATCTCATGCAATTTTTAAGACTTTAAAACGGTAAAACTTACTGATCTAGGCAATTGAAATTTTAAAAATAATCTTATTTTTCTTCTTGGATTAACCATAAAAGAACTTAACTATGTTACAAGTAATATGAAAAATTTGGTGTATTTTTTTATTATTGTCAATTTGTAAGATACGTTTCTTATGGTTAATAAGGTGTGGGCTTTTACGATAATGGCGAAAAAAGGAGGATGAATCAGAACTGGATAAAAGACAAAGGCGGCTTCCGTGTCGGTTAGCGTTACTGTACGTATTGCTTTGCCAAGTGCACATGCGTTGCACTCTTGTCGGCTCCACCACGACCACAGAAAAGTTGAACAAGAAAAATTTTAGGGAAACAATAAAAAAACAGAAAAGAAAAGAGCACATACGTTGCACTACATTTACACACTATTATGAATCAAATTCTATATCTAATCTGCCCACATATCCTCAAGAAAAGAAAAGAAAAGAAAAATTCAGAAACTGTAAGAAGGGCACATGTGGGTTAGACGTAATGCTTTGAGGACAAAGGCGGCTTTCGTGTGGGTTAGACGTAATGCTTTGAGGAGGGCACATGCATTGCACTCTTGTCGGCTCCACCAAGACCAGAGAAAAGTTGAACAAGAAAATTTTCGAGAAACAATAAAGAACAGAAAAAAAAAAAGAGCACATACGTTTCACTACATTTACACACTATTCCTCATGCCAAACAGCCCTTAAA
>JAANDH010000085.1:428434-521857 GCA_011799765.1 Nymphaea thermarum | reverse complement strand
TGCGAATAAGTGGCTGCAAGAGAGTCCCACATATCCTTTGCACTTTCCTTGTGCAAGACTTCGTTGGCAATGTCTTGAGAAAGAGTGCCAACAATCCAAACCATAACGAGGGAGTTATCTTTAAACCATGTAGTATATTTTCCTATCTTCTGTACGGGCTCGGGCTCCAATATGAGATGCTCCTTGTCATGAGCAATCACGGTACGTTTCACTTGCATTGCCCACATCTCGTAATTTCCTCCATTCATTTTGGTGATAAGACTAGAAAACGGGGAACTCTTCATCTCTCCCGAAGATACGAAGGAAGATGTATTAGCCTCACTGCTAATTTCAGACATCTTTAAACACAAAGGAGGAAACCGAGCCACGGAATAAGAAGTGCAGGCAAAAATACAGTCACATATGTAGAGACAACATGCTAATCATCAAGTAATACGCAGTCAAACGTACGATACAAGCCATAAATCTGATCGGCTGAAAGAAGCAAACAAGAGTAAAGCTGAGAACGCTGATCACAGAAATAGAGCTGACAACATGCTGTTTTGGCAGAGATGAAGCCGATAACGCTGAGCAGAAAGAAGCCGACGAAGAACTGCGAAGAGAGAAATACCAGAAGGTGACAACTGTGATCAGCGACAATGGATGTTGCCACAGGAGACTGCAAACAACGCTGAGAAGAAGATCAGCGTGCAGACTAGCTGTAGGAAGCAGAGACGAGCGGACTGGCAACGAGCGACAGGCGCTGAGAGACAGGCGGCGCTGAGAGGCAGGCGGCGGTGGTGCTGAGAGGCAGGCGGCGGTGGTGCTGAGAGGCAGGCGGCGGCGGTGCTAATGGAGACAGGCGGAGTTGGGAAACAGACGACTCACTGTAGCAGACGATAGCCAGCAGAGGGCGCAGGCGACGAACAGGTGACGTGAGACGTGCAAAGGGCAGAGGGCGACGTGAGACGACGGACGGGAGTCGGGCGATGGCAACAGTGGAGGCGTGCGATGGCAACAGGCGACGGACGGGAGTCGAGCGATGGCAGCAGTGGAGTCGGCTTGACGTGAGACGGGCGGCGACGACAACGAGTGGGCGGCGGCAGCTGGCGCCGATCAGGCGGCGGCTGGCGCCGCTCAGGCGGCGACGACTTGCTGAGGCGAAGGATTCGACGCGGTCTCTGATACCATGATGAAATCAGAGAGCTAAACTTTGATATTAATGAAAATAGCCCTAACTCCTCTTTATATAGAATAGAGGAGAGGGTAAAAATTACAAAGGAACCATACAAAGAGGACTTATTACAGAAGTACCCTCTAGAACTTAAAACGGAATATAAACCTATCTTAACAGATATATATATATGCATATATAGCAACTAACCTGGGACAACTCAAACAATCCTGTCTTTCCTTTCATTAGATGCTCAAACTCAAAGTAATTGTCCATGAAGAAAGAGATAGAGTTGTTTCAACTTTCAATTGTCAAACAGTAGTCTGTTATGATCTAATTTCCTTATATATATATATATATATATATATATATATATATATATATATATATAGGTAAAAGGCTGCCACAATGGTTACCTCTAGAACAAGCCATACTACTGGGACTGCATGCCTCAAGCGAACACATTTTCAAATGATAAGAAATCATGACAAACAAGAAACCTCTGATGAAATATTCTTCACATTAAGAACAATTGTACAAGAGGGATGAATCCATGAGATACTGCGTCAGGCAACCAGTTAACAGTGAAATACATCATGAAAAGGTCATACAGTACAGCTGCAGTTCTCTCAAACAAAGAAAAGCATCAGGAAATTACACCAGGTAAAAGCAAAATTTTTATAGATAAACAAATATAGTGGCTCAAGCACTTTTCCCAGGACAAATATTTTGTGTGCTATGTAAGTCATAAACGTCACCTTGTGTTAGCATGGGTAGGAAACAACTTCCTTGTTTACACCTTGAATTGTACCATCCCACTTGGACATTAGGAAAAAATAATAGCAATACATGACAATCTGAAGGTAGCCAAATGTGACAATTGAAGACATGCAATTAATATCAGGTTCCAATAGAAGCTTTTTCTACCTTAAATGTGAGCACCATAAGCCCACCTAGAGCAACACACATTGCTGCAGCTATCAAGGTCAACATAGCATGAAAAGAAATGTACGAGCTTAGAAAAAAAACAATTGCTGTAGAGGCACTCTGCCACACCTTTAATTGAGCAAAGGCTGCTTCCTGCACCATATTATATACATTAAGATGCTACCTTTCCAGACCAGCCAGAATAAAGATTCATGGAGGAAATTACAAACAAGTTGTGAAGCAACAAGGAAACATCATGCAAAGTCGACAAGCATAAAAACCAAAAAGAATACACGAGAACCTGAAAACTATAAAACATAAAAAATGAGAGAAGATGATCGCGTATGCCCAGTTTTAATTCTGTGAGATGAAGCAACACATCCAGTTAAGAGTAAAAAATTAAATGCCAAATTACTGCATATCAAAGTCACAGATAATGGAAATCTTTTGAAAGTATTGCAGAAAATAATGTGAGAAAACAACCAAAGAAAATCTTTAGATTTTGAACTCAATATGCCCAAAATCTTGCTAAAACCAGATTTTTGTAATAAGACTGTATTGTTGTTTGGGTTTTACCATAAATTTGTTAAAATACTTGTATCTTCTTATTTTGGTCAAAGTCTATTTTCGTCCTTTTATTGTAATATGTTATAACTGGTTTTACTGTTTTAACCCTCATAAGTGAGAGCAGTTATGTACTTTAACTTATTTTCTGTAACTTTATTCAGGGTTACGTTCTTTGCTTTTAGTCTTTGTCTCTTGTTCTCTTGAGCCAAGATTTGTACTCATTGTGGCTGCTGCTGCCATAATAGCAAATTTGAAGCTAATGAATATTTGCTTTGAACTTGCATTTTAGCTGGATTTCTGTTATGGGTCTGAAGTTCTAACAAACTTTAATTTCATAGCAACTCAATTAATGGGAGTTCGCTAAATTAAATGAACTTGAGCTTTTAACACATGCAGAATATCAATGGGAGAACAACATAATAATAATGAGACTTTGCCATGTAACACTATCTCCAGTGCAGACACGATATAAGAATGGACATGATGCATCATCCAGGAGAGAAAGAAAAGGACCAAAGCAAAGGCCTCTCAGATACTCTTCTCATTTTGAAGGCAGCAATGGGCAGGAGGGGAAAAAAAAGGAAACTAACGTGGTCCTATACCATAAAACTCAGTTAAAAGCTCAAAGCCAAGAAGTGTGGACTGCCATTAGCACTTTAGAGAAACATACACACATAAAATATCAAAATTACACGAAAAAAATTATCACAGGTAAGTTCCTTAGAAGACCAACATTTATGAGGCACAAAAAATCGTACATATTATCTGCACCAATTAATTCACATGTTACATGTAGTAATATCAGTGGAATTTTTTCTGTAGTATGACAAAGCTTGCTAATACATTATTGAAAGAAGATAGAGAGCCTAGAGGGTGCATTTGCTTCTTCAAAGTAGTATAACCCATAACCTCAAGTTTGTAAACAGTTGAGCATTATATAGCCCTAAACAAACACTGCAATCTTAGTTTGAGAAGCAGGTTTAACCATTACTTCGTCAGACGTAAATAAAATTAACCTATCTACCAACTCCACTTTCCTTTTTCAGGATTCTATAAAGGATCCAATCCCATGATTTATTTCAGGTTAAGGCTACTAGAGGATAGGTTTCCAAAATTTACTCCTGCACCAAGGTTTGGCTGTAACAGACGCACCTAATGCTCAGGGAGTACCACGAGACGATAAGAAACATGAACCCCATCTGGTTGGATGAAAATAATATCAAAATTTGGGCGTAAGGTCCTTTGCTAGGACAAATATCTAATCAGGAGTTTCAAACAAGGACAATCCACGGCAGCTCAAGCAAAAAATATCGATATGATGGTTAGATGAACCTCAAACATGACGTTAATAATTTTATCTGTCTACTTCCTTCCTATGACAGGGTGGCTGAGATAAATTTCCATGGACTTTTAGGGTAGTTTGGCAGCAGGGACACTTGGTAAATGTCCCATGAATCTGCCTCAAAGATTGGAGTAGGTTCATAGAATAATAGTTCTAGTGTCCAAGGAACTTGCCTCAATCTTTGAGGCAGATTTATGGGACACTCACAAAGTGTCTTTGCTGCCAAACGTCCCCTTAGGTTCGGCAAGAGTGGAGTGTGATTCCATTAGAAAACTTTATCAAGCCTACGAATGAAAGTGCAATATTTGAAAGTTTATTTCTCATCAGTCATCCCTTTCACGGTTAATTCTAAATTAATTGCACCATAATGTACCCTAACAAGACACTATCTGTTGTCTGTCTTATTTATATTTGTGGTGCCTACACTAATCTTATCATCCAACCACTCTTGTTGATCTTAAAAAGCTAAGACTTGGCTTCAAAATTTATGCTTCTTTGCTTGCTCCAAGTCCTAGCACCAGCCAAACTAATTCTTTAAACACGGGAAACTAACATCCCAATCTCTAACCCACATTACAATAGTTAAATTATCACCTTCAGAATTATAAAGCAGCAATTTTAGCATTTCCATACTATATTTAAAACCTATGTCAAGGAGAAATATGTGACAAACTATTTTACTTGGATAATTCTGCATCAACACAGATATGATCAAACGACAGAACAACATAACAAGAACAGCCGCATAAAACTGGACTAAAGCATAAGAATTTCAAAAAACATGGGCATCAACACATGACTTCCAGGTGGGAGGGGTTGTTCTTGGTCAGACAGCTATTTTCTGCTACTATGCTGTCTCGGTGCAGTTCCATTCCAGACCATACTCTGGAAATTGAACAGTTGGTTCAGGGTGGACCCTCTCTTTCTCAAAAACTACCAGCTACATGATCTGATAAGGGATATTGGTCGAAGTTAAATGCAATCACAACCAATCTGACTTGAGAAAAATTCCGGAGTTATGTTATCTGGAAAAACATTTATTCCCATTTGGCATAAACCTTTTGCAGAACTGGATATCCTTGCACAGTTTTGTAACAATTTCAAATTAAAACGTTCCCATATATGAACAAGATCCATAGAAACCTAGGTCCCAAACTGATGGAAAATCCATCAGTCTTCATGGACGAAAATAACTTTGGTGTTTCCTGAACGTCCATATGACCAGTGACATATTCAAACTGCAAATAGGCTACATGTCAACTGATAATATGGTCACCTTTTCCTCTTTTCAGTTGCATAGTAACCTTCCCATGACAAGGAAAGAAAGGAGAATCGAGCACAAGAAGATACACCTGGCAACTAACTCACAGAAACACTCTTACACATGCACACGTTGTTATCACTGCAAATTACATATATATGCAACTCATGCAAAACATCATGCAATTTCTTGATACCCCGAGGGTCCTTCATATATAATATCAAGCTAAAATCAATACCATGTCATGTTTGAAGAGCATGCCAAGAAGCGCATTTATCTGGGTATTGTAAACTCCATCACCTATTCCCCATAAGGCTGCCATAATCAATGGATACAAGGTTCTCGATGCTCCAGCTACTAGGCTGTTTCAAACAAAAATGGTGAAAACACTCAACCAAGAAAAAAAAAATACATTGAACAAAAATCTATAACAGAAGAACTTTCCAGAATTTGATTGTAAGAAATGATAAATTGTAGAAAATACCTGTATTTAAATAGCATCCAGAAAAGCACGCAAATTTGAAAGAAAGACCCAAGAGAAATTATCACTGTAATGGAAATAAGACTTGAAGTAAGTCTGCCTGAGACCAGCGAACACTGAAAAATAAAACACCAGTATAAGCAGTCCAATCATTCACTCAAACTTCAAGATGATAAGCTTGAGTCACTAGTAAGGCAACAAGTTAGACAGCAGATACCAAACAGATTCAACACTGGTTACAAAAGGGAATAGAAATTCTGTATACAATCGAAGAAGCCTCTAACAAACTGACCTTCTCCGACCTAATGTTTTTTCACCATCCTTCTTAAGAAAGAAGCCTTCTATCATAAGAAAGAAGGCCTTTTGTCAAATGATCATTCAGGATTGATAGACCTAAATAATAATTTTAAGATAGAAGTTGGCCTCCGAGTTACATAAAAACCATATTGCACCACATTCACACGAAACCAGTTTCTCATGTGGGCATCCATTTCATGGAGAAGTGACCTTCATCACTCAGAGCATCCAAAGGTACCCCTAGGTAAGTAAGACTGGGACCTCCATGGAATAGCAGAGTAGCCAACAGTTACACTCTCTCCATTTAGACGCAGCATCAAAATATCACCCATATGGGTGAAGAAAAATAAATCCATATCTTTCCGACAGAAAACTATGATTCAGTTAAACATGTTTTTGCCTTCTGATTGGTAAATCTGAAAAAAAAAATGTCAGAGGAAACAACTAAAGCATATAATACCATTAATGTTGGATGACGAGGAAAAGATCCATATTTTCCCATGGAAAGTGATGATTATGAATCCGCGCTATAAGTATTTACAAAGATGACATAGGAATTAAATTATTAAATTGCTCGCAGCTCCAGCTTCCATGATCCATTACATAAATTAGCCAGATAATATACACTGTGGCCACAAATATAGCGACATTTTCAAAAATATCATGATGTTTACGATAAAAACAAGAAAACAAAAAAAAAAACAGCAAAATACATGATATTTCCAAAGTATCGTCAAAAAATATATATTGTGTTTTTTCATCTGAGTTTAAATCTGCGGTCAAACAGGGGCAGTCTTTGGTACTTTTCAAAAAAATTAAAGCTTTAAACTTTAAACTGCATGTGCTCCATTTCCTTTGTAAAGAAAAGGTTTTAAAGAGCAGTTTTTGGACTTTTTTGCTTTTGTTATGGTAAAAACAGAAAAGGAAAACCAGGATTAGGGATTTTAAGCCATCTTCCCTCACGATATGTTTTGGACCTTGCTGCTCTATGGAGAGAGAGAAGGGAAAAATCACCTGCGGTCCTACGGTAAGTTTATTTTTTCTAGCCTTTATTTCTTAATTTTCTTTACAGACTTCCCTTCACTCCCAAAAGTTTGTTTTGTCTTTTAACTATTTACTAGAGGAGCAGCAAGCTTTACCTAGTTCTAGTATTTATACTTCAAGTTCTGTTTTTTTGTTTTTCAAGTTTTACTTCTATTTCATGCCTCCTACTTAGTTTTTTGTGTTATTTTATTTTTACATAATTTTCTGATTGTTTTATATTTTTTTAAAAAAAATTGCCAAGATTTTCTCGAGACTTTTCTGAGAAAATAGCTTCGCGGAAAAGTATCTGAGAAAAACTCGCTGAATATTTTCCCAAGAACGATATTTATGGTATACACATATAAGCTTACTTCCCCACATCAGAGTTTCTGAATTTGCAACCAGCCCACCCCACGTGATATATCCACAGAGCTGTTCTAGCCAAATTATTTGATTGGACAATCTAAGGCTAGGTGCTTAGCTACAAAAGCAAGCTAGTCCACGTCATTCGGTTGGCACAATCTAAGGTGGGCCACACCTTTGAGAACAGATCTAAATGTCAATCTGCACAAGTATATGTGAAACTATTTGCCATGATGTCTGCTCCAGTCCAAATACATCTTAACAGAAATCAAATAGGAACTGGGTCCAGTCATCTAGTGCAAAAATTTATCAGCCAGAAAAATTTTAACCAGTTGACATTGTTGAGGTCCTGGACATTCAAAAGGAACCAAAATTTCACTGTAAGTGTACTTACAATTGCATCGCATCCACCAAATAATGCCATTGCACCTCCAACGCCAGATATACCAAGTGCAGGAGTTACTATATATTTGGTGAATTCATCCCTAACATTAACAAATAAAAAAATAAAAAATGAAGACAATGCAGAATGAAGCTTTTATCATATTTGCAACACATCATGGTTAAATATTACAGCGACTCCCATAGAAAATTCCTATCAATTACAAAAGGACTCTTACCATATGAATGCTTGTTGCAGGCCTGAATATGCAAGAAGAGGAATAAGCAAAAGCATCCTTTGGTTGAGGAGGGGGGCTACAATTGAGTTCACTATTCCTGAACAGGAGAAATGACATCGGGAATCATCTGAAACCTCCTCCTTTTTGGTATCCCGTTTATGCAGAAAACACATCAACATGGTTCCCAATGCCATGCTCCCAAGGAAAACCATAAACAACAAAGTTGTGCGACTAACATGTTCATCCTCCTACAATCATGCACAATGAGATTAATGTTGGAGGTCGACAAACAGCGCAGGCCAGGGGCCCAGGAATGTAAAAATCTAAAGAAGGTACCATCAAGAAAATATTGATTGAATATATGATATAAGATACTAATCTTCTTTGGACGTACTGTCAAATACACTTGCAAACATAGTTGAGCAAACATGTTTATGTCATTTTTTCCAAGTTCACTAAATAATGTGCCAATTTGATTTTAAGGAGACTTACCACTTTGACACGCCCAACCTAAATCATTGACATCCCAAAGGATTCTGGCTGGAACACAGGACATCGTCCCAATAAGAGCAAGCATCACATCATAGAGACTATCTACACCACAAACCATTAAAGTGCGCCACCCCGGCCACCCAATGGAGATACAATCTTGACTAGTCAAAATATTATATTGGATCCATGAGATGCCAAGATTTTTTGCGAGGAATCATTAGATTAGATTCAAGAATGTGCAACTTTGCAGTTCTTTGACATCCAATGGACTCAGTAACGAAAAAAGTTACCATCTCAAGTAGGTAACTGAGAAACAAAAATGAAAACTCACATACTGACAAAATTTATATGGTGCAAAACTACATTGCATGTACACAGGGAAAGAGAGGGAGAGACCTATATATAAAACACTAAGTACACCATAAATTCATAACTAGACAAATTTTAAAATCATACGGTGGTTTTCTACATCAATCATCATCATCCTAAGCAGTTGGTAATATTTATAAAGAGCTTTTCAGAATGACAATAAAATTCTTATAAATTATGATGGAGACACGGGATGAATGAAAATTGAAACCAGTGTCATTTTTCTTATAAATTCGTCAGGGGCAAAAAAAATTGTGGGGAACTTGGTTGTGAATAACTATAACATATAGTACATCATGCATGTGTTCATATGTATGGATGTGTATCAAGTACTGATGCATTTATGCAACTTCTAAACACTCTCTCAAGCAGCACAGCAGTTCCTCAAATATTAAGGGCCAAACTTTCAGCTCTAGTTATAATGCACACAAATAAACATGGCATATTAAGAAAAAGAATGCAACTTTTTCTTTGAGGTTCTTTAGAGGCAACACGATATGTTTGCCAATAACACCAAAACTCAAAGCTCATTCTTACCCTTTTGCTAAACCAGGAGGACTTCAAATGCCAATTTTCTACTTGTATTAATTCTTCACACAAACAATGTTGTTCCTCTAGCCCTCCCCACTCAGATATCATCAAGAGAGTTCTTTCATCCATTTGCCCACAAAAAAATTATAAAGTATAAACAGAAAGCACATACATTTTGTTTCATGTTACATCAAGATCAATGTCCAAATTACATCGACATAACCTTCAGGAACTATATCAAAGACATGCTGTTTTGGGCAATGTCAACTGTCAAGTCTCAAAGTAAGCTTTTATTCAAGGTGATTGAACACGATCGCTCAGAATAGACACAGAATACCTCTTCCAATGACAGATTGTTCAACAGTGAAATCTGTGAAGCACAAAAAAGGATGAATGTGGTCACTAACCGTTTTATTTTTCAATAGTATGAATGAGAGCAGATTACCTACAACCTGCAATTAGCCAGCTCAAAAGTCAGCATAATGCATGTCTGATCAACCAAGTGAATAATAAATATTTACATTTACAGACCAGAACATTCCTGACAAACAAACATGTGATCTAGCCAATTATCCAAAAGACATTCCCAGGAATGAAAGTTATAGCCAGTGACTGTTTTGTAATTCAAAACAAACGCATGGAACACCTCAGAAATGCACCTGTGTGCTTGCAAACATTGCCCAAAATTCCCCATTGAAGTGCCCAATAACAGTTCCTTCATGTAAATGGGAATCACTTGCATGGCTACGAGCAGCAGATGTAAGATATGTTCCCTGAAGTCAAAGCAATGAAACATAAGGGATTTCACATTAGCTTATCATGGAGAATGTCAAAAGGACGGAACCTAACATTCCACCAAGCATGAGATTACCTGCCCAACCCAAATAATGGAAGCAGAAAAGCCAAGGTAGACTGAAGCAGGAAACATTGTGTACCTATAAATTGCAAACAAGCTGTTAACGACACTCAAAATTTGCTCAAGAAAATGTGCTCACATGAACATCCCTCAGGAAGGCACTAACCTGCTAAACATACAAAGGAGACACCGTTGGGCATCCTTCCTAAAGGATGAATTATTCCCTTGTATGTTGTACAGGTGTGCTATCTTAAGTTCTTAACCATAGTCCCATATTATGTGCTAAACAGTTGCTTATAAACCAAATTTGACTGTTTATTCCTCTCCACAGCATTTCAGTAAACCTAAACCAATAATTTTTAAAGACTTTTTGAAATTGAGGCTAAATGATAAAAATCTTCTAAGATAATTACCTAAAATTTGTCAACAATAACGATTTCAAATCACAATTATACTCTAGTTCATACGACTCATGAAAATGGCCTTGTGGAAAGGATGACACGTGCACACACATATGATGCAGTGAAGCTTATGTATGTCATGGAGATGATTTTAAGTGAATCAGGTTGGGTCAATATCAAGTCCAAATGTCAAAACAAATTCTGGCTCTTTTCTTTAGAGCAGAAAGGAAAACCAGTTCATATATTGAAATCTTTTCGAACACCGCCCACCCCCCTTCTCTCTCTCTCCCTCCCCCTCTGTATGTATAAGTAAACCCCTTTGGTTATCATCCTAATTACTGAAAGTAATATTTTCTATGTAGTAAGCAATCGTACACAACCACATGTACTTGTGACCTCATTTCTTAACTCTCTCAATATTCAGCTTTTGAAGAGAAAAACAATATCTTATTGGTAGATGAGAAGAAAGAACTTGAGAATTACAGCTGAAACAGTGGCGTATCCACATGGTGACTGGTGTGGGCAACTGCCCACACCAGTCTCTTAAAAGTTCTTTATTTTTAAATGGGAATCTTAAATATTTATCCTTATATATATAAGTGTCCCACCAGATTTGAGTATTATTAAACAAGTGCCCCTCCAGCGAATTTTTCTGGCACCACCACTGGGCTAAAACCAGTGATTCCAATTGAACTAGAAGTAACCCAATGCTTTCATTGTATATGAAAGATTTACAATATCTTGATGGACAAAAATGTGCTTCAGTATAAACAATAATACATATTGCCCTTTATACAGAACACAAGTACAAAGCAAAGATGCTGATACTTTGGATCTAGGATGAATCTATGACCCACTTCGAAATAAGATATTTTATTAGCCTCTTGCAAGTTGTGCTCGGTGATAAACTATGGATAACTTGTCCTTCAAAAGCCAAAATATGTTCTCTGTCGTCAGCCTTTTTGTAAATAGAGTTGCCACCTGCTTTTAAGTTAGAATGAAGTGAGGCCCAAACTCTTTATCTTCCACCATTTTCCTAATGAAATGCCTGACTAAATTTTTGATTTTTTACGTTACATTACATACCCAACTTTGGACAGGACACTTACGCAGGCTACCACAATAAATTATACATCTCTCATTTATTCACAAATTTCATTTGGTTGGTTTCTGGAAGTTGTCGTACAACATACTGGACCGCTTTCGTGGATACTTGCATAGATATGCATGAACATTCAAGCGGTGTTGTAGTATGCATATGATACAAAGAAAAAGCAAGTGGACATACCATTTTGGAATCAAATTTGAAGCAATAAATATCAAATAACCAGTTGTTCCCAAAAGTAGTGCATTCTTGGAACCAATTTTCTTCACTATAGGAGATGCCACCAACGAAAAGAGCGTTAATGAAAGATACAAAATTCCCATGGACGTTGTGCCCAGATCATTTTCCTGAATCAAATTTCAAATCCAAAAAGCAATAAGACAGAAAAGATTGCAAGGAAATGTTCAACAGTTATCAACTGAAATTTACAAATATTCCATTAGAAGAGGTCCAAGATAAAAAGAGAGTAAACAAAGAAAGCATAGCAAGACAAGTTCGTTTAAAAATGTTACACATAAACTGATGTATATTCACTGTCCCGGATATGGACAACACTTGACAAAACCAAGATAGACACAGAGGGTTGCTGAACATAAGACCCTGTCACGTGTGTTCGATGCGATTTGTATTTTCTTTCTTCGACTTGGACTTAATTTTCAATCACCTGCCCGAAATGCACCAGCTGAAGTTGCCCCATATAGCGGACTACAGTTAGCCCATTTCTTGGACTGTCGTCGGCTGGAAAAACCGCCCAACTGCATTTTCGTTTTCCCCACACGGGCTTTTAAATCAGTTTGATTTTGCTGGTAATAAAGAAATAGATGCTCGTTGCTCCTCCTAGGCGCTTTTGATGTTTCCTTTTACTAGTAGTTGTTTTTTTCTGAAAGGCTTTTTAAGCTCCCTCCAAACCACAACCCCCTCACCCCCCGCCCGCAAAAAAGAAAAAAAAAAAAACCCACCAACCACAAAACCCCTACCAATACGGGAAAACCCCGTGAAATAAGGTTACGGCATTCAAGCCAGTGTTATAGAGGGCGTACGCTTCATTGGAACTTGTGAGCACACCTGCCTACTTATGAACATGTAAACTGGAAATCACGAACGCAGTCAAGATACATAAAATCTAAAGAAAATAACTAACTAAAGGAGCAATAATCTAGAAACCACCGACTTATTGTGGCCTTTCCTTTTCCCAATCGTATGATTCATATGCAGCAAATATCGAACATGAACGAAAAAATTGGAAGAAATCGAAACCCAACCCGTTAAAAAGAGTTAAACACAAACAAGCGAAAGAGGGCTTTCCACCCAATTCTTCCAATTCAAACAGTCCGCTAGCACAAGGAACTAAGACTGATGGCCAAAAACCAACGAACACGGAAGAACAACGTCTACACGTAAAAACTTACAGAATTCACAGAGCTCTCCAGATTCTGAGCAGCCGCATAAGCCAGAAAGATGAGAAGGAACGCAACGCACAGCAAGTGAACATCTCGTGCGTGGTTTTCCCGCGACCCCGTGGCAGCTGCACCCGTCGAACTCTCATCGACTGTGAGGAGGCTGTCCCCCTCTTCTCCACCACCTACAGGCGCCATTGCCGCGACGATCCCTACCGCCATAGAGAGAGAGAGACGTACAGAGCCCTAATTTCTAGGAAAACAGTCGATCGCAGAGGAAGAAGAATTGCCGGGAGACGACGGAAAGGAATTAGAGTCATCGTCGCCACGCGTGCTGGCAGTCTGGGAGTAACGATCAATATCGTAGACGTTGATGCAAATAGACCGGGTCGGACCAAAAATCGGAAAATCTGAATCTGAAGCAGAGGTGGAGGCAGAGATCGCAAAACCCAATCCGAAGCGGACACGAACACGAAGGTGCGAAGTGGGTTCGGATATTGGTTTCATGACTTCATCATACAGTAGATCCAACTGAAATTAAAACCACCCAAGCAAAAATTTGCAGGAAAATATTACAAAATTCCGTATTCAGCGCTAACCATTTACTTGTAATTTCAAAAAATAGCCATACTTTGTACTCTTCAATAAAAAGCCAATTTTCATTAATAAAAGTTTGAAATGGAATTTTATTAACTTGATACACTAATAGCGTTAGCTGTAAAATTTATGCTTTAATTGTTTTAGTTAGCGTCTTTTTATTTTTCAGGTTAGCAGTATTTTTCCAAAACGTGTAGCTTTTATCTAAAAATTTGCAAGAGATCACTTTTTATAATTACTCAGAAATACGAACTCCTTTGGGAAAAAGGAAAGTTTCGTTTTGGCATTAGTGAGGTTAGAAAAAAGGGAACTTTAATGAGCCAGGAGGTGTTTGGAGGCTGGAATTTTTAGAAGTCTTCAATTGAAATTTTCATTTTTTATGGAATAGAAATTCTGTTATCAAACAAGGAACTTTGATTCTATAATTATAGACTCATTTTTTAATCAAAATTTCAGAATTGTGATTTTACGATATTTTAGGGCACATGTCATGATGGTTTTTAATTGATCGGTTCTATAATTTTAATTTTTGTTTTGCCAAACACATCGTTTTAATTTTGAAATCAAAATTTCAGACTATGGAATGTAAAGGAAGCTACAACTGAAATTTTCATTCCAAGACTAATTTGTGATGAAATTTGGTTTCTATAATTTTCATTGTAGAAACAAAGTTTAAGGCCATCAAACTGGAATTATATACTGATTTTTTTTTAATGAAAACTGATAAATAAATGCTTAAAATGAGCTTTTCTTAACAGAATAAACAAAAACCTATCACCCACCATCCTTCTTTGCTCTCATGAATTTCTAATATGTCACTTAAGAGAGAGAAACATGTTATCCGACAGACAAGCGTCCCCTTGCTCGTTGTTGATTATGGAGTAGCTCGAAAAGGATTTGGAGCTTAATAAATTGAATAAGTTTATCTAATAACATCATGTTTATATCTAAAAGATATTATGAATTATGAATTTATGGTCACCTGTTAATCACATTCAGATGCGTATGGTATTGGTTCTTTGAGATTGGGATGATGTCAACCAATATTACGACATAATTGTAACAATAACAAAAGGCATTATGTAATCTTTTGACCATATAATATGCTTTATATTTCCATATTTATTGCCATGTCAATCATGTATTTGCTTAATATAAGCAATTGAATGATTGTTCGTGCACTAATTTGCCAAGTCCTTGATATGTAAATCACTAGTATACGTGCACTCATTCACGTGTATGTTTTGCTAGACATTCAACTTGTACACCTCATGGTCATGGCCCATCTTGGTTACGCGTTGGCCATAAGCTAGTTATTTACATGAAACACAAGATTTGTTCGTTTGAAACGTCAAGCAAACTTAATTGCGTAACTTGTCCAAATGTTTGAGCTTTGGAGTAGAAATAGAATAAAACTCGCAACGCCACACTTTGAGACGTTTAATCTCATGTTGAAAATTGTGATATATCTTTAATGACTTATAAAGAGAGTTGCTACTAGTTATCTTGGTTAATAGTCCCTTTTTGTTTGAATTGAAGCTGCTAGTGGGCAACTTGAAATCCACCAAACAAGGGGCGTGAGCCCAGTGTGGGAGTGGGTCGGGCAGTTTTAGTAGTATTAGGGCACATTCAACACTTAGGGTTAGGTTCCTACACGTGCACGTGTACTTTAAAGGAGGTAGATCGTAATGCTCTAGTTTGAGAAGTTTAGTATCATATTGAATATTGTAGTAGCTCTTCAATTACTTGTAAAAAAGGGTTAAGAGAGTAGTCAGTTGCTTGAGTTTGTAGCCTTTTAGGTCAGAAATGAAGTTGTTAGGAGACTGGTTCAGATCAATCGGGTCAAAAGCCCAAGCCCAGTATGTGAGTGGGTCAGGTCGTTTCAGTAATATCAATGCACGGTTTAGGGCTCCCACGTGTGCAAATGTGCGTGCCTTAATGTAGATAGATTGTAACATTCCAGTAAGTTTAATCTCGTATCAAATAATATGAAAGTATTCAATGTCTTATCAAATGGGTTTTAGGTAACCTAGTTGTTTTGGTTCGTAGTTTTTTTTTTTTTTTTTTTTCATGCAAACTTAGTTAGATAAGTTGTCCATGTGTTTAAAAGTTCCGAACAAGTGCATTAAGTTCATGAGCATGCTTATAAAACATTGGCCTTATAAAAAATGTCGAACCACATTATGCTTTTTTTTTCGGCTTGTATCGGGAGTTTAATTAGCTTATTTCATCAAATGTGTTGAGTTATGTACCTGTGTACTTTTATTATTTATGAGGTAGAAATCATCCAACTTTGAAAATTCAAGAATTTGAGATGGTTAACAATACATTATATGTGAATATTTTGTTCAAATAGTGTATGTGCAATCTCATGTAAAAGAAATAGAGAAAGATTCAACACATAGGGTTGAAAAAATAATAATTTATATAAAATGTTTCGAAAGGTCGAGCAAACATATATGTAATGCGTTGTCAAATCCTTGGATATAACAATAATTACAAGAAGTGTCATTGAACACAAAAAGACAGGAGATCATGCATGCGTACACCTGCATATACATCATGCAATACAAATTGCATCTCCTTTTATGTATCGCATGACATTTAAACTTTATTGTGGCCGACACAACCACCTTTTCATGTGTTCTCCTGGATAATTCCACGATTTATTGGCATTTTTTTCATATAGACAAATCTTGAATGCACACATTTATATGTTTTACAAATACGCTTGGATAGTTTTTCGATAAAACGAAGATTGTTTGGGAACCAACGATGCGAGTCGTGTTTCTAGTTGTTCTATGACTATTGTGATAACTTTGTTGGATGAATGATAAGTCTACTGGCACATAAGTTCTGGGTAGTGATTTTGTTCGGTACTGTTATTTGGATATCGCTGAACCCTTCGAGTAACTATGTGCAATGCATTTTAGATAAAAAAGATTGTTCCGTACTGGTATATAAATATATATGTCATCATTAAATAATAAGTTTTCTTATGACTGGTATATAAATATATATGTCAACATTCATGTCTAGTAACTATTACAACTTAGTTTCAAATATAACATGTACACCTTTAGGAGCCATGATTAGATGCAGTAGATGGGAGAGGTGGCTTTCAGCATCAAAGATGGGATTTGCTAGTCTCTTATTGATTTTAGCAACTACATTTTGATTGATGATCTCATAGTCTAATGAATTCCTATCTACTTTGCATACGGGATTTCAATAAAAAGTACAACTATATATTAACCAGTTATAATATACTTTTTGGCTGCAAGGAGTTCTCTCTCCCCATTTGATTTGATTATTTGACGGTGGCATCGTCGTAATAACATGGTTGGTATTTCTGTAAATTTTCAGCTTTGCCAAGTCCGTTATTGTCCACCACGCTTGGAAATCTCGACGAGAAACGACGCGGATTGATGACACAGACAAAATCTGAGCCATCGATGGGAGCGGGACGGATCGACCGCCAGGATCCCGACATGTCATCGATCCAGGCGAAACCTTTTCAGCCAATGAAATCCATTTTCGGGCGCTTATATATCGATTCCGAAGTCTTGACTCCGGACCACGAAACTCGCTTCCTTTTCCCTCGCAAAATTTCCCTCTTTTCGCGTTTCCATTTCCCACTTCTCGTTTCCCTACCCATTGATCGTAGAGATGGCACCAAAGGGCGAGAAGAAGCCGGCGGAGAAGCCGACGGAGGAGAAGAAGACGGTGGCCGAGAAGGCCCCCGCTGAGAAGAAGCCGAAGGCGGAGAAGCGCCTTCCGAAGGAGGGTTCTGCAGATAAGCAGAAGAAGAAGAAGAAGGTGAAGAAGAGCAGTGAGACGTACAAGATATACATCTTCAAGGTTCTGAAGCAGGTGCATCCTGATATCGGGATCTCGAGCAAGGCCATGGGCATCATGAACTCCTTCATCAACGATATCTTCGAGAAGCTCGCCCAGGAGGCCTCCCGCCTCGCTCGGTACAACAAGAAGCCGACGATCACTTCCCGGGAGATCCAGACCTCCGTCCGGCTGGTCCTCCCCGGTGAGCTCGCCAAGCATGCCGTATCGGAAGGCACCAAGGCTGTGACTAAATTCACGAGCTCTTAGGAACTTTTTTGGTCTCTTAATCATACGGGGTCTCGATTTTAAGCCTAACGTCCAGTCAGATCCCTTTTTCTTTCTCCTGTAATCTTCTTTTGTATTTCTGGAATTTCTGTTCTCACTGTTGGAATGTAAAGCAATGACCCCGTTTGCTTACAATATCATAGTCTTTTGGATGGAAACTTGTTTTCTTTTCATGCGCATCTTAAACTTGGAAAATCGAGGCCTAAGAACAAGAAAATTGGTGAACAATGTTCTTTTATGGGACTTCGTGTAAAAAGTAAGATTCCTTGTGGCTTGGACGGATCTACTCAAATCAGTGGCATCTTTATGGAGCATTGTATGGAGCATTGTAAAGAGCACTGAAGAGTTTTATAATTTTAATTATTTTTTAAATGTTTTTGGTTATTTTCGAATTACATTTTTAATAGTCTCCTCTGTCTCATGGCATCTAAATCGTTGAACCAGGGGACGCCAAGATCGGCGGCCTTACTTATTCGTCTCTAAAGCCGAAGTTTACAATCTGTTTTCATCTACTGCGTTGGAAGGGCTTAAAAACTCAGCCGCTCCCAATACGCACTAGAAATGAGAGCTGAAGAAGTTACCAATATGAGCGAGAAGTATGACATCGACGAATCCCGACCAAATTACCAGACGAGAAAGAGAGGGGGAGCGAGAGATGGAGAAAGCAAGAGCACCGTCATGACTCTTGAACAGAAGGATCAGGCACATTCCTCGCTGATTTTTAATGCAGCTCCACAGAATAGTTGCGGAGAAAATGGCAGATTACATGAGGTTATGTGGAAAAATAGAAGCGTCATGATCTTCAATGAGAATGAAATCTCAAATAAGTGCTACACTCTATCGCTTGAGAGGCACATCGTCCGACCAAGTATAAATAAGTTGATTACGATTATCAAATCGAAGGGAAACTTGGCAGCTTGATGAGAGTATGAACTGCAACACCAAAAGCAGACCAGGAAGAAAATGAAAAGGTTATTCGCATGTCCTTGTACCAACTAAATAGTAACGCCATACAAAAATTACACGTTAGAAGAAGTCAATCACATTGCACAGTGAAACCTTGAATGCGGAGACCTTTTTCCCAACACCAACTCAAGAAGGGCAGAAGGTCCGTGAATCAATATACCAGCAGCAAACCATTTGTTCCTTAGAACAACTCCATTTTTAGACTGCTGCAATCAGCCTGAACATACACATTATATTTGATACTTTAGGCAGAGAATGTGCTTATTCCTCCAGTCTGTAACCATTCCTGATTTCGATTAACTACAATTGGGATCATCCTGCCGAGTTTCCGCTGCACTCTAACGGAGTCCAACGTCTAAGGATCGGTTGAAACCATCAAACTGGTAACGGTCAAGAAAGTGCTTAGGTCTTCTTAGAATAAGAGTCAATTCTAAGAGTCAGGCCAACAAACAGCAACACCAATTGCAACACAAATATTACTTCCTATGACATCTTATTTTCCGACTCTCTGTTTCAGAGCTTGGTCTATTGATGCACGACGGTTAAATGTTTGTCTTCCCAAGGCCATGGGAGGATTTGTGTCAAAAGGAAGTTGTGAACAAAAGGGCGATCAGTGATCTCCCGATCCCAGGATTATAGAAGTTAAATCGAACCAAATAAAATGAAAGCTTCCCAAGAAAAATGGTTGCCAAATCTCAGTAGATCTAATTCATGAGGTGTAAGACAGTCTCTATAACCACAAGACAGAATCATTCCGCAAGATAAGTACCGGTATCGCTCTTCAAAAGGAACCATGCAAATCACCCACTCCAGTAACAGGCTAGTCATGGACAATAGAGTGAACCAACGGATTCAGTTCAAGGGGCACACCTGACGATGCTATACGCTCATGATCTCCTCCCATTCTCCCTGGACAGCATAAATCCTCCTCCTCCTCCTCCTCCACAAGCCTCATGCCCTTACGCCAACTATGGTGGATTGGCTTCGGCAGCCAATTTACCGGAAATGCATATTGAGAAAAGAAACCAACATTTACAAATTGACCCATCACGCCACTTATGGAAAACGTAAGTCAGTTGCTTGTGAGACCCAAAAACATAAAATGAAAAAAAAAAGGGAAACCTTAGAAGAAGCCATCATCGCCACCCAAATGGCCACCAGATTAGTAGTGTACGAAGCATGTTTGATCTCCATATAGTCATCCTCCGTATGACGTACACTGATTTTGTGGTTCATTAAAAGAAAATACGAAGACCAAATGTAATGTTAGTGGGCGGCACCAGAAGGCTAACAAAAGGCAAAGGGGCGATTATTAGATTGGCAGGCAGAGGCAAAAAAAATAGTCGACCAACCTAGCATCAGGACAAACATAAATTGGAATATTTCCTATTGCATGATGTGGAAAACTTTCTTTGAAAACCGGTATCGGTGGCGGTCAAACATATGTCTAATGCCCCCTCGCAGACCCGAAGATGTGGCAAGAAACAGAGGTAACCCCTCCAAATTGAAGTTTTCAGAGCCTGCATAAGTAGAAGGAGCAACCAAATGGCCAAAACCAAAACAAACAAAGACCAAACGGGCTGTCAAAATGAAGCCAGAATGTTGCCGGCACTCTACAATCTACATGTAACGGATTTTGTGGGTAAACTTGCATTACCAAATGACTAAAGAGATCATTTCAACCTTCATCAATGAAATTTCTCAAATACCATCTTCGGGCCTTTAACATTTTAACATTTACAACCACCTGAGAGATTCATCGTTAGCAGTACACTCAAACTGTCAAGTAGGCTTTTGGCCAACGGTTTACAAACTTTGGCCTGTAACCAAAACCCGCGGTTGTGAAGTAGCAGTTCAGAAATAATATTGCAGATGCGAGCTCAAAATGTGGTCGGTCATTTTTCACTTGGATGAACCTGAAACTAGCTGACTGAGGTTCCAATTTAAGAAACCCCAAAGGGAGATACTTCTACAAACGAGAAAAACAAATCGTACCGTTATGAATTAACGCCTACAGTAGACTCATCGAAAAATAGATGTAAAGGAATTTACGAGGTAGTGCAATCTAAATAACGTCTGTAGAAACCATTTGAACTGTCCAACATATATAGCTAATTGAACATAAACAGCCGAATGAGAAAAGAAAAAAGAAAATTTGTCTACGAGGGAGCTTCCAATCCAACCAATGTTCCCTCTCTCCAGATAGCCTTTTGCTTCAGCATGAAGGCTCAAAACGGAGATAGAAAATACCTAAAATACTGTTCCCAACCAAAATTTGAAACAACAGAAGAATAAATCGAACAATGATCCATCTTCATCCTCCCAAAACAAACTATAAGTGCTCCAGGTCCACAAACAGTTATAGACCATCAAAGTCTCATAATCAAGTGCAAGTAGCACTAGACATGGGATGTCAGCATTCATGTAGGTGCGACAAATATTAAGCCATAAGAAGTATGATAAACTGTCAATATAGCTTGGAAACATACACAAGAGCTGTACTGTAATTTTGAACCAACAAGCAGACAATGTATCTAGTGAATCCATGCCCCAGAAAGCTATCAACACTCCACTTAAAGCCTCCAGACTGTGATGGTAACTCCCACCACTTGGCCTATTTTACCTAGTTAGCAGCAACTGCAACAAGGTCTAATAGGCACGACCTCTAATAACATCAAGGCCCATTTCAGTAGGGTCAGTTGCTTGCAGTTCAACCTGGATTCCATCAAGTTCTCTCTTGAACCTGTCCTTCGAACTAGCATACAGCATCTTGCTCCTTACTCTAGATGTGTCTGGAGACCTGCAAAAGAAATGGTTAAACTACAACGAAAGTTTACCATTGAATTTTATAGCATGTCGCCCAAGCTTATGGAACACAAGTCAGTAGTTAACTTAGGTTCAGAAAGATACTTATGATTACCATGCAATGAAGAATATCTTGCTCTTCTGGCAATTCTCTTCAGTTACAAAGTCAAAATCATAAACAGCATATCGGCACTCATCTGTCGGCAGGCTTGCAGTGAAATCCTCATAGCTTTGGTTTGGCTCCCCAAGTTTCTCAACAATGACCTGCTTGAGCTTCTCGTCAATCTTGAAAACTATGAAGCGGTAAGTCCGTTTTGCCTTCAACTCTAAGAATTTCAGTTTGCAGTCATCATTGACTGCCATGCCTGATGCAGCATTGGCCTACATCACCAGAAAGAAAATTGTTCAACATTGCGAATCTTTCCGTTTGCTTATGAAGGACTAGTGTAGTGAATCAGTATAATCAAGAACAAGTTTTCATAGACATTCTCAAAAAACAAATAAAAAGTCGAAAGTTTGTAAATGGTAAAAACAGGGATGAAGGACTAGTGTAGTCAATCAGTATAATCAAGAACAAGTTTTCATAGACATTCTCAAAAAGCAAATAAAAACTCGAAAGTTTGTAAATGGTAAAAACAAGGTGACTATGCTCAAAGTTCAAACCCATGTGAGGTATACATGCTAAGGGATCACGATACTTGACGGTTCAGGTATTGTTTACGGAAGGTATACCTATCCATAACCATATGTATAAACAGAAGTGCAAAATCCAATGACCAGAAGGTGCCTGAATTTCAGGCGGAGTTCACTAACACACAAGCAGTTAACAAATTACCACAATAACAAGTGGCATTTAGTGGCCAAGTCCAAAGACATAAACAGAGAAAGAAAAACCAAAATAAAAGCATCACAAGGATAGATCAGTAGATCTAACGAGCTAGGACCATTATGCTATAGGTACAACAAAAAAATGAAGCAATTTTCTCTCCGTACAGAGGGTTCTTACCAACCAAAAAAAAAAACGCACAAATCTCCTATTCAACCTTAAACAGCACCAAAACATACACAACGTTCGACAGCGAAACATATAAGCAAACATCACGGAACAGAAATAAAGAGGGCAGTTTAACAATATAGCTAGCAAACCATCAAACGAGAGGAAATCAAACCATTAAACATTTTGCCAACCATCATAACGGCTTCGTGAACCATATAATCAGGCAAAAGGGAACTGATCAAAATAAAAGAAAAAAATGCAGAAATGACGGAATTAAAAGCGTAAAACAATAAAGTGCAGAAGTAGTGCGCAACATGTCGCCAGACGCCAAATAAACCAAAAAATCCTTCAAATAATGACCAAGCAAGGAGGCAGGTGGAATCAAACATCGCAGATAGTACACACACAAAGGCACACAACTTGAGGTAACCCAAATCCTAACAAAGCAAGACCCATCGCTATCAGATCGGCAGGGTTAATCAAATCCATCGTCCGCTAAAGCCTGGAGCCACACCCCAAACGGAAAAAAAAGAAGAAAAGAAGCATTAACACAAGCCAAACCAAACCAAACCCTAAAGAGCAGATCGCCATGCAATTCCTAAGATCAACCTCCCGACACCCTTCGGTCAGTCCCTTCAAAACTTCATAAGCTATATCTCATATAAAGCCCGACCGATTAAATGATGTTCAACAAGAAACCAATCGCGACAACAAATTAGCCTGCCGATCAGCCACACACAAGGCCGATCAAGCAAAGATAATAAGCAAACCATACAGAGAGAAAGAGAGAGAGCGAGAACCCTAAAGGAATCGAATCAGGAGGTCGGTACGTCAACTCACCATCTCGTTCTCTTTCTATCTCCTTGCACAGAGGCTTCAGGGCGAAATATCGTGATCTTCGAAAAGAGGTGAAGAAGAAAACAAAGACGACGAGACGAGGGAGAGAGCGAAGCTGTCCTCTCTGCAGAGAATCTAGGGCTAAGCAAACCCTAGAAATTCGAGATTTTCAGCTTTCGCCGATCGCTTTTTTCTCCTTTTCCTCTCTTTCTCTCTCGCTCGATCTCTCTCAAAAAATATCGAGTCTGCGACGCGGCAGAGTGGTTGCTTCCCCTCTAAATATCGCCGGCCGTGGACATGGGGGTGTTCCTAAAGTGTGGGTCCCACTCTCCCTGTAAAGCGACGCTACGAATAAAAGACTACCACGTCAGTACTCGCGCTACACGCGATTTTACCGCACCGTCAGGAAACCGTGGCTCGAGTTTTTTTTTCTCACTTTTGGCCCAAATTTTACGTCTTATTTCTCCATAGGACATCGGATTTTAGTATATTTGCATATGGTGCGCGGGTGGCCGGTGGGGTTGCATCTTCTTTAGATTCAGGTTTGAAATGCGGACGTCGTTTCAAATAAATGCATTTTGCCAAGAAGAGCTTGTATTGTAGGAGTCCGCATAATTAATTTCAAGCTATGAACCGGAAAAGCTTGGGAGAAGCATACTTCCTATTTACATGGCAGCAGTAATCCTTATACATGGCACTCAATGGAATCGAGAAACTAAGCCATCAACACATTTACTTTCATCGAAAAGATAAAAGCGAACGATCTTTAATATTTATATGTGCATGACGCAATGAGATAGGAACATTGATCATCCTTCCTCAAACTTAGAAAAAAAAGACTTGACTTACTACGATAATGGTTATCAATAATTTGATTACCATTTTCTTTTTAAAAAATGATGACAAGCCTCTTGAGAGAGAAAAAACAGATTGTCGAGTGATTTCTGACCGTGCAGCCTTAGGAAAAAAAATAAAGCTCACATAAACAAGTCAAGCTTAATCCACATCTACCATTTTACCATACTCAGTCAAAATCTTTATTAATTGAACACGAATTTGGATTTGGAGTCACCCAGACATAAAGGGTGTAATAATGTGTTCAGGTATACATTAGTTGGATCCGTTTTAGAATTCAAATTCAAATAGGTAGACCATATATAAATAAAATTCATTTTCCATTACTAGATCTGACTATCAATCCAGATTCACATATCTTCTTACCAAGTTGGTTGTTAACCTTCTTAATTTGCTCAAGGCGGGGGTGTCTTTAATTGGTCACCAAACTTTGACAGCCGCCCTTTTAAACCCAAAGTTCAGCATTACTTTTAGCAGAAAGGCGCCGTGTGTGTTACTGTTACGCCATACAAAATAAAAATTATAAGAGAGAATGTGAATGAAAGAAACCTGAAGTGCGGGTCCTTGCGTCGTTTTTGTCTTTTTTACCATGAGTGATGACGTAATTATCATAACTTGAAGAACTTTTTGTCAATTACAAGAAAAAAGAAAAAACTTGTCCTTAGAACGATAAGTTCCGCGGGCTGATGGCACGAGGCTCGCCCTCATGTATCTTGTGTGAGTTTGAGTCATATATATATTGAACTCACATTTAAATTTACTTATAAATATATGAGTATAGGCTTGCACGTAAGTAGTTGATCGCTTAAATAATAAACTCAAAAACTGCCGTCTGACTTTTACACTGTTCACGAGTTGGTCTGTCAGTCTGGGACTTCAAAAGCAGCTTTCTTTTATATATATATATATATATATATATATATATATATATATATATATATATATATATATATATATATATATATATATTCCAACATTCCATATGTCAAATTTTGGAGGATGCCTTAAAAAATCTGTTGCTAAAAACAAAACACAATGTTGGGATTGTTTTTTACTGACATATTTTTAGCTTTTGATCATCAGCCAACATTTAACATCCATCAGACTTCAACTCCATACATTCTTAATAGACAGAGATATGATGTAGATGATCTCTTGTATAAGAAGGGACTTTTGGTGATTTTTTGGAAAAAATAAAGTTTCTGATCTTGAAAAATCAAAATAAGCTGCAAACTTTTAACGCCGTTTACAGCTGAGAGATTTTTCCTTTTTCTCTAAAAGAAACATCTACCAGCTAATAAAGTGCATGCCATATGCAGGAATAGGCTCCCAAACAGAGCCAAAAGGCTGTTTCTTTCTGCATCATCCCCTTGTCAAATTAAGCTTTGCCCATAGACTGGCTGAGGCAGGAAAAAAAAAAAATTCTCAGGATGAAGCAATTAATATTATCCTTTCACAAATTCTTAATAGGATTCTTTACATATCCATTATACATTTTAAAAATGTTTCTTCTTAAAAAAAATTATTAGCGAAAAATAAAATGAAGCTGGCATGAACTCCGTGATTTAGAGATTCTAAATTTGTACTCTAGAAAAAATCAAAAGAAAAAAAAGAGTTGTGAGTTCAAGTTTTATTAAATGTAATTCAATCACCTATCCCAATTAAATCAAACCTGCATGATTTTTTTCAAAATGTTCTATTCAAAGGCTAAAATCTTCTTCTCCTTCTGATATCTGTGGAAAAAGGATTTCTCGACTTGCTTTCAACTTTCAAGAACAGGAATCAAATGCGCCTCGTTAAATTAGTAGTACCAAAAAAAGCGGCGGAAATTTATTTGCATGGGATGAAAGTGGGGAGGTAAAGTTTGTCCTGTCATCCATCTATTATCTCGTGACAAGGGCAGTGCGGTGTTCATTTACCCCTTTATTTTTTTTTCGGAATAAATTTTAAGTTACTGTGAACTCCTTTCCCCCACCGTCTTCATAAATATTGTCATTTTTAAAGAAAAAGTGAGCAATTTTCGTTTTTCCAGAAAAGAATTTACCAAAAAGGTAACAGGCAGGAGTAGGTTGAGAATATGGCTGCTAAATTTAAAATAGGATGGTGAAAGAAGGCTAGCTTAAAGTCAGCCACCTTGAACAATTTTCCAGGTTGGAGAAAAAAGAGAAAGATGATCGATCTCAATCTAGCAGCCTGAATTTTCAATATTAGAGACGCTCTCAAAATAAAATTATGAATTATATCAAGCGAGCAACGGCGTTATCTCTTCGCTTGCAAGCAAGCAATGCATAACTTGATAACAACTCCAGTCTCCAGCACCAAGTAATAAAAGCTTTGGGTGATCCATCGCTAAACAAGAAGCCTACAATCTCTGCCCATGACTACATCACGTGGACACGCAACATCTATATATTGACCTACACAAAATTCTCAACGTTACCTAACGCGGGCCTCTTTGAATACTTGCAGCCTTACTGTAATTTGTAAAGGTGAAACGAAAGACAGTTCTTCATCATGAAGGAACTGCTGAACACCCAAGACGTTCTCTGCAGATGTAGAACTTCACTTCCAGTTATGAAGTTTCACCAAAATAGATGGAACATTATTCCCCAGCATTTTCTTTTTTATCCTTCAACTTCTTGCAGCTTTCTTAATTTGTTGTTGCTGAGAAACACGTGATATTTAAGTTCCATGTACAAGCAAAAATGGTACTAAAATACTCGAAACAAAAGTTAATAGTATATCAAACAGATGGGAGCATATGAAAGGTGAAACGAAAATTCCACAAAGAAGGTACAGAATACACATTCTGAAGGTTACCTGTCTAACTGGTTGTTGGGATTAATTTGGTTTTTTGGCTACAGAATCTGATATCTATTTGTTTTGCACTTGTTTAGATAGCCAAGCTCAAGCTGGGATTAATAAAGCATAAACAAATTATGCAAATGAAATATACTTGTGCTGTTGAACTCTTGATCATCTTATGCCAGCGAATGGAAATCCTTAAAAATTGATGCCCGTCAGGGGCGCAGATATCTTGTTAAATCCAATCCAGGATCGATTTCCACCGCTGAACGTCTCCACTCAGGCTTTGAAAAGTGGAGAAAATAATGATGAAAGGCCATTTATTAGTGTTTTCAAAGGGATGAGAAACTATATCTCTACCAAATTATTATGCCTTTCTTTCTAGTGGTCCAAACTCACTCAAAACAAATTCAGGGATATCAACTCTATTTGTTTGCCACAAAGATTGTTTCTTAAGAAAGAAAATTAAAGAGCCAAATTCACCAACTTTTTTTTTCTTTAAAAAAGAAAAAAGAAAAATTGTTCATCGTTTTTATTTTTAAATGGCAAGGGTCGTCCACCCACCAGCTTGCGCCACGATATTCCAGATAGAAAGAGGAGGATAGGTAGCTTAGCTAGCGTGCCACCAAACTTATGAGGGATTGGTATTTCTTTCGTATAAATTAGATGAGGACAACCCAAAGTGACGCAGGCAGCCCATGATCATTGTCATTAGCTTCGCTTGCTGGTGCTGCACAATCATTCTCTCTCCCTCTCAAAACAGGAAGCTGGCGAATCCAAAGGAGCGAGATGACACTATATTGTTATATAAAAAAAAGAAGAATCAAGCAAAGCAGTGGCCTCCACCAAGTCAAATGATTTGGAAAGGCGTCATTTTCGTCTAAAAAAATCAAGCAGAGGAAAAATGAGTGGCGGAAACAGAATCTCTATATGTTGGACGACGATGTGTTTGAATGATTGGTGGTGGTCTTTTCAGATAAAGATGGCCATACTGTTTCCATTAACATATGAGATATGAGAAAATAAAGTAGACTATTGAGCATCAATTCTCACAATACATAAGTTGAAGGCGTAGTGGAGACAGCACCCATAGACACCGAAAGCTACGCTGAAGCGGTACGAAAAGACACCTACAGCTAATTTGAACCCTTACAAAGAGAGGGAGGGCTTCGGTCTTCACTTGTGTAGTGGGCCGGGACTCCCTTGCTTGAGGGACTGAGCACACATGCACCCATTCGCTTGACACAGGATTAGATTGCTTCCAAGCCACGGAGCCTTGTACTTCCATCAAACTTAAGTTAACATGTTGCCATTTAATGGACTCCAGAACAGTGGCCTGTCTTCAGATGGGCGATATCTTTCACCACTTTCCCTAATTCTACAATGGGCCGCCGCAACAAAGACAGATGGCTTAATTTCCATTGAAATTATTCTTTTTCTTTTCGAACCACTGCCTGTGGACATCGACCCACTGAAATGAAAATTTTGAACACTGTGCATATACATAGGCTACATTAATTTCTCTCTCAACGATAATATTTTGATTTGGTCTTTTATATATATGATCATCGTCTTACAAACGATCATGTTTACCAATCGCATCGGGCAATATGCTTTTGGATTCTTCGTTTCTGTTATTTTGTTTAAAAACAATTCTCAGTCTGAAGTTCAAACAAAAATCTTTAACTGCTATCTATGTTGTATAGGGATAGAACATCTTTTTTTGTTACAAATCCAGACTCCAACACTTTTTTCCGAGGAAATTAAAAATAAAACACCTTTCCCCACATCAAATTGCTTAAGGTACAAGCTTTTCTTGTCTACCTGTATTGAAAGCACATAACAGATACTGGTGAACTAAAATTTCGTGCGCAAACACAAATGCCTCTAATTAATAAAAAAAAACTTTTTATAAAACCAGTAAAATACATAAAAAAAGTGAAAAGACTCAAAATAACATTTGTTTTCCAACAATTTCAAAAACATCCCCCCTTTTCCTTTTCGCCTCTTTGTGTTGCATAGAAGATGAGGTCAGAATGGTGACATAGTTGTTATCTGCTCATTCAAGCAAAAGCAAAAGAAAGCACATAATTGCCAACACATTTTTCGAGAACTGGAGGAGAATTAAACAAGGAAAATCCCTACCAAGCTGATTTTAATGGTGGAATTGGTTCTTCGTAGTGAACAATCAAATGGTAGCTTAATTTCATAATTGCATGGAAGATTAATTGTGAAAGGTAATTACTTAGAAAGGCATCTCCCTCTTTCTGAAATTTTACACAAAACGTCTTTAGGTAAGTAAATGGATCCAATATTTGTGATTATCACTCTAATTGCTAATTACATTTAGATTCAGTATGCAGTTCCATGCCAGACTAGGTTCCAGCTCAGGCTGTTATGCAATTAATTTTCTAGTTTATATTGGTATGCTAAGTTACTGCTGTTTGAGATCTCACTCCATGTAGCAGTGGTGCCAATACTTTAGTCAATGAAATGAGAGGTAAAAAAGTTAACGCTGTTGACTATGGGTGGATGATGTGCACATTAAATAGTGGGGGGAGTTTGAAACTCCTTCCACATTTTTTTAGCTGGTTTGGTCTTTAAGCTTCAATAGATAGTAATTTAACATTAAGTCTTCATTAACAGTTTCAGTTTCCAAGGCCATCCTAAACAAGTGAGCTTTGTGACTTAATGGCAGTGATATTCAGTCTATAGTTTTTGTGGAATCATTTTTGTTCAGCACATCATCATCATATTGTCATTATTTATTATCTTTAAGCACATTGTATAGGGTTTTTGACTTACAGGTTTTGCTTGCTGGACTGTCATTTGCCATTTGCCTGCTACAACTGTATACTCAACTCAAGGTCGATTTTCTGCACATCCGAAGTTGAGCTCTACAGATACTGGTTTATAGTGCAAACATCTGTTTACACATTCTGTGATGTTTTTACCCCAGTAACACACACATACACACGATCTCTCATGGCTCCATTGTATCTATGATTGTGTAGGATAGACTAATAATCTAGTACATTTCATTTTCTGTGTGTTTCAGATTGTCTATGAGAGATTATAGGGCTACTTCACTTGTTCAAGTTTATTGAAATAGTTAGCATGATTCACATATATATGAAAGCAGCAGGAGCTCATTGTTCCACTTTCTCTTTTAGAAAAGCTTCAATTGAAAGCTAAGCAGGCATAACAAAACAGATGCTAGAGTACCCAGAGAATTTGGTCTTATGATATACTGCAGCAGTTGTGGCTGCCAACCATTTTGATTGTAGGGTTCTGAGTTTCTAGCAGAACCTTTATCTCTGTTTGTATGTTCCACAGGCTGGTGGTTTGCATGTCATTGTGTTTCATCCACAACTTTCTAATGCTTTGTCTCTTGGATATTTCTATTAATGTTGACCAGACCTTGTTTTATGGTGATCTTGATGTTTTATAGCGATTTACAAACAATGGTGGTGGCGTGTTCAGGAGGAATTAACATGACAGGAAACTGATGTCGTTTGCTGCCGCTATCCATGAGCCGATTGAGCCGACTCTGCCACATTCGACAACTGATCACAATATATGACGACGCTGAATTCAAATATTTTCTAGCACCGAATTGTTGTGCCTGACTAGTTTGCTCTTTCGTCTATCCTGAAGCTACATCTGCGACATGGCTAATTTAGATGACTTCTTGGTTTACGTTTGTTCTCAGCTTCACACGGTTGGCTGATCTTTTGCATGTCTAATAAAATTTGTGGATTCATCTTGGCCACTGCATACTCAGTCTGTGTCCATCCTTTTTGGGCTTGATTTGCTAATTACTACGTTTTGAAATTTGCCGGCGGCCCTTGCAGTGACATGCGTTTCTGAGATTTTTTCTTTAATACGATTCCTGGTGCTTCTTTACATGCTTTATCTGTCATTGATTCCTCTGGGTTACTGGCTCACTGCAATCACAGTTAAAGAGTCTACGTCCTCTGATATTTTAGTCAGCCAGGAGATTGCAATCAATTCTCACCCTTACCGGTGGCATCTTGACATTATTGTGCCTAGGAATCCGTCACGCTCCAAAAACAGCAAGTTGATTGATTTTACTCTAAAATCTCCCTTCAAATCCTCCAGGTCCACTGCCCTTTCATGACCACAACATCGATCGTCTGCGCCTCGCTCCCCCGACTCTCCTGCCACTAATCTCTTTTCGTCTGATCCCTCTCATGGGCAAGAACAAAGGAAACAACAATGGTAGCGGGCGCGGCGGCAAAGCAAGAATGGGTCGGCAAAAGATAGAGATCAAGAGGATAACGAAGGAGGAGGCTCGTCAAGTCTGCTTCTCAAAACGACGAAACGGGCTGATCAAGAAGGCTGGAGAGCTCTGCATCCTTTGTGGGGCAGAGATGGCGCTCATCGTCTTCTCCCCCGCGGGCAAGGCCTTCTCTTATGGCCACCCCTCCGTCGACGCCATCTTCAACCGCTTTCAGAATCCTTCCTCTGACGTTCTCGACAGCGATCCCGATGCCAACAGTGCGGCCGCCATCCAGGAACTCAGCTGCGAGCACGACAAGCTCGTCCAACAGATTGAGGTGGAGAAGAAGCGCCGCCTCATGCTGCAGAAGCAGCAGCGGAGCGAGGCAGGCGGTCGGATGGGCTACTTCTGGGACGCCGACCTGGAGAATCTGTCGGCGGAGCAACTCGAGGACTTCAAGGGCGTCCTCGAGGAGATGAGGACGGTTCTCGCCAAGCGTGCTGACGAGCTGCTGATGGGAATGGCTATGATGCATCAATCGGTCGCAACCACTCACCGCCACCAATTTCCTCCGCCCTCACTGGCTCCTCCTCCCTATGCTCCTACTTCCGCCACCGCTCCTTTGCCTTTCAATTCCTTTTTTGGTGGCTACAACACCAACTCCATGGCCATCCCTTTCATCAATAACAACAACGGTTGCATGGGGGCCTCGAACCCATACGGAAGCATCCCAAATAACGGCCAATATTTTAGTCAGTAGCTTTTCAGCTATGGCCATCCCTTCTTATGCGCAGCTTCTAGGAGTTGTCTAACTTTTCAGGTAGATAAGGTCTGGATGCCAGTCGCTAGGTGCATCCTGCAATGAACTATTAAAGTGCCGATCTACAAGTCCAATGCAGTTCGTGGTGCGCCCTTCATTGTTCATTCTATGTGTTCTTCATAATCTGAGTGTTGTTCATAATTAGTGTTGGTAGATCTCTTTGAGTCTTTTAAGTAAAATTTGGCATTTCATTTTTTTTTAAATTATGTATGTCAGTAGTAGATGTTGTTTTGGTGGATCACTTGCTTTTTCGTTTGTGAATTATGTTCATGTGCAATTGTGCGTGATTACAACAAAACCAGGCCAAACTGCGAATGAATCAAGTGACTGAGCAATTCCTAAGTACTGGAGACTGTAAATGATGATCCATCTAATTGCCCAAGTTAAAGGATGTACCTGTTTGACGACTAACCTTTAAATGGCCCATAAGGGATCGAAAGATTTCATGGCAGCTGCTTTCATTCTTCTATTTCATATTAACATAGTTTTGTGTGGATTAATTGGTTGGTCTCTGTTAGAGGAGAACGGTCGTTGTTTATTAATTTGTTCATTTGCATTGAGAGTTTAGCGTATATCGTTCAAATTGTCGCAAGTATCACATTCTTCGAATACATTACATCCCTACCCACAAGAGAAAGAAACTTTGTCATAAAAGCTGCTGCGGCCAGCAATAACAGTACTCGCTAAGGAACGTAAAATTACATTCTTTGTTTTCCTTTTCCTTTTTTTAGTAGCTCCTGCTCATTATAGCTTCACCAAACATTCGTTATTATAAACTCAACGTTTCTTCTAATAAACTTTGTAGATTTAATAGGTAGATGATTACATTTTTTTTAAGTAATTTGTTGAGAATATACTAGGAAGTTTAATGAATTTCAAACAGAGAAATTGAGAGCACCAAAAAAAATATTTCTCATGTTACATTTACAATGAGCTCTTACAAGCATATGTACAGAAGAGATGTACAAGATCCACGATTTTTGGAGTGGATGAAGAATTTCAAAAAGGAAGGCTATAACGGAACAAATCTGGAGTGTCTCCTTTCAAGTAATTTTAGTTCTATCAATCTCCTCAATGTCTTCCTTAATTTTTGTCTTTCCAGTGATATCAACAAGATGCTCAACGTCTACCTTACTTTTCCTCTTTCCATTGATATCAAAATCCTCAACGTCTTCAGCGATTTCCTTGATTTCCAGCACCTTCTCATTTTGAATATCCCTAAAATCACGTTTTGCTGATTTACTCTTACCAATTAATATTTTAGAGTACTAAAATTGCTCTTCTATTCTATGGATCGTCCTAAACCATAACCCTTTTCATATTTTAATTCTTTCTCAAGCTGTTGTCTTTTTTTTTTTTAATGTTTTCCACTATTCCGTAACTCCATTAAGTTGAACAAATAATAAAACATATTTTCTCAAAGCAACTTAAATCAAGGGACTTTTCTAATGAAAAAGTAGTAAAAATCATATTCGCATATTAAGCATCAGCTAAAGAATGTATGTTTATAGATCAACAATTTGGATCATATGAGCCAGAGAAACTAAATGTCATGGATTAAATACTAATATATATATATATATATATATAGAGGGTTTCTGATTGGGTCAGGTCTCAACTAATGCAATTTTATGTAATTAGATTTGGATCCAAGCTCTATTTATTAAAAGTGAGAATTCATAGCCTAGTAACATAAGGTCTAACGTTTGTTTGTAATTGGGTCGATCGGGTTCTTGTTGGATGTCACATGAATCAAATTTGGATAGTGATCATTTGGCCAGATCAATTGGGTGATATGACATGATCATTCATGTAATCAGATATGCTTTCTAATAATTCATCGTGGAAACGGAGGCTCAATAATCTGCTATCCTTTCTAATAATTCATCGTGGAAACGGAGGCTCAAAGCAAAGCTGCAAGGGAGGAGACAAGGCAGTGGACTCAGAGGTGGAAAGAAATAACACACAAGGGTTTGTCGTCTGAGTGTTGCTAGTGATTTCGGTCCCTTATTCATCTGGGGAAAGAATTTTATTTTACCAACATATGGATCGTAGATATGAGGAAGGCCAATTCTGGTTTTTAATTTAATTTGTTCACAAGTTTTTGGCCGAGTTTTCAGGTGTAAGCGGCGATTCTGGGTAAAGTTTATAGCCTGCGGTGAAACACAGGAAGAAGAAAGAAAGAAGGAAAGAAAGAAAGAAAGAAATGTACCAGTTTTTTTCAAGTTAATATGTCTTTTTCCCCTTTTGGTAACTTGAAAGTTCAGTTAGATATTTGACAGCGATGCATGTTTTGCATTGGATTCCCTAATAAGTTAAGATATTATTCTCCATTGGATTTGAAACTGATCCTACTCTTCAATTCTGACTCCAAAGTCCAAGCTTCCCTCTTGCGTTGCGCAAGCAGCGGAAAGTGAACAGTTGCTCCTTGTGCTTCTTTTGTCAAATGCCCCACTTAATTCACAGACGAAAACTAGCGCATGCAACAGGAAGAAATATTTCTAAACGCATGCACAGATTCCATGCATCAACTTTTCGACCTGCTCCCTCTTTCAACTTATTTCTTCGTAACTTTCCACTAGTCTCTAGCGTATATGATGACATTATTCTTCCATGCCCTTTTACAAAGTAAAAAAGCACATAAAACTGGCGACCTCTTCCCTCTCTCTCTTTTTTTTTTATATGAATACTTTTATAAAGTGTGAAGAAGATTTTGCTCGGCAGGAAAAGCCTGTCGTTTTGCAAGAATCTTTCTGAGTGCTCATCACTAACGAACCTAACCTTTCGGATTGAGGAGCATGATCCAACATAAAGCTAAGTGGGATAGAAACGAACATGAACAAGATCATCAGTTGACCTTCGCCAACCATACCTCCTTATTTATACATATAGGAAAATTAAAATCTGCTGGCTGCCGGATGCTACCAGATGACAAAAATTTTAAAAAACGTGGCTTAAAGAAACATCAACTGTTGTTAAAACCATTATGCTGTTCATATTTCCTGCGGCAACTTTTCTTTGGGTTCATTTTTGGAGTGTTGGTAAACTGGCAAAGTTCAGCAGCAGGTAGACTTCAATTGCTATATATATATATAGCAGAGAGAGAGAGAGAGAGAGAGAGAGAGAGAGAGAGAGACTTTCCACCTTGTTGGTTGACATTTTTCGAGTGGAATTAGTTGGGAAGACACTGGAACCTACTCGGCCCCAATCGTCCGCCCTGTATCAATGAATGGGAGGGTCATGTCATGTGTTTGCTTGTTGGGGTGGTGGTGTGTGGTGGAGGAAGGAGAGGCACAGGCTAGATTAGCGCTCAACTACCGGCGGCTATGGTCACTGATGAAGGGGAGCGGCGGAAGAGGGGTTCCACATGGATGCTTCTCAGAGGGCCCCATCTGCATTAACGACCTGATGCCTTCTAACTCCTTCACTACTTCCCTCATGTTGGGACGGTCCCTCGGCGACTCCGCCGCGCAGTGAAGGCCTAACCGGAAGACGGCCACCAGACACCGCCGTAGCCTGCAGTCGCTTCTTCCGCACGATGCCTGCCCACAACTGTCCGTTGCCTTCGCGTGGCCGTCGTGTTCCTCCAGCATCGAGGGGTCGACTATTTCCATCACTCGGGCCGGGAACCCCGTCGACGCCAACTTGGTTAAAGTCAAGCCATCTACGAACATGTCATCGGTTGGCCGCCTACCGGTGAACATCTCCAGAAGAAGGATGCCAAAGCTATAGACGTCTCCCTCCGTCGTCACCTCCCCACCCATCGCATATTCTACATTCCAAGATATCATGTAAACATCATTCATCAGATTCCCATATCTGTACGATATTAATGGAAATAGCATTTGTCTGAAAATGATGAGCACAAGGCCAGTGATTATAATCCTTTCATTGGCTTGTAAGTCCAACCAGGTCCCTTACTGGTCAGGCTTCTCCAAGCTTGGACCTCTTTGCACTTTAATCGCTTGGATGGACGTCTTTGACCTGAATGAACATCTCTCTCTCTCTCTTACAAGCACACAGTAAAACGGATTGCATGTCTATGGAATTTCCAAAAAGGAAAAAAGAAATGGTCGACCATTGACACTTCATTTTTCTTTTCAATAGAAAGAAAAGAGAAAAAGGAAAAAGCTAGAAGCATGCCTACCACTGTCACGTAAATGGTGTTCTCAAGAGTTTATGTGTGAATTTGCACAGAAAATTCACAGGAAAAGGGAAAAAAAATTTTATAATGAATTGATCATCTGAAATTTAATTTCTAGAAGTAGCAGCTAGAAGACGATGATACCTGGAGGGATGTAACCAAAGGAGCCCTGAATGCAGTGGGTGCTGCCCGACCGAGCTGCAGGCAGGCATCTTGCAAGGCCAAAGTCGCCTACATGTGCTATCATGTCCTTGTCAAGAAGAACGTTGCCGGGCTTGAGATCGCAATGAACAATTGGTACCAAATAATCATTGTGAAGGTAGTCCATGGCGAATGCGACGTCCATGGCTATTCTCACCCTCTCCATCAAACTCAAGCTCCTGTTGCTCCCCATCCGTGGGTGCAACCACCCCTCCAAACTCCCATTCGGCATGAACTCCAGAACCACAGCCATGAAGTCACCTCCCTTTGCGTCCACCGAGGAACAGAGAGTGATGATCTTCAGAAGATTTCGATGTCTAATGTTTCTTAAGGCTTCACACTCTCTTAAGAAAGATTTCATGGCTCCTCTCTGTTGTGGATCTAAAACCTTCACAGCGACAGCGTCGCCGTCCCCAATAATTCCTCTGTACACACGACTAAAATTTCCGATGCCCGTCAGGTTTTCTTCGCTAAAGCCATCCGTTCCCCTATAGAGGTCCTTGTAAGAAACTGGTTTACAACAATTCTGCATCTCTATTATGGTATCACTGACTGATGTATTGGGCGTGGAAGGCTCCACCGTCGATTCTCTCACACGAATAGCAACCAATATCTTGAAAAACAATGCCAAAAGAATCAAAAGAATGAAGCCGAGAATGGAAACTGCAGTTGTGACTATGAAGACGATGTCCCGATTTCTTTCATTAGGAGGTCGTCTCATGCAGGGCGGAAGGTTCATCCTACAGCCGCATAGATGACGGTTGCCCATGAAAGAAGATGAGTTCAGAGCCATGAACACCCCTCTCTGTGGTATCCGCCCGTCGAAATCATTAAAAGAGAGGTTCAGCGACCACAAAAATTGGAGCTCCGCTAGAAAATCCGGGATTTCGCCTGAAAGCCTGTTTTGTGAGAGATCTAGATCCATAATTCCTCTAATCTGGCTCAGGGACTCGGGGATTGGACCATCAAACGAATTGGAGGCCATATCGAGGGACTGCAAGCCCGTGCAGTTTCCGATGGACTTTGGAATGTTGCCGGAAAGTCGGTTTCCGGAGATATCAATTGCCTGGACCTTTGTCAATAGGCCTATCTCAGGTGGCAGGCCCCCGCTCAAAGAATTGCCGGACAGGTCCAGTTGTTCAGTTAGATTTGAGATGGCAGCAAATATTGACTTGGGTATGCTTCCACTGAACATATTCCCCTGTAGACACAGGCTCCTTATCCCACTGAGATTACCAATATTTGGAGTGATTTGTCCCCGCAAACGATTGTTACCGACATTAATCTCTATAATATTTGTCAGATTACCAATCGATGCTGGAATCTCGCCGGAAAATGAGTTCCCCAATAAGGACAGCTTCCTCAAATTCACGAGCTTGCCTATACTGAAGGGAATGCTTCCACCAAAAGCATTGAATCGCAGGTTTAGGTGCTTCAGATTGACCAATCTGTCGATTTGCTCAAGGATGCTTCCGGACAACTGGTTCTCTCCCAAGAGCAAAATGGATAAGTGAGATGAAAGATTTGCAAGGGAATATTCCGGCAAGACTCCGGTCATGTTGTTGGAGAAAAGCGATAAGAACTCCAAGCGGGTGCAATTGCTCAGAGAAAGCAAAAATGTCGCGCCACCTGTCAGCTGATTCCTCTCGAGGTTTAGTTGAAGAAGATTGCTCAACCTGCCGATACCTTCCGGCAAATCCCCTCCGAAGTTGTTCTGCGAGAGATCTAAAAGCTCAATGCGCGACGTATTTGTTATCGAGGCGGGAATCTTTCCGCTGAAAGAATTCCCGCCAAGGAGAACATTACGGATGTTCGGGAAGTTCAGCCCGAACTCGGCAGGGATGCTGCCGATCAACCGGTTGTTGGACAAAGAGAAGTCTTGGAGAGACGAGGAGATATTGTAGAGAGATGGAGGGACCTCACCTTCGAGATTATTGTAAGAGAGCTGGATGAAGACCAGATTGGAGAGAGCGCCCAGATTTTCCGGTATGCTTCCACTCAACCCGTTTCCTGAGAGCCTTAGTTCGGTGAGCGACGTCAGGTTTCCGAGGGATGGGGGGATAGTACCCGTAAGAAGATTTCCCTTTAAATTGAGGACAAGGAGACCGCTTAAGCGGGCGCCCAACTCCAGTGGAAGTTTGCCGGAGATCCTGTTGCCCTGTAGATCGAGGAAACGCAGATTGGTGCAGTTGGCGAGTTCGTCGGGCAGGCTGCTGGTGAGAGAGTTGAAGCTGAGGTTGAGCGTCTTCAGTAGAGGGAGACGGCCAAGCTCTCGAGGGAGAGTGCCGAAGAAGGCGTTCTCCTGGAGGTTGAGCGTGTCGAGGGAGGAGAGGTTGGCGAGGGAGGGAGAAAGGGGGCCTGCGAGCCTCATCCCGGCAAGGTTGATGGAAGTGACTCTTGTCCTTGTTTGTGAATGGCACAGAATTCCAGGCCATTCGCAGAAACTAACAGTGTCGTTCCACGCATCCAGGATTCCATGGGGGTCGCTTCTTATTTGTGCTTTGAAGGCGAGCAGAGCTGGTTGGTCCCCGACATTGTTGCCCCGAGGAGAAGAAGAAGACGACGAATAAACCTCCGCATTCAGCGACGTGGGGAGAGGTGAAAGGAGGAGGAGGAGAAATAAATAAAGAGACATGATGGTCGTCTTCGGTGGGCTGTTCGTATCTCTTCTGCTGGTACTAGAGAAACAGGGGAGATGCCAAGCAACGCAAAGAAATCCTCTCTTTTCTCATATCATGCATGCCCGGATAGTCCGCAGGGAGGAGGAGAATCATAGGGAGTGTGATATTTTATTGGATTCATCTGCTTCCACTGTGTGCCCAACCCACCTCCCAAGTACGTGTCTTTCCCTCTCATCTGTTGGTGTGGTTTGAATTTTTTTTTTCTAAAATCTTTTAGCCTTTCCCTTTTTTTCCTGAGAGCACAAAAGTCAAGGCCTAATAAATCAGCAGCTGACCACGCTTGCCCCTCTTTTCATGAATTTGGGGTTGGTAGCAGTTGCATGCATGGCCAACGATTTTGGTGATGTATTGGTGACGCTGGTGTGGTGCTGCTGCTTTTTGCTCTTGATAAAAAGGTAAGCAGATTCTACTTAAGTAACTTGCCTGCAGGCTAGAGAATTTGAGATGAAAAGGTAAATGCAGAGCATCTGAATAAAGAGGAATTATTTCCCAAGTAAAAATGCTAAAGATGAATTAGGTATCATGACATGAATCTTTAGCCAAATTTGAATTCTAGTTGATATCAACTTGACGCAAAAGCATCACTGATATGTAATGGCTTAGACAACAGAGGTTGTCTTGTGTGAGTACTTGCCCCATGCTGTAAAGCATGGGTGCCATGACATGAACAGTTTCTACTGCGCAGTCCCAGCCAATGCGTCATGCGTCGAGGCCACAAATGGCAATTGTCTAAGAGTACTAGGGATCAACTAATGCCAAAAAACCTAACAATATGACAACAATGAGCGCTTGTTCGTGCTCTTGTAGTCAGTGATTTCCCCTTTCAGATGGAATTTTTTATTTAGGCTGATATTATTGAAAGTGAACCACTTTCTTTTCTCCCTTTTTGAAAATGAAACTCTCCCAAACTTTCTCTTATTTAAATTAGACACCCTGTCGACAGATTGCCTAACTGGAGCTCTGGTTAGTTGGTTTAATAACCAATGTTGTAAATATGGGTATCAGACCCATGTCATATTTCTAAATCATACAGCATCTTGGCCGACCAACTTGGGGTCAGGTCGGCTGATTTGGCCGATAAAGACCTCATCGGCCCATGCTTGGAAAATTGACCGCTCTGAATTTCTTTTCGAATCATTTCACCGGGGATATCATGCGTATGGGGGATACAATCTGGCATCACCCATATTGGAAACATTGCTTACAACCTTCGCATGGAAGGAGGTCATGAATTCAATGCCTGGTGTGTCTTCTAGTACAAAATGGGTATGCCTGACCTAAAAATGCCCGTTAAAATGCTTTTTCTCTAAAGCAAAAGGAGGATTCTCCAGGGAATTCAGCGTTGATTCGCAATATATCTTGCTTGGCCCCATCCAGCATAAACTGTGCGGATTGCTTTCTAACTATATATACTAAGAATACCAGTTTCCCCATTATTGGCCATATATTATGGATTACCATTTTTCTTTTTGCCAGATATATGGCAAGACAAGTGCAAAACAACAAGATTCCACAGGAATAACAAATCTAGAGTCGGAGCAGAGCAGAGTTTTCAGAGGCTGCATTACCGTTTCTCCTACAAACAAGCGATTGGAGGAGAGCACTCGATCAGTGCAGGTACATATGCCTAGTCCAGAAGAAAGAAGGCCAACGGCTGAGAGATACCGATAAACCATCAACTCCGTAGTTACCTTCTCTGATCGATCACCTTGCTAATACCTCAGCATGACCATATCAATGATAAAACGGGTCCTAAACGGACAACCCAAGATCCCGACCAAATTCAACAGATAATACACAGTTTTTCCGACTTCCTTATAAAATCGTATAAGCAACTTCATACCAGGTCCAACTCATTCATTGTTTAACCTCGTCGTCTTCAAGATCCCAGAAGCAAACCAAACAAAGGAGGAACAACTAACGAGAAGGTCAATGGAAGGACAACAACCGGTCCTGCCAAATTAATCAATCCAACAATCAACATAGGAAGCAGGGGTTATTTCAAAATAGAGCATAGGAAACATGCTACATGGTCCGAAATGATTTGCGGTTTGATCTCTGAGTGAAGATAATGTTAGCCGTTCCAATGGTTAAGCATGAAGCCATTCACAAAAAATTGCAACAAAAGTCCAGAATTCTAGAAAAAGGAGCAAAGCCAACGAACAAAAGAAGGGTTACTCCATGATGGACGGCCATCGGTAATGTTTTTAACTTTTAAATACTAAGCCAAGGACAACGTAAACGGGTAGAAAACAACTGCCGCGGCAATTTCATGTCGGTGGGACCATATTAACGAAGAAATAAGGGCAGAAAAATTAACCAGTTTTTACATACAGAACCACTCAAGCTGCCCCCGCAGACCCTATATGCAGTGTGTTAACATATCACCAGCAAACCCACCTTGGGAGTGTGACCTACTTTACAGCACAGTGGGCCAAAAAAACAACTTTACAAAAACTTAGACCATAAATAGAATGCCAAGAAACATAAGAATGCAAAAAGAATCACGTGGCACAGGTGGTTCGAACCCTGCTGGATAATGCTCTTATTCAGCCTTCTCATGTTATTCTTCACTCCTGCTTGAGCCTTAATTAGTGTCATTTGCTGCAAGAAAGTCAGAGAGAACATCATTAGAGTAGTCCATCCATTGTTGGCAACATAATTTGAACAAACCAACCAAGTAATAAGAAATTGACACTATGAGCTCTCATGACTTGGAGATGGGCACTCAACAGCTGCTAAATATCCTTTCAGCAGCAAATAAAAGTATCATGTTCACAACAAAGAGAAAACAAAAGAATATCAAGGGTCGCTCCAGCACTCCTGATGCATCTAGAGTAAAAAAAAGTAAGAAACGTAAATGAAAAATAAAAGTAAACAAAAAAAGTATGTTAACTGCCGCCAAGATTAGTTCAGTTGTTCAATGGCGAGATGTACATAAAAGCATATTGCCAACAGCATAATTCAGAACATGAGCTGGCTATTTGATCTGCTCATCACACGGATTGAGTGACCTGATCCATTTACTGTATAAGGAACAGCTGAATAGAGATGTAGCATCATAAATTGTCAGTTTCGTCACATAGACCATATGTGGATATTTGTTTATCTTTGAACAAAAGGCAATAGAAAATGTTATCACTCAACATCAAGTGTTATTATTTTCTCAAATCATTTTGATATGTATGATAACGAAACTAGTTTTCAAAATCCAGAAGAAAGAAACAATTTGATCAAGGCCCTCGCTGGTTGAGGCTATATATACAATATAAGGTCACTGGACCAATCACTAAGATTAGTTCAGTTGTTCAATGGCGAGATGTACATAAAAGCATATTGCCAACAGCATAATTCAGAACATGAGCTGGCTATTTGATCTGCTCATCACACGGATTGAGTGATCTGATCCATTTACTGTATAAGGAACAGCTGAATAGAGATGTAGCATCATAAATTGTCAGTTTCATCACATAGACCATATGTGGATATTTGTTTATCTTTGAACAAAAGGCAATAGAAAATGTTATCACTCAACATCAAGTGTTATCATTTTCTCAAATCATTTTGATATGTATGATAACGAAACTAGTTTTCAAAATCCACAAGAAAGAAACAATTTGATCAAGGTCCTAGCTGGTTGAGGCTATATATACAATATAAGGTCACTGGACCAATCACTAAGCTAACCAGCTGGCTAGCCGGACTGACTAGTCACTTGTTTGACAAGACAGAACGGTTGCTGCCTTGCCAGCCACCTCAACCAACTAGTCATACTGGTTGGCTGCCTAGTCAGGATTGCGACTACAAAGTTAGATAACTTAAGAATGTTCCACACGTTGGCAGACAGAAATTATCACTTCTTATATCAGCTTCCAAATCGAACATGAGTTATCCTCTTGTAAATAAAGATTCTTAAATTTCATAAAGGACCAAGATCTAAGGGCATGACTGATACCAGTTGCAACTCGAGCAAAGTATCTTCTCCAAAAGGTAAAACAAACAAGAGAGAAGTCATGTCCATCTAAATACACTTCAATTGTACAGCTTTTTGCAAATTTCACTGAATAAAAAAAAAAGAAACAAGGTGGCTTTCACCCTGGTCAACTTGTCAAGGTATCAAGCACACCCTAAAAGATAGTTGTAACTCAAAGGCTCAACTATTGAGACGACAGCAACTTTGGGCCAGAACTTAATTCATTTTCCAAATCTAGAGGAGCTTGATGCTTCAAAAATCTAGACCTAATCCTCCAGTATTTCAATGACAGAGAAAGAAAGGTGCCTCTGTCCGACATGTGAAGGATGCTAGTTAAAAATGCAAAAATTTCAAACCAGGAGATCTTCATATCTTAGACAGATCGGATCTGCTTGGAGAAATTAGGTGGTGCATACCGGAAGATGTACAAAATAAGCAAATAAAAGAAAGTGAATTTATGTAACTTTCAATTAAAAAAAAAAACTTTTCTTGACAACTAAAAATGTTCTCAAGTGTCAAATAGGTTACACACTATATCATACTGTGTATGCCCGATACGGTGGAATTATGCCCCAGGAACTATTTTCAGGAGTGTACTTACACTACATCACGTAACATAGTATATTAAGTATAACACTGACCAGAACAAGATTGATGCTAATCACCAAGAAGTAAAAGACAACAGCAAAATGCTAGAAGCTCCACTTCAGGTGCTAATAATTGACAGGTCTAGCAAATTCAGCTCGCAGTTAAAAAATTGAGCCATTGATTTATCACCAGTTTCTATGATAGTGAAACTTGTATAGGTTTAAGTTCAGTCAGATCAGAACGGCAATTTTTCTCTCAAGGGGAAAACATGCCAAGGAGCCACGACCCATGCTGCCAACTTATATTGAAGAACAGAAAGTTCCTGAAATGCATTACTAGTATGAATCAATCGCATGCAGAGAGACTTATACAGATTGTTTTGACAAACAGTCCCCTTCATGCTGGATACAAAACCCTTAATGCTCCAACGATTCCAACCTGCGTTACACACACACACACACACACACACACACACACACACACATATATATATATATATATATATATATGTGTGTGTGTATGTATGTATATTTAACTGTGAGCAGGACTGCAGGATAACAATTTTTTTCTCATGAAACCTAATGTGTTGTTCACCTTCCCCCAGTGCATAGCTTGAATTAGTAATACGTAGGTATGCCTATGTACTCATCATATATCCAGTTGGGAACTTGAAAAATTCAAAGGAGTGTATTAAAAATTCGCAGCCGTACGTATCTGAAGCTTGCTATCGATATAGATTGTTATTACCAAACAGATATGATTGTGCATTCGGTGGAAATGAGCTTGATATTTGAAATTACCAGTTGACTGATAAAGTCGTTTTGGAATTTCGCCTCAGATTCTATCTCCTGGGCTACCTGAAAGTTTAGAACGAAATAAATTTCAGACAAGGAAATTACATTAAGAAGATAAATCCATTGGAAACAAAACATAAAATGGAACACAAGAGTGCAGGAGCTTGCATATCGTTAAGATCACATGTTTGGAAGAGAAGGAGATTTCTCACTTATGCAAGTGCTGAATTAGAATAGCATAAAGATGTGAATGGAATTTTGTTATCCATGTACATGGTAAGAACCAATAGCGAATTGGCGGGAAGAAAGACGGTAACGAAATTTTGAGCAACCAACGTTTAAACAAACAGTATAGGAACGGAGGGGGGAAGGGATTAAGTTTCTTCAAGTTTTATAATCCCATTGGCAAAGTTTCCACCAATCAGATACTGGTAATCAGACAAGTGGGTTCCTCGAAAGTTAGGAGCATAATAACGAGAGAAAGAAAGGAGAAAAGAGGGAAGGCAATCGATTTTTATTGAAATCGAGACGCCCGCCACACCATGTTATAGCACCGCAAATTCAAAAAGAGGGAAAAAGGGGGAAAATACTTACGCCTTTCAGCATGGTGATCTTCTTATGCAATCCCGTGATCTGGTCGTCCAAGTCTTCATGGATAGGGTCGATCCTTAACTGAATTTCATCGGAGGAGGCGGCGCTCCTCGTGCTGAGGCCCTCTCTGCACCACGCCGACCGATCTCAATGAGGAAAAGAAAAAGAAAAGGAACGCAGAAGGGGAAGAAAGAAAGCAAAGCGGGGAAAGCACAAAGAAAGGGAAATCTGGAAGAAGCTTTCGAAAATGACGACGAAGAAGAGATGGGGAAAGAAGAAGAGGGTGATTACCTGGATCTGAATCCTCGATTGGCGTAGGGGTTCGCCATGAACCCACCCTCGGATAAGGGAAAGGCGACCGCAGATCACTGCGACTTCCCTCTTTTTCCCTCTTCTGGGGAGTTTGGCCGGAGAAGGGGTTCGGAAGGGAAACGGGGGGCAAAGTGGAGCCCGGAGGAAGAAGGGGAGAGAACAGAACAGCCTTCGAAGGCCTTCCGAGCCGTTTTAGGTCCGTCCACGGCTTTCGCCAAACAAACGGGACAAAATGTCTGTTCTTCTTCAACTTACTCCGCCCTCTTCGTTTTTCTAAACATTAGAGAACGTACGATCGTAAAATAAACACTCGCTCGCATATCTTTTGTCCGTTTTTCGTTCATCCGTTTGGTCTCCCGGAATTCAAGCGGCTTATGATCTTTAAGTCGGCCGATTTGGATCAAATTGATAGACTCCATTTATTTGGTATTTTGAAAGGTTTTATTAATTGTTTTCGTATACTGTACATATTTTGTTTTCGTTGGGATAAAAAAAAAAAAAAAGAAAGGTTGATTTTAGTGAATTGACAGCCTAATTAGTTTGGTTCATTTTCTTCATATGTCCGTCCATGACACTGGTAATTTTAGGTTTGATCATCTAACCAGATACCTTTAGACAATGACTTGCTTTCACATATTTAGTTCATCATGAGCCCTACCATTTTAATTTACAGCTCATGTAAGGAGCAAGATCCGCTCGCGCAGAACTGATGGATATTATCATTAATGACGAGGCGAGACACATTTATGTGTTCTGTCCGACGTTTGATAGTGTCGACAGGATGTCACTAGTACATGTGAAGCCTTCCATTTAAGTTAACTTGCTAAGAATCAAAACGTAAACACCTTGCTCCATGACCTTACGGATTAGCAATCGAAGTAGGATTTTCAGTTGCCACACAATAATAATATGCTTTAATATTATATAAAAACACAAACCTGACTAGTACTTTTTAATCTTCGTCTTAAATTACATGTGATTTAAATGCGTGGGTTATTTCCTATGAGGCCATTTGAAAATAGAAACACTCGAACACTGTTCTATGAGCACTCATCCATAAACCGTTGATAAAAAAAATGCAACCAACAATTTTTTTTAAAAAAAGGAACAACCCCAATGCTATACCAAAACTGGGTGCAAAGAAGCAGCCAAAGCAGAATCAAAATGTCAAAAAACGACAACTGGATTAGAGAATGAGATTGTGTTACAAGGCATCAATTGAACAGATAAAGCAGGTTCAGAGTGAATGGTGTAACATGAAACCTATTAGTCCGAAAGCATCGTTGAGAGCAACAAAAGCCCAAAAACATGTCACGAAGATCAAGTATGATTCATAAAGCACCAAAAATGTACTAGTGTCTACCTCAATATCTATAGAATCAAATCATGTGTTACTGTTCCGGTTGTCCAACAATATCCACCCGATGCCGATGCTTGTTTTAGAATTTAGAGATTAAGAATCTTTAACATGCTTCCAATTCATAAATCTCAGGTCACCAAAGGGGAGAAGAACCGACTTAAAAGAAAATCCATTAAAAATTTTAGGACGCAGCTTGAGCGAGGCCACTGGCATGGCTGGCAGGCTGGGTCCCCGGATTCGGGAGGGAGAGAAGATTTCCAGGGTAGGAGAAGGCATTTTCGTAATCTTGGGGGAACAGGGCAGGTGCCATTTCATTCCATGGCGAGGATGTCAACGAAGACGGAGAAGGGGTGCCGGAGGAGTCTGATTGCCCTCTTCTAGCGAGCTAGAGGGTAAGGGAAAAAGGAGGAGGAGGAAGCGGGAGATGGCGAGCCTGCTGGGATGGTGGAATCGGGGGGAGGAGGACTATGGGGTGGACTTCTGGACGAGCCCCGAGAGAGCAGGGTGGTTGATGAAGCAGGGCGAGCATATCAAGACGTGGCGCCGCCGGTGGTTCGTTCTCAAACGCGGCAAGCTCTTCTGGTTCAAGGAGTCGCAGGTGACGCGCGCCTCTCGCCCCCGCGGCGTCATCCCCGTCAGCACCTGCCTTACCGTCAAGGGCGCCGAGGACGCCCTCAACAAGCCCTTCGCCTTCGAGATCTCCACCAGGACCGATGTCATGTACTTCATCGCCGATTCCGAGAAGGAGAAGGAGGACTGGATCAACTCCATAGGCAGATCCATCGTCCAGCACTCCCGCTCCGTCACCGACTCCGAGATCGTCGACTACGATTCCAAGCGCACCGCCGATGCCTAGCCGGCCACCGCATCCCACGATCACCCCAGAGGCTTCAGGTCTCTATCTCTCCGTCAATTTATCTAAGAATCTCCGTTAAGCAGAGCTCTTGGTTTGGATGGACTTCATCTTCCGCTTTTTCCCTCCGATTTTCTGGTGTTGTTTCCTGCGCTTCCTCTTTTCTTTTCCCCTTTTGCTCTTGAAACCTTTTTTTTTTTCTCTGCTATGTAATTTTGGATCTCCTCATCTGTATGTACATGCCCTTCTGCCTCCGTGTTGAATCTGTAGTGCAAAGTCACACACTCCGTCTATAAGTTTCCCTGTTTTCTCATCTGTACGCCTCTTCTGCTGCTCCATGTGTGTTTCGTTGCCAGTTCTTTTTCCTCTTTTCATATATATTGTTGTCTATTGCGTGAAGATAAATTTCGACTTTCAGGTGTTCATACTTCTTTTTCTTTTCCCTTTTCCCCTAGCTGTTCTGTCGACTGGTTCTTTTTGTTGTCTTGCTATTCGTTGCGTGATTGCATTTTCAGACGAGTTTTTTTCCGTCGTATAAACGGTTTGATGGTACAAAGTTCCTTTGAAAAAATAGCTCTCCACGGTTCTTGTGAAGAGCGCTGAGACATCGCAAGGCGCAAGGACTCACCTATGACTTTTGCAAGGCAAAATCAAAGGCTTCAAAGCTTATCCCGTATTGAAATTTATTTGTAGACCACTGGTGGATGTGAAAGCTGCCACTGTAAGTGAACTGTAAACTGATGTTAAGCGATAAAATTAGCGGAATAATTTGACTACTTGCACATAAGACAGCTGCCAAGGCGCGAAGCTGCAGTACTCTCCCACCAGCTGCGTGAAAGAGACTCCATCAAACATATGACAATTTCCTTGAAGCTGCTCAAAGTGACGCCTACATTCGACCACGAAGGTGAAACTCCTTTTATTGCCATTTTTCTATATAAAAGAAAGTCATGGCAAAAGCATCAATTTTTAATCGCGTTGCTTGCTGAGAATGATCAGTAATTGCATCATGTTGTTGGAAACTAAGTAAACTGCATCCCAACTTGATCAAACCTTATAAATCCTTGCCGGCACAAAATCCTACTAAAAAGAATGTACCTTCAGCCTTAAGGGCCATCTCAACTAACTTGATCACTCTTGAATGAAGTTAACACTTCATCGCTGAGGCAGAGTTAAAACCAGAAAAATGTAGCTTTGGATCCAAGGAATGCTTGCCTTTCATGTTGGTTTTGCAGCACTGCTTTGGGGCAAGAAACACTATTTCTGTCCTAATGACATGTATTGTTATAAGAACTTTTTGCTGTCTTCTTCAATTCTTTAATCTGACATGTGCTTATCAGGAGTATTCAAGTCCTTTTTTCATTTATTTACATTCACGAACTGCCATTATTTGCTTGATATGTTTTTCATTGTCTTATTTATATACTCCTAATCTGCTTCTGCAGCATATTTGGAATTTTCTCCTCCATCCTTCAATTGCTTATTCATTCCTGGTATCTAAGATTCCAAGTAATGTAGTCTTCTGGAAGCATGAACGAATGTACATTTCATGGCAGTTCATCTAGTGGTTCTTTTTGGAAATTGAAAGCCCATTTTCCTGATGTCAAATTTGATTGGTTGGAAACTTATGGTGTGCAATCCTATCCTTTCATGACAAGTTGAAGGGTTATCTTGTCTAGGAGAGGTTGCAGCTTGTTGGATTTGCTAGGACAGATACCACAAGCTAAAGTTGGTTCTTTATTTGCTTCCTCAGATCCTCAAACCAGCATTCACTTAGTTGTAGATAACATTATATCGATAAAATCGAGTATTGAGCTGGTAAAAAATGGGCAGCTCTTTAGCTCACTATCGAGTAAAAGTTGTCTGTAACACCCTATTTTGCCATAGCCATTTTTTGGAAGTCAATTACTTGTGGACCTGTGGAATGAAGATAATCATGAATGTGCCTGATTGAGCCACTGAATCTGTATAATTTTTAACTTCTAAGCTCCGAAGAAACCTTGAATTTCTGACTGTTGCAACGTGTATTCCCTTTCTGTTGGTTCTCCTTGGGATAGTAAGGGGGCCTGGTTACATATGGTAAATGGACCTCAATGATGAACCTAGTAAATGAAGTTCTGTTGATGTTACACCGTTCTTTTGTGCGCAGAGTTGGTCAGAGTCATGATCTGTCATTTTTATAAATTAAAACGAATTAATTTTTTATATGTTCCTGTTGTCGTGTTGGAAGTCTGCAGCCATAGGATCTATCCATCTTCTTCTCATTAGAAAAGATAGCTGTTCCTGCTGTTCAGGCTCCATCTTTGACATAACAAAAAGTTTGCATGTGGTTTCCTCCATTTGCACGTCAGTATTTCAGTCAACTTTTAGTAGTCTAAGAATCGTAACTTTGCCCATTCATGGGCTGGAGGTCTCTTGAATGCTTTTTGTTTTTTCCTTCATGTGCATGATCTGAATCGCTCTTACTTTTATATTCAGATATTCTGCATAATTATCTTTCTCACGTCTTTCAGCAATTGACTTCTCTTCCGCCATATCCAGTATAAATGATCTTTCTCACGGTCTTTCAGCAATTGACTTCACTTCTGCCCTCTACTAGCAACTTCTGTTTTAATTTGATCCAATAAAGAAAAATTAGACATGATTAAATCTTGAAGGGGCTTGTACGTATACCACATAAGGTAACGATATTTTCTTTTCGTTTCTATCTTTCTCGGAGCAAGAATGACGACTCTAGTTAGAAGGTGCTGTTTTGTGAACCTATAATCTTCGTATGCTTGAGAAAGAGGAGAAGTTTGTGCATGATCTTTTTGTGCTTTCGTCTCTGAAAGTTGTGTGGTCGTTTAATATATTCCGGTGTATGGTGTGCGCGTCCAAAGATATTAGTCTGCCTCAAATCTTCCAAATACCGGTGGTTTAGACTTAATTGTCTTTACGGCGCTAGCAAATAATTTATTGGAGAATTTAAAGGACTATTATGTGATATTGTACTATTCATGGTCACAAATATGCATTATGCAAGAAGTTATCGTTTTCAATAATGTCTCTAGGGCGTGGTTCATGAGAAGGTATTTTTCACTTGGGATGAAGAATGTTCGTAGCGTCAAACATAGAAGCAGGTTAACTTCTACGGTTCCCATTTCCGTATAGAAGGAGGGTGATAAAAGTTAAAGATATTTCTTTTTTCCCTTCGGATAACTGTAGAGAAGTTAGGGGGTGCTCTAGGGTAGGGTAAGTTCTCCAGCCATTGTAGAAAAAACATCCTTCTTGTCCCCAAATGCGGCAAGGAGCAAGATTAGCTTGAAGTAACCGAGTAAAATTTGTTCTCCACCGTGCAGGGCAACATGATAAAGCGTTCACCTTCGGTGGAGTAAAACTGTAAAAACAAAAAGGGTAAAGGAATGAACTGCGTTCAGTTGCTTGATCGCACACGATTATGGTCATTTTGATAATATTAGAGACTGCTCTTACTTCAGGACAAAGAACAAAACCGTCACGAGATTTTTATACTTCATAGCGTAATAGCCTACTTCAGAGCTACTGCCCTTTTTTGTGCTGGCAAACAAACAAGCTTCGAGCCAAAAGGAAATATGGATGTGAAAGAAATTCTATTTCTGTTGGAAAAGAAAGCCTGTCTGAAACATGCGGCCCCGCCAGCATACGAAGAGGTCGTGCTTTTTCCAGGGGCTGCTCTTGGAGTTGGAGGGGCAACTTTACAGTTTCAATTCTCAAATAGAAGTAGAAAGGAAAATCAACCAAGCACAAAGGCGTAAGCGGCATATTGTTTTTTTTTTTTCCATTGGGGGAGGATGAGCGGTGACGTCGAAGTTGTTAGTAGAGCACAGAAGACAAAACGGGACAAGTGGTGCATCCTCTTGGCAGGTGTGCATAGCATTTCTCTTCTGTCATTGTTTGTTAAATACTGAAGCTCTCGACTGCACTGCGTAATGATGGTGCAGTTGCGGTATGATTGGCGGCATGAGAGGCCCTTTCTCCCTTTTGCCGTACCCACTAGTTTCTGGTTTCCTCTGCGTTCACAGCCTCACTTTTTCCACGATAAAGCTTGAGGACTCCGTTTCAGGTGTTTATTTACATTAGTGTAAATGCCCTTTTCCTCCTCACCGGAATCACGAAGTACCATTCACCAGAGCTCGGGAGAGAGAGAGAGAGAGAGAGAGAGAGACTATGGAATTGCTCGGTATTATTGATAAATCGCTCTTGTAAAAGATTCTGCTGGATAATAGACATGAGGGAAAGGTAGAACAAGACAACCTTGATTTGGAGAGCCAAATGAGGCACAGCCACCTCACTAATTTTCTGGAGTTTTCTGTCCACCAAAACCACGACGCAAGGACCTTAGGCCAGAAAGCAATGCCGTCGACCCCACATCTGGACGAGTACCTCTCTCTCTTCCCCTCCCTCTTCCTCTCTCTCTCTTTTCCCCCTTGTTGTAGGCTGAGAGGAACACTAAGAAGTGTGACTGTTCTTCCTCACGGTTGCTCCGTCATCAAACAGTAAAACCCCAAACGAGGGGGAGACTGAGGACGAAAAGAAGTGGAGAGAGAGCACCCACCTGAGGTGGGTGCTGAAGGCGTAGCCTCTCGCTCTCTCTCGTTGCGTTTCTTCTTCAACTGTTTGAAGGGCGAGAAGGCGAAGAGGAAGGGTCGTTCCATGGAAACCATGAGTGGCTGCTGTTGCTCATCAAAGAGCCTCTCCCAAGTCCTCGAAAGTGATCGGCTTGCCCGATCGACCTCGCCCTCCCTGACTCGAAACCTCAGAATTCGTCCTTTGCGTAGCTTCGTCTTTCCAAATATTCATACTTTCGGGGCCATTCCTCTAGACCGGTGCCTACGTTTGGGGCCTTTTCGTTCATCTTCGCCGCATTCATCCTTACCTTCTTCTCCTGGTCCGTTGCACCTGAACAAGGTGCAGTTTCTTCTCCTCCATGAAGTGTTGGCCATCTGAATTATCTCCTTGTTAAGGTGGTGGAAGATTATTTTATTGGTCTTGTTTTTTATTCGGAACTTGTTCGTGCTATGCTTTACCGTTCAACAAAAGATATTCAGAAATCACGATGCTAGCTTTACACTTTTGCTTTTATGTTGCCATTCTGTAATATTTTAGCAAATCACTCTGTTAGAGGTAAACTTCTTCGAAATCGTTTGAATCTTTCGTTGGTTTTCAGGATCGATCGTGGATCTGGTGCTTAGAAGTAGGAAAATGAACGATACATTTTCTTTGAATTGGAGATTGAGATTTAGCTATTTCTTTCCAAAGCATTTTGTGAAGTAGCACACTTTCTGTATTCATAGGCCTTCTGCAGATCTTCTTGAACTGATGCACCCATCACATGCAAGGCTATTTTGAACTTCTTGCACTGCTGGGAATGAGAATCTTGACAGAATGATGATTCAGCTCTTGACTGATTGAACTCTTGGTGTTACTGGACCTTTTAGTACTCATGGGGCAAACCAACCAAAATCTTGTCATTCAATAGCTGTAAGAATGGCTGAACATAGTGGAAAAAAAGCTAGGGATACGTTATGTTTATTTCGGATATTATTGGTGGGAAGTGGGAAGCGGGAATTCAACCATTTATCGACAATGGTAATAAAACATATAATCCTTCAGGTGCGAGCTTAGGTATATTTGGCAGAAGCAAGAGGGACGCAGCAGCATATATAGCAACAAGTGTTTGGTGCACCCAAGTGTATTGAATGGGATAAACTGGAGTTTGGAATTCTGCAGCCCAATAATGTGGTAAAGGCGTAAAGCATGTGCTATAAACTCCAGGCTTGGAATGAGTGCATCCATACATCAAGAGCGAAATTGTTTTGCTGTGCCAGGTATCAAATGTTTACGTTAGAAAACATGTAGTTGATGCTGTCACTTGCTACAACCTGGCAAGTGGCAGCAACTGGTTTTGAAGTTCAACACCGGTTCATGAGATGAGCCTGCAGTGAAGATTTATGGGCTGGCATATCTTTATCTGTCAACGGGGAAGATTAATGCATGAAAAGAAAGGAGTATGTAAGATACTAAGATCTGTTTACTGGGTTGTTGATTCATGACTCCAGTGAAGGGAGTTACACTTGTCAAAGTGATAGATGTAAGTGGTGAGCTGTTTGTAAAATGCAAACTGATAGAATTGGTGCTCTAACTTGTTGTTCCCTTAGATTTGGTTCATATTTATGCTATGATTTTTTCTTTGTGTTCATTATAAAAGCCTTTGATATTTGCAGTTCTATCATTGCTCAGTATATTTTTTTTCGTCCTTTTGGTTGTTGTTTTCCCACAGGTTGGCTTTGGTGCTCCTGAAGCAAGTAGGACACACTTACATCTGCTAAGTAGGATTTGATTTTCAAGTTTATCCCTTTCAGTCGGTTAAACATTGTTTGTCTATTTATGACTATCAGGGAACATGACTGTTTGTATCAGATTTGTTTTGCGAAAGAAATGTTTATTTGGCCAACAGTTTTTCTTGGTTGGTGAAGATCCAATATTTGGTTCATGGGACCCATCTGCAGCCATTCCTATGACTTGGTCAGAAGGCCATATTTGGACAGTAGAACAGGTAAGAAGAAAAAAAATTCTACCTTGTAGTGAGCTCTTTCCTGTTGTTAGCTAATGCTTGCATATATTTTAACAGAGTATCCCTATTGAGAGTAAGACCCATTTCAAGTTTATACTGAAGGGAGGATCTGGAGAAACTGAGTGGCAACCCGGGCCAAACCGAGTTCTAAAACTATGGATAACCAAGGGTACTATTATTATAGAAGAAGATTGGGATTCTCCTGAACTCCAAAAAGCAATAGAGGAATTGCCTGAGACTGAATTTACCCAAATGCTTGCAAAACAAGAGGTGAAGGCTATGCCTAAACGGCGTAAGACCATGATGCAGGATTCTGTAGAGAACAGTGATGACGCCCTCCTCGTTCCAGGTCTATCTGTGGCTGAGGGTCCTGAGGCCAGGGGGGCCATGATAGATGACTTCATAGGGAACACTGAAGGTCTTGTTCTAGTTCCAGGATTGTTATCCAAGTCCATATATAGTGCTGCAGAGCCTTTTGGACAAGATCAAAGAAACGCTGGAACTGAAGTCGGTGCTGTTGATGAGGATCAGTCATTTTCTAATGACCCAGTTATTGAAACTGATGGCAGCAAACCAGAGGTAAACGTTTAATAATGGGAAACTAACTTCTATGCTCTTGGCATGAAATAGATCATCATGGTAGATTTGTCTTCCCATTCTAAACATAAAAGCTGGTGTTTTTGCGCATCTCATGTCTTGCTGATTTGTGTGAAGTGTCTAAGTTTCTCTCTAAGCTTGAGGTTTCTTGTCCAATGCAGAACAGCGTGAGTTTTGGTTCACCTGCAGTAACTTTTACAATTTCTCAAAAGCTAGTCATTCCAAATCCATGTGAATGACCTATCTTTTCTGTTGCAATTTTTGTGTCTTTGATTCACTAGTTCTTCTGTTTCATTGTTATTCAAATGATATTTCTGTGCTTTAGAAATCAACCTGCATGAAGCGTGTATTTATTGGCCAGTAACGTGCATTGACATTTTTTTTTCTTGTATTTAATATCCAAATCAATCCTTTGAAATGCACATAGCACAGCCATCTAACGGAAAGCTGGGCAAACAGCTAAAAGTGATGAGTGGCCAAGGAAATGTAGAAAGAGGAGCAGTTGACATTCCACTGGCTGCTGCTATCTTGAAGAATGACATTGAGTGGGGTCTCCGAACCTGTCTAGGCTATTTTGCGTTTTTGATTTCTATCATAGGCAACTTTGATTAAACCAGGAATGAAAAGAATCTGGGGTATTCCTGCTGCAGAGGTTCTGAAAATCATCACTTCAGTTAGCATGATGCAAAATGATGAAATATTTCTTGGTCTGGCGGTCGTTCCCCTTTTTTAGCTTGTATTATATTCTAGATTAATGCACATGTAAGAGCTATCAATGACACGTTTAATCATTATTGTGGACATAAAACAGGAGCTGGAGGAGTTTCATTAGTCATTTGTATGTTTACATTGCTTTCATTTCGAAATTAATTGCTGATTTCCTCTTGTGAAGCTAATCCTGTTCAGGCATCCTATTATGTGCATAACACGGATTTTTTTGTTCAAATTGGTAATCTTTACTGATTGGAACCATGGTTTGGATTCCAGATCATCCGAAGTATTATAGTCAAATGAGTGCAACCATATTCATCAAGTCAGCGACTATTTAAACGTTACAATCCGTGTTCTCACTGTACATTATTGAGCAACTATTGCATTTGGTACCGATATGAATGAATGATCTTTTCCGCCTGAGTCAGAGATGGTATGTGCGTGTGCGTGTGCCATGCGAGCTGGGAGAAAGAGAAGTTTCATTGCGACATGTAATAACCGTCCAAGTTAAGCCATATAATAAACGCTTGTGTGGATCCGCTCACTCACATTTCTCCTTTGGAAGTTCAAGTTGCCAGTTGATGCAGCCAAAGCAAATCTATGGATGTATTTTTCATGTTTTATCTTCGATTTATTGGAATCCTACTTATGCCCATGAGGGAAAGAACCAATAGATTTCTTAAGATAGAAGCTTATGCTCATTGTTTTCGAAATATTAGAAAGGGCTAGTTTATGTAAAAACTAATGTCCGAGTGTGATGTCTACACATTTCTAAACTTGTGGTTATTGCTATTATTGTTATTATTATCGACCAACAAAACCTGACTCAAGGCGTAAGCATCAACGGTGCGGGGTCTATCTATATGGTGCATCTCCATCAGGACCTCTAGTTCTTAGTTTTTTCCAGTGGGTAAGAGAGCAAGGGTTACCAAGATGACACGGTCACAACTTGCTAGTGAGTAACTTGTGATTCTTGTCCTTCTTCTCCGAAACGGGCATTTTGCTGAGCTTTGAACCGAATTTGATGAGGGAGTCGACCCAAGCGTCTTACTTGGTTGGTTGTCCCTACTCAAAGACGTAGCGCTTCCAGAGCGAGTCTCATGGCGGGACAGACTCTTCGGCTTTTATTGCAGTGCCTCGCAGAGAGTACGTGGCCTCCTCTCATCCACACGGTCCTTCACTGCCGAATAAGAAGGTCCTCCCAGACTCTGCCTACTGTCGGCGCTATGGTTTTTCCGTGGTGGGATGTCCCTCTCACAGCGAATGTGGACTTCTCGGGCCGAAGCTCGAAAGCCTTCTCCTCCTCCCCCGGCGCCCTGCTCCCTGGACCATGGCGGTTGCCTGCACTTCCTTCCCCCGGTTGAAAAATGCTTTGCAGACAGCGGAAGGAACCAACAACGGCGGGTAATCCCTCCCCCCCCTCCTACTCCTCTCTCCTTCTCTTTCTGTTCAGTCCTTTCCTCTTTTTCAGTTTTCTGCTACTGGATTTCAGCAATTTACAGCCCAATTTGCATATTTAAGTATAGCATCTTTGCACTTGGTGTTCTTTCTGGATGGGGGAAAAATTTCCTTCTTGGAACATTGAAGAAACCTCTCTCATTGTGTTATCCGACTTATGGTACGGATAGACGAAATTGCCTCCCCTCGAGTTTAACTGATTAGCTTTTTGGCTGTCAAGTAGCCGTAAAAGTTCTGTCATGGAGGCTTAGAACAATCTGTGACAGACGAAACACGGGAATGCAACGAGTTCCATGGTTGTAATTCTAAGACGCGCTGCCACATGATCTGTTTTCTTCTTTCTCAGTTTAATATGTTGGAACCTTTTTCTTCTTTCTTGTCATGTGGGCAAGTTTCGCCAATCTGATTCATTTGAGGTTATTCTAGCTCAAAAGTTTCTTGAACGATTGTAACCTGGGCTGCCTTCTTGGTTTTGAGGAGATGATCCTAAATTTTCTCTCTTCTTTCTTTCTGCATGCATTCATCTGGTTTTGGTTAATGTCTGGAAATGTCTTTACCTGCCGTCATAGATTCAGCGGCAGATTCCTGCCCCGCCCTAGACTAGGCTTCAGCTTAACCTCAAGGAACCATGCATAGGCTCTATTGCAAGCTTTCTGGATGCATGCCTGCTGGCCAGGTTTTTCCTGTGTTGCAGGTGAAATGGACTGCCAAATACTGCGGTTTGCCTGTCATTCTTTTGGTTAAGATGAAAGACGTTTCTTGCCACTGTTGGGAACGTTACATGAAGGAGAATGAGGGGCTCACTGCAAGTTAGATGCCAAAACAAGGGAAGTGAAAAGAAAGAGCAAGAAAATGAACTCGCAATTACTCTAATTCAAAGTTCAAATCACTTCAAATGGCAGCAGCGACCAACTTGCTAGAACCTGTAGCGGCGGTTTTCGTGTGTATATAGACTCAGATGTATAATTTTGCCAACGTAACTTGCAGAGTTTGCTTTTAACCATGCAATCCCTCTGTGTATCTAGGAGCATTTAAAGGGTACCAAAAATCGGGTAACAAAAACAAGTAACTCGCAACGTTTACAGATTTAATGTCTTAAAGAGTGCTTTTTTTTTTTTTCAAAGGTGTATTATGGTGCTTATTCAGTTCATCTCTACCAGCAGATTGAATGATATAGGTTTTTATGCTACGACTGTCTTTTCACGCATATATATATATACACACACACATACACACAGAGAGAGAGAGCGAGTGGATATCGTGCCCCACTTCAAAATTCATCAGAGCAGTCAGCCAACAGCAGAAGGGAAAACATCATCGTGTTTCTTTAATAAAAAAAAAAAGAAGAAGATAATGTTTTAACAGATAAACTACTTTGAATCCTGTATGCACATTCTATGGCAGATGGGAGGGCTTGGTGTCGAGTTTTTTTTTTCTCATTAATGGCTAACTGTTAAAACTGACCAGCATTGGTAGCCAACCAGCTAGAAAGAGAAAAAAATGGTGTATAAGTGATCTGCTGATACTGCAGTAATATGTGAGTACTACAAGGGCATAGTCAATAAAGAGAAGTTGCCGTGTTGAGAGCACTCCAATAGCTATAAGGTAATCAGACCCGGGCATTTTCCACAACCCTGCTGTTTGCTGCCTAAAAACCTCTTAAGCAGCTGGGTGTACAGGTTGGGACTCCAGCCATATCAAGCAAGAGTCGAAATCAAACGCTCCCTTGTGCCTTGTAACCTATCGGTAAGTGGAATGAATGCGTTTTGGCCCTTCCACTTGTTGCTTTAATCGTGTTTTTCTGATTTTGGGGCATCCTCTCGGAGATCGGTGCCATGATGCCATCTGCAGCTTCATTTCCTGAACTTATTTTGTAGAGGGAAACCGTCCAACCAGGGCATGTGTATTATCGTCGGCAATTTTTCTTCCGAATCGACCATTCGCCTCGCTTGCCTTCTTGCCTGTGCTTTACCATCAATCTTGATAGCGAGAAATGATTTTTTCTTTTTTGCCGAAAACGGGAGATAAAGGCATAAAGCAGTAGATTGCTGAAAAATGATCGACAGATTTCAGGTGGCGATTGATTGCAACATCACTCGAAAGAAATTTTGTGATACTGAAGTGGCGTCATCGAGCAGTAGCAGTTTGTGGTTTTGCGACGATCGGAATCTTCATACGTTCCCGAGAATGACGACATTGGGAAAACAAAATGGCGTAGCCTCTCCTTGGCCCTCCAACTCTACCTGAAGATAGAAGGATTGGAGTCAAAATTTTCAACTCTTCAGTATGAGCTCCTCGGTTTCTATCGATGATTCGTGCTCGACGGCGGAGAACCAGACAACCGGCGGACCGGTAAAAGCTAAAAACAACCACCGGAGGTTGACGAGCCTCAGTTGTCTGCGTTTCTCCATTTTGAACCATAGGATTCATTAATTGCCTCCAGTTCAGCATTCTATTTTCTTCCACGTGAACCGCTCTATCAAAATCTGACAGAGGACCTCGTCTTAATGAAGTTGCACATGCGAGAAACGGGGGTTATTTGGATGGCAAGCAATTGCTTGAGCTGGCTCTGTCATGTAGCGAGAATTTGATTGATCATCGGAAGCAAATGGCATCAGGTGTACAAGCGGAAGTTACTTTGTACACTTTTGAGATCATTTCCGAGTGTGTCGACATGATTCAGAAGATGCTGTTTCCATATAAATCGGGTGGAGATATCTAAAAAAAGAGTGAGCGTCAAGTCAGGGAAGGCCCTGAATTTAATGCCACGACGGCTCACCTCAATGCCACCTATGTCTAACAGGATCCGACCGACCACCATCGACGGCGTTTGGCCGGGCCTACCACAATCCTTTCCCGTATTGGCATGTTCCGTTTCCCCGGCATGACGATCTGACGTCTTTTCAAACACAAATGAAAATATTGAGAAACTTTTGTATATGCAACGTATTTTTTGTACCGTTCCTCAAGGTTTTCCACCGGAAAAGTCAGAAATTTTCCACCTGGATTTATGCATTTGAAAACATTACCGGAACTAAATCGATTTTCCTAGTGAGGATTTTTCTATACCATGTTCCAAATCTCCGTTTGTATCTTGCATTGGAAACTGATGGGTATTGGCCTTGCCTCAAAAAGAAAAAAAAAAAAAACTAAAGTTTGAAGATATATATTTAATACTATAACGCTATATATCAGCCGACATGGGCCGATTCAGCTTCATATCGATCTGCAACAGTACTTTAACCAGCATTTAGCTAAGTTAGATTTGTGTCCATCCGTCGTCGTGGACCTGTGGACGTGCAGACTGAAAGTATTTAATGGTTTGGCACGCGGTGTCTTGAATTTGTTAAAGAAAAAACTCACAAGTTATATATATATACACACACGCACATTCTCTCTCTCTCTACCAAGGTGGGCCGAATTATGAGAAATAAGATTGAGACTTAACTAAAAATTTCAACTCCACCCTCTTTGCATTTTCAACGTATCACATGTACTTGCTAATAGTTATTTTTAATGATTCCTTGTAAGTGTTTTTAATTGTAAATCTCTGTCCACCGGATGGAGTCAGGCATCTTTGTCTTTCTCCAAGAGAGTCGGTTGAAGACAGACCATTGTTTTGATTACTGACCTGTAAAGTGGCATCATTTCACATTTGATCGTGGACTTGAAGAAAGTTACAAAAGGACATGCAACAAGTGGACAAATGATAAACCATCGTTCAACTTTTAATAGCGAACAGATAAATGCTCAATATCTGAGAAAAAATCTTAAAGGGACAAGGTTAACAAAAGGTTTTCTTTTTTTTTTACATAAGAGACAAAAGAATATCCCTCATAAACAACCATTTATTAATTGGCCAAAGGAAGATGTTTTTGTATTTTAAGAGAAGTGTTTTGGCTATTTTGAATTGGAGTTTGATGTTTTCTGTCAGTAGGTGGCTTGTTAATTATTCCTCTCAAAGGTTGAATTCATATTTGTTAGTTGCTAAAAAATTAAGTAGTAATTTGTTGTCTGTTTGGATGTTAGGAACCTCATCGTTCAAATGTTTAGAAGCATCATAAATCTCATACTGATCAAAACGGGGCCACTCAAGCAAGGAATATTCGGCCTAAGCAACCTGTCCTTGCAATATCCGGTGCGAACACATGCAAAAAATATTGCTCTCTTCAAGCATCATTTGAGTGAAATCATCAAATTTCGGGCTCATCCACTGAGCTACATTCAAGCCAGATCTGAATTCCAGCAATGAATCCTTCCACTCCCTTATGGATTCAAATTTATGTTTGTCGGTTGTGATATTCTTGCTTGTTCGATCAATTGCATCGAAGGAGTTTCTCAAAGCCAGGCAAATTTGCCTCCAACTAGATGACAGCCTACCTTTCCTGGTCCTACAGATTAGATTAGTCCCTTTTTGTTGCAAATATTTAATGGTGCATGGTTAATCATGTGGGAAGAAGCTGTTAACATGTCATTTCTAAGAGGAAGCTTCTTTTTTGTACCTTACAGCTGGAGAAAATCAGGCCCCAATTAATGCAGACAGAGCAGAAAAGCTAATGCCGCGGTCTGAAATTGCCTAATATCGAAATCCATACTTGCATTTCAGAAAACAAATTACCACATGAATGCATCTTTCTTCAAAACACCGAGATAAACCATATCTGTAGAAGTTATAAATAAATCATCCGACCTAATTTTGTAGAAACTTGGTTTTATCTAAACCAAAGTTTTTTTATGAGTTTTGAAAACACTGTTTCTTTGTATAGATGGCATACCCAAAGCCCATCTTTTATGAGTAACCTGGTGGGGATCAGTTTTTTCACTTCTTTTTTACAAAACCTGGTTTTATCAAAACTGGGTTTCGTAAAACTAAATTTTGATGACACATGAGCACTCGGAAAACTTTAGTTTTAAAGATAAAACGAAGTTTTAGTTCCAAAATATGGTTTTGAAATATCATCCTGAAGGTCTGATGCACATTGCAACCACAGACCATCATCACCTTCCGGCATATGCACTTGCACCTACCTAGACAAGTAGTTCACATGTCCAGAGTTGTTTAGGAAGAGAAAAAGGTCTTTAGAATGCAAATTTTAACTGCGAAGCTTCGAAGCCTTTTGAAAATTGATCTTTTGTTGGAAGAAGACCATCTTTCTCTCTGTTTTTGACCGTTTCTGCCGCCAACCGAACCGGGCAGTATTTTGCAAAAAAGAAAACAAAGCGATAGGCACTACGTGACAAAAAGGTAGAGATTAGGAACTTTTCTGTAATAAAATCCATGAAAGGGGGACCGTTTTGCTAAAATCTATCTTCTCTCCCGATTTAGTACGAAAAGGAAAGATTCCCGCCCCCCCCCTCCCCTTATGTACATATAAATATTTATTTTCAAATCTCTTTTTCCCCTTCTTTTGCCAGCAGGGCAGAGCAGAGTCGAGTCGAGCAGCAGCGATGGTGGGGTCTCCCCCTCTCCCATGGCCACTGAGCTACGCATGCTGATTGCCGCCCTCTCTCTCCATCTCTGCAGCCGTCACTGTCACACCTCCATTCTTTAATCTACCGTCATCCCCACCCTCCTCTTCCCCTTTCTCTACTCGTACGTCTTCCTTCTTCTTTAGCCTGTCCCCTTTTCCAGTGCTTTTGTCTGCTTCGTTCTGTTTCCGGCATCTACAATACGTTTTCATTATCAATTGCTCTACTCCGGATACTTTCAAGTCGATATCCTGAGAGAGAGATCGGGCTGGTCGAGAAGGTAGGTGTCTGTTCAGTCTCTTGCTTTGGCGTTTCATGATCATCTTCTAGTTTCTTTCAACTGGGTTCATTTCTTTCGAGAATTGATGCTTCTGTAGCTTATCATGCTAGTTTTCTCGCCGTCGCGGGATTTTGATGAGTTCATACGATCTTAAGTTTAGTTGCGTCGTCGTCGAGCCACTTTAAGTCCTCAATAGCTGAAATGAGAAGTCACTAAGGAAAGCGTATATGCGCGCGGAAACTTCGTTGAAGTTGCAGGGGAGTGGTCGAATCGATGCACATACTTGGGAGAACTTCCGTAAGTTACAAATGCAGCGGCTTTGCACATGGCTTACCAATCATCCATTTGAATCTCATTTTCCTGGTATGGAAATTAAAGGGCAAAGAATGGCAAGGTGGAGTGTATTGTTTGGTTTATGCCACCGAATGAATTTGATATTTCATCAATGGATGGACGTGCAGACGGTGATAGAGACGATACCTCAGGAGCTGTTCAAAATCAGATGAGAGCACGATTGGATAATGCGTGTATCTGTGCGTGCGCCAGCGTGATTCTTTTTGCTTGGATTTGAGGAAGAGATTTAGGGAAAAACTTATGAAGTGTTTCTTGCATTATACCAGTCCACTTGAATGCAAAAGACGGCGGTTGCCACTTGCCAAGAAAGCTTGCCAGACGGGGAAGGCATAAGCATGAGTGTTGAACTTCGTAAGGAGGCATGTACTTCAAAACTTTCAGCGCCATTCCTCGGATCTAATATAAACGATAATATTGTTGCAGCCAAATGTTTGGTTGCCAAAACCCGTCGGGTGATTAGTTTGAAGTGTTGATGTCCTGCGCATGTCACCAGGATTTTGCCTGTTCACGTCGGCATAGATAGACTTAATTCTTCGTGTATCTGTTGCGGTGATACTGCATTCGGATTACTATAGCGCGGTTTGATTTAATTAACTGTTATTCTCGCTCTTAGGCGCATGAGTAGGCGAGACACATATATAACTCGTATCGTGCCGATCCGAAAGACATATATTCCTGTGAAAGATGTTGCTGAATGATGGTGGTGTTGATGTGGCTTTTCAAGGGGCCGGCACGAAGGCGTATCCTTTATTACCGTTCATATTTTTTTAACGTAAGTTTCCGTTGTGCTGCTCCAGAGCTTGTTTTTCCTATTCATCTGCTTGTGCACACGCACGCGCACACACAGAAACACGCAAATGACAGTTCATTTATCGCGCATGACTGCTCGTATCCTTGACTCTGCTTGTTCCTAGTGGCTTAGAAATTTGGTGCATAGAAAATCTTCACGTGGTTGCAGTGCCTAAATCTTCTCACGGGAAGTTCTTTTGTGGAAGCTCGTACATAATCTTAAATGTAAGTCGTCTTTGTCAACCAATTAAATCGTTCTTCGGCTTATCTCCCTTCTCCTAAACATGGTTGACAATTCCATACTGCCCCAAGCAGGATTACCTTTTTTTTTTTCAGTAATTCCTTTTCTTTTCCTTTTGATGTGGGGCTGCTTGGTTCAGCACTAAGTTAGTGCACGAATTCGCTTTCCGAAAAGGATAAAGACACCAATGAAGTATCACTTCGGTTCATCTATTTTTGCATCATTATGTGGTATCTTTATTTTGTGCTTATTTTGTTTCATTTTGTCAGACAACTTTTCTTAGAAGTGGAGTTCCTTATCATGATATTCATTATTGGCTTGGAAAGGATGTGAAACCGGTATCACCGACTCTCTTATTTTAACTCGAAAGGATCAACTTTTTGTCTCGTTACTTCCTAACAAATCTCCTCAAATTGGCAGGATGATTCCACGATGGCATCCGACAAGGCACTTGAACTAGATGTAGCTCTAGGCTACCATGCTGTCCAGTATAGAGAAGTTCAAGGACATGAAAGTGAAAAATTTTTGTCTTACTTCAAGCCTTGTATCATACCACTTGAAGGAGTGTTTTCTTCAGAAACTGGAAGGTCTGACAATGGTAGTTACCAGGTCAGCTTATTTGTGTGCAAAGGAGAACGTGCTGCCCGCATCAAGGAAGTATGGATTGCTTATATTCAATTCAAAAAGAAAAGTTCTAGTTTTGGGATCTTGAGTTTCTTCCGAACTACAAGCGACGCATTATTATCTCTTACTTAACCACCCAATCCCTCCTGGGTCTAGTTTCCTGCCTTACACAGCTGATAATTCATGTTGGATTTGATTTGTGTATTACCAGGTGCCGTTCTCACGGTCTTCTTTGAATCACGATGATGTTTTTATATTGGACACGGAGTCAAAAATATACCTCTTTAGTGGATGCAATTCCCGCATACAACAAAGAGCAAAAGCATTGGAGGTTGTTCAGTATATCAATGAAAATAATCACATTGGGAAGTGTGATGTGGCAGCAATTGGTAAGTACAATTGTAGCTTTCCCACGAATTATTGTTCGACTACTGTGTGGGTGATGAGAGGAACTACTTTATTGCATGTAGAGGATGGGAAATTTGTTGGTGATCCTGACGTTGGCGAGTTCTGGAGCCTTTTTGGCGGCTATGCTCCCATCTCAAAGAATTCAGCTAGCCTTAGTAACGTAGAGCCTCAAGGTTCCTCAGCAAAGCTATATTGGTGAGTATGCATGACTGAGTGTTAATAACCATGGTCATGTTAACATGTTGATTATATGATAGTCCTTCTGCGTGCAACTATGTATGACCTGCGAAGCTTCTTGGTGAAAGTTAAACATCATGAGATGTATACTTTCTATGTTTCACTTAGATAGGCACGTGATATACTTTCGTGACAGGGTAGCTCGCAAGAAACTCTGCCTCATTGGAGACAATCTATTGAAGAAAGATCTACTTTGCTCAGATAAATGTTATATGCTTGATTGTGATGGGGAGATTTTTCTTTGGATGGGAAAAAATACTTTGCTGACTGAAAGAAAGGAATCCATTTTAACTGTTGAGGTAATTCGACACCTTATCTATATACACTGTCAGGTCCTTAATTCTTGTACATTTTTTGTATGCATAAACGGTTATGTTGTTAATCTGGACCGTAGTCACGAAAAACCCTCCTTTTGAAAAAACCCCTGATAAAAATGTTAAAACCAATGAATACTAAAAAGACATGTCTTTTTAAGAAGCTCCAAAATGAATCTTTCGTGTTTTTTCTTCATTATTTGTATGCTATTTTTGCTTTAAAATTTAAAACTTAAGTTAAATTATTTATCTTCATTTCTATCATTACTAAAATATCATTTTTATCATTTTTTTCTCGTTAGTTTTTTATTTATTTTAGTTTTTCCTATTTTTTATGATTTTTTTTCTAAAAAGTTGAAGAATTTTTTCCGAGATTTTCCTGGGGAAGGCCAGGTTATCATTAATTTTCATAACGCGGACGTTGCTGAGGGAGACATACAACTATCATAACATGTGTTTGCATGGATTTTATAGGTAATAAATCTGGGGCAGATCATAGCATTCACCAGAAATAGTTACTGGAAGTATGGAATCGTTAAGTAGGATTTTTGATTCCTGGCAAATAGGTCAACTCTATAAAATGATTTTCAGGGATACATGCACAAGGAGCATTCTTAATAAAAGTATATGTTTTTTAAAAATCCAAAAAAATGGCTGCAGGAAGATCCATAAATTATATAATATCTGAACTTACCTGGTAAAGTGAAAAAAAAAAACGCGAGTAGTCAATCTCTGCTATGTACTTTGTCATGCTTGTGCACACAAATCTTTAATTTTTATTTTATCTGCTGCCATTTTTGGTCTTGTAACTCTTGTTATCTTGTTTTACAGGATACAATCCGTTCTCAAGGGCGGTCCAGGAGTACCAATGTGACGTTTCTGACAGAGGGTTCTGAGACAGTGAAATTTACATCTTATTTTGATTGCTGGCCCCAAGTTTTTGCCCAAAGTCTGTATGAGGAAGGGAAAGGAAAAGTTGCAGGTAAAGTTCTAGCCTCTAGGTAATCTGTATTTTACAGAAACAATTTGATCTTCCATTGATCTGACAAACTTGTTTCATGCTTTGTTTATTCACAGCAATGTTTAAACAGCATGGTTTTGATGTGAGGGAGCTTCCAACAGAGGATCCTGAGCCATATATAGACTGCGTTGGCAGCCTAAAAGTAAGTCCTGAGAGCAACTTCAGCTGTTACAATATAGTGTTTGATGAACAAGTTCTTTGCTTGATTCAGGTCTGGCGAGTTGCGTCTCACACCATAGTGCCTGTGGAAACAGGCAAGCTGTTTAGTGGGAATTGTTATATTTTGCAGTACACATACCTTGGAGATGAAAAAGAAGAGTGCATTTTTTATGCCTGGTTTGGCAGTGACAGCACCGTGGTGTGTTATCCTTCATTCCTTCCTTTTGGAAATACACTGTTTAAAATTAGCTGTTCAAATTATATAAGCCTGACAGATAACTGTGTGATTCGAGTAAACTTAATTGGGCTGCTGATGGATCAAACCCTGGTCCTCTTTCTATCTACATTTGTGTCAGTTTGTATGCTGGAGTTGCACTTGATTGTCATTAATATGCACATTCTGATGATAGAGATGAATTAAAAATGTAGCCTAATTTAAAAATTAAAATAACTTCCACTAAGGTAAAATTTTCTAGCTATTCTAGTTAGTATTGTTTAGCGTAGATATTTTAGGAATCAATTGTAGTTAAGAGACATCGAGCTGAATCAGTCACTGATTGCAAAGCTATTAATTACATGAAAAAAATCAGTTCCATAAATATGTATACATGAGATGTTTTATAGTGGTTAAAGAATTCTCATGGTTCAAATTTCACTAGAATTAGTCTGTGGTATTCATGCATGACAAGATGCTAACTGTTGTTTCATACAAGGTGATATTGTGAAAAGAATCTTTGTTCCCAACTAATGGCTACATGGTTTGCTACTTCAGGTACTAATAATTTTTTTCCAAATCTGTCTTCCTTTTACTGAAGCTTGTAATTCTCCATATCCAGCAAAATTATGGGACACTATTTGAACCTCAAAATAAAAAATATGTTATTTTTAAAAGAACATGCTTTTTTATCTCCAAGATAACTCTCAATGCTAATATTGGAACATATCTGGATGTTTTCAAAATATCATGAGAAAACAAACTTTGCAATATTCTTCTTGAGAAAGGAATCTTCATTTATACATCCCGTAAGTAAATATTTTTGATTTTTTTATAATCTAAGAACTTCTATGACCGTTTGCTTTTGCCAACACACATTTTTGTAAGAAAAGTAGTAGAAGCCTCATTCTTCCATAATTTTTCTATGATCTTCTATATATATATATATATATATATATATATATATATATATATATATATATATATATATATATATATATATATATATATATATATATATATATAGGTCTGGATGGAGAAATCTTCCTGCCTCTCACAGAATGTTTGATTGGATGGAAGGCTGGATGGCCGGAGGGTATGGGGAGTTGAATGTTGCCATGTACCGATGTTTCTGGATGGTTAAAATTTAAAACTTTGTCGCTTAAAAATAATAACTGAATTGGTATCAATCGTGGTTTATGATGCAGTGGTGGTTTATGGTGGCCTCGATGATGATTTATGGTCTTTTTAGTGACAAATTTTTAGACTTTACCCATATGACAACTATCTGGCACATGACAACATTGACTTTTCCTACACACACACACATAAATTATTTATGGTCTTTTTAGCAACAAAATTTTAGATTCTGAACATTTGGTGGTTTGCGATCCATGATCTAAGCTGGGAACTTTTCATTGGTATGTTGTCGACATGTTTTATCATTCATTTGTACCACATGTGACATTTTGCAATTTACACCACAATCATGCCACATTTTTCTTCCTTCTTCAATTCTGTAAGCCATTCACTAACAGAAAATGGGAGTAATTGTCTTGAATATGTTCAATTCAATTCTGGATCATACATTAAATTTCTTCATTTGTTCCTCATAAGTCTTCTGCTTTTTCTGCATCATGACTAGTTGAAAGTTGAAACAAGTATGTTTTCTGCAGGAGGATAGAGTGGATGCTATCTCTCTCATGCATTCACAGGTTGATTCAGTTGGTGGTCAGCCAGTTATGGTTGGTTACTTATTTACCTTTACTATTTGCCTATATTTATGTATCACAAATGGTTCCAGAATATACTTGAAGTTTGTTGATGAACTAACTAAGCAGCTTACATATCGTGCAAAACCAAAGAATAAGCTACTGTTTTCCTAGATGATGATATTGCTTCATGTATGTGTTGATTTCCTTTTAACGTCTTTTGAAATGTTTGTAACCTTTATGTACCAAGGAACTACTTAATTTCTTTCTGAAATCATAGTTAAACTTTAATTAGTCTATAGGGTACCATTTATTTCCTAGTAGCTTGATGTCTAGGAATTTCAATGCAATTGTTAAGTATAATCTTTTGACAGCAAGTTCCTTTTGAAGATAAGCCAATGGCCAGATCTTCCCTCGTATAGGAACTTATCATGTTGTGCATATTTCCAACCAGATGCAAAATATTGTTGGTTTCTTGCTTCAATGATGTGTTTGAAATGGTACTGCGGTGAATGCTCATGAAAGAGGTTTGTTGTTTCAGGATAGGTCTGGAAGTGAGAAAAAATGTTTTGCAGGCTGAAAGTTCAATAGAGCTTTTCTGTAAGATATTTTCACACTCACAAATATCTCCAAGATTTTGAGAATACCCCAATATTTGTTGCCATTTCTAAGCCAACCAATGTTATTGGCTAACTACACCAATAGTTTCAAAATACTACCAAAAATGAAAGTATTGCGATGATTATCTCTCATTATTCCCTATATTTTTCTTGAACGTGCAAAAAGTTTCCTTTTCATTAATTTTTAAGCGTGAGAGTTTTTCTTTTATTTCTTTTATGTTTTCAAAAGGGTCTTCTACTATTTCTCTACATTTTTGCAAGTAAAATGCTAGAAAGCTTATTATTAATAACTCTTATTTGTGTTTTTTATATTTTGACATTTTAAACCTTCCAAGACTATCTTGAGAAAGGCCATATTTTGGAAAAAAATTGCCACTAAAAACTTGTGCAGAACTATTTTTGTGACTGTGTACTGTTTATTGTAAATAGGTATGCCTGAACATTTTCAGAGCCTTAGGTTGATTGTTCCATTGTATGTGGACAATTAACAAGTAATCCTAATAAAATGTCAGGTCCAAGCTTCCAGAAATGGAATTTGCAAAAGAATAGTTGTAAGTTGCGAGTTGTTTGCACAGTGAGGGCCATAAACTTTTCTTGGAGAAGCAAGGAACTTATGTGCGTCATATTCTTAATTAGTCCAGGCCTCTAAACAGGCGAATAAACCTTCGTATGACTTAGGTAGTTAGATTGATAGGGTGGTGTATATTGCAGAAATTTTGATATGAATTATCCTATTGAGTCCTTGATCTAAAAACACCTGTGCTCCACACTTGTATTTCACTATATTCAGCATCATGTAACTGTGCAATAGGTTCAATTCAGCGCACGTTGCTTTTTTTTGTACTGAATGTGTGATTGTTGGCAACATGTTTGTGTGATGAGGTGCTTTCTTGTTTTGCATTCTGAGCTAGTCATTTTACTTATTAGAAGTCAATGTTCTGTTTTTTTCCTGCCTTTTTCATTATGGTATCATGTGAGGAATCAAGGTCATATTCCTTGCTATAGATGAAGTCGGTTCATCCATTCCTGCACATATAAAGCATTTTCTGATTCACGTGCTATTAATGATGACATCTTCATCTTACACTAGGCTCAGCTTTTTGAAGGCAAGGAAACAGTGCAGTTCTTTTACATCTTCCAGAGATTAGTCATTTACAAGGTGCGTATGACGTCACAAGCACAATATGGAAACTAGAAATTAAGAGTATATTATTTTCTCCTTCTATGATCTCTGATATGCTCTGCAGGGTGGGCTAAGTTCTGAATGTAAGAGGTATGTTGAACAAAATGGAATAGCTGATGAAACGTATCATGAGGGCTCTATTGCCCTTTTTAGAGTTCAAGGTACAGGTTCTGCGAACATGCAAGCGATCCAAGTTAATCTGGTATGTTCTAATTCTGAGCTTCCGAGGAAATTGTGTTAGCTGTTTAGTAGTAGATACCTCCAATCTGTGTGTTGAAATGAAAAGCTCAAGCTGCTAGTACCGTAAACCTGCACGGTGATATGGTTAAACATTGCCACCACATATGTTTCTATTCTCATAAACCACTATCACCAGTTGTTCCATCTATTATTGTCCATGGAAATAAAGTTGAAAAAGTTCAGGCATGCAATATCTTAATAATTCTGTGGTCCATTGTTGCCAATATGTTATAGTAAAGAAATGTCTTCCTTTGTGTTAACATTAAGGGTTTGTCCTATATTCTCAAACTCTACACTGTAATATTTGGAAACAAAGTTAAGAAAATGCAAGCATGAGCTGATAAGTCTTCTTGAGTTCTGCAGTGAGTATGAACCATGAAGCAACTGCAAAAGCTTTCCAAAGATGTTAATAACTTGATAAGATTGAAGATTTCACATGTTCTTGAAGGTTACATATGTTCATCTGGTAACCTAGATCTTTAGAAAGGTTAGAGCAGAGTCAACATGACTCAGGTGTGGGTATGGCTACTGACAATTTGCTTTCCTTTTCATTGAACCATAGAAACGTAGCTTGTTAATTCATTTTATGTATACTCCTGCACCTGCACCCATGGTTTTCTTTGAAAAAAACTGGACCCACATTTACACCATACCCTGCACAATTGTGCCAAAGCCTCTATTGAATGGCTTCTTGAGAATTTTCATGAGATGATAATACTCTTAGAAGTTGGGTTACTATCATGCTACATGGCTGTCCAGTTCCCATTTACCTGTCCCTTTCATGTCAGCATTTTCGATTTGACAAGGTGAAGGTACACTAACCATTGGTTTCTCATATAAGTAGATAAAATGAATGGAATAAATTTGACTTCTAATTACTTGTAATTGAGAACAGAATGCTGGTCTATATATTGCATTGACTCATGGAACTGGTCAAAGCCCAATAATATAGTCTTTCTTATTTGTACACAATTGATGCTGTAATTGATCAAAGGGTTCAAACATACCTGACTTTGCTCATGCCATGTGTAGTTTATCAGTTAAATTTAAGACAGATATGACATTTAGACTTTTATTTGATATTGATTGCTTTACATGATGAATGGTGGATTTCGTTTTCATGAGTCAGCCTCAAGAGAACTTGTTGACCTTGCTTAATGATCACAATGCTTCTTTTGATGTAAGGCTCAGAAATTGAATAGCATTTTTGAAGTAATGCTGTCTACAGATTGGCAGCCGAAACCCCTGATTGAAGGGCTGTAAAAGTTTCCTTTTCTAGTACTTCAGCTCTCAGAACCTGGAAGCTCCTTTCCCATGAAATTCCATGGAGGGAAAATCCACAGAAGATACCATTTTGCAATAATCTTATCCTATGTAGGCGAGAATCATTAGGTAAATGGCTGCCAGGCTCCTTCGTAGGACTAGTTGGTTTGGTAGGATCCCGAATTATGAGAGAAAATAAGTACTTGAATAATTGGATGAAAAGGTAATACAGCACAATATTTGAAATCCCCATACACACATATGTGTCACGTACCACCATGTAGCTGCCTATATTCTCACCTCTTACCTCATTTCATAGAATAGGTTGCTCACCAGTGGATTGAGTACAGACACAGTTTCCCAATGCTTGGGTGAAAGAGCTGTGCATTGATGCAGTCTCAAAGATAAACATGTATAGATGCACATGTAGAATATGCATACACACAATCATACAAGTAAGCAGTTAACATAACTTCTGTTTAATATTGTGCTTAGTCTTTGCAGTGGTAATGATGTGGCACTTGAGATTTACGAAAAGAGGGCACTGTTCACAATTTCAGGTCTCAAGTTCACTTAATTCATCATTCTGTTATATTCTGGAGGCGGAAGCATTTATGTTTGTTTGGACTGGCAACCTTTCTTCTCCAAAAGACCATGATATTGCTGACAGAATGCTAGACCATCTTAATGTATGTTTTTTAACTTGGATTTCTGTGCTACAATTCAGATTTGCTTTGAAGGTTAAATAGATTTTCTGCTCAGATTTGAAGGATACTCATGTTCACAAGGATACTTTGTCCCTTCCTTTCCTTGAATAATAAATCCACAGGGAAATGGGATAAAGGAAAAGATACTAATGTTTGGCAATGAACCTTTGTACTTATTTTCCTTAAATAATAAATCCACAGATAAGTGAAATAAAGAATGAAGTTGTATCTTGTATACCTTAGGGTGCCACCTTCCACAAGGTATTTTTTCTATGATCAGCTGCCGGGGTACTGGTTTTGCATTGACCATTTACATTAGCACTCCATCCAAAGATAGTAAATGAAATAGATAAGTTGGAATGGTTAGTGTCATGTGCAAAGGGAAGCTGTACCTGGATTTGATGGATAACTATGGGACACATAAGATTGTAGATCCATTTATAGATAGCTTACAAATCTATGTGGATAGAGAAAACATCAGAAATGGCAATCAGCTCTGAATCTCTGATACTCTTACGAATAAAATACTGGAAACCTGCAAAGAGGAAAGTGGGAGGAGGGGCAGTGACTTTCTCAGCCTTGTTGCTGTAAAGAACAAACTAATGTGCTGAACAGAACATGATGATTTTGCCAACAACAACAAACAAAAACAAGTGGAAATAAGAGTTCTATCATTATAACTGACCTGTATCACATGGATAGAGCTGAATATGCAGTGATATGACAATTTTTTATGAAGTTGCGATATGATTCATAAAGCAGGGGAAATGAAATAAGAGTCAAAATGGACTATCCATTTGACACGAAGACAATATTTGTAACAATCCAAACCACTCTCACAATAGGCTCAGCTTTCCGGTCTGGCAGATCCCAACCTGCCCGTAGCAGCTTCGGTTTAAACTTCAAAAAGGCTAGGAACCAGAACATTCAATCACTTAGCCAACCCCCTTATAAGTTCTCCAAGGTTTCTCACAATCTTAGATATGATAGCAAACTTTTGGGTATGTTACATTAAATTTGCATATCTCGACATAGATGCTGAATTTAAATGTGGTTCACGGGGAATTCAAGGAATGTTAAGAAAAACTAGTTTGTTCCTCTTTCTATGACCTTTTAATTATAGTCTGGTGATTCTTGACAGCCTAAGAAACAACCTATACAAGTGAAGGAGGGTAGTGAACCAGACATCTTTTGGGATGCAATTGGGGGGAAGATGGACTATCCAAAAGAGAAGGATGCTAAGGAATTTGTTGAGGATCCACATTTGTTTGTCTGTATTGGTATAGAAGGTTAGCTTGGTTCCTTTGACTGTGATTATTTCTTTTTTTTATGGATGATCTAGTTATTTATTGTTTTGCAATTCTTTACATCCAAGGAGAAACTAACAAATATTTTGGTTTTTTTCTTGTTACTGGTGCCTTTGTGGACTCCTCATTTCCAGGTGATCTTAAGGTAGTTCCCAGTTATCATCCTAATGACATCCCAGTTCTATATAGTTTTATGTGTTTGGGGTCATTGTGGTTGCTGCCAAATAATTTCTGTTGTATCTACATGATATGCTTTCTGAGATATCATGCCACAAAACAAACATCCCACTTCTGTAAATATGTGTTTGGTGTTATTGTGTTACTGTCAAATAATTACTTTTACATCTACATGATCTGATTTCTTAGATATCATGCCACAATGCAAACACGTGATTCATTCTTCTCCTGCTTCCATGTGATTCATTCCTAGTATTTTAGTAAGAGAAGCCTTGTCTCTTACAATAGTTATATAAGATTCATCTATTAGCCTGTCACCAACAACTGCTGCTTCAGGAGTTGTCTCAATGTTATTATGAAGCCTTTGTTTGTGGGTGAAGACTGGAAATGTTAATCCTTAAGTTGTACTTTCAATAAAGAGCTTCATCTTCATAATCATTTTATAATTCATTTGCATTCTGTAGCATTTGATTGAACTGTTGCATTTTTTGTGTAGAAATGCGCTTATTGACAATGTGATGGTGGTGTTTCAGGTCAAAGAAATTTTTAACTTCAGTCAGGATGACTTGACCACTGAAGATGTGTTTATACTTAATTGCCATACTGAACTTTATGTATGGATAGGGCAGCATGCTAAATTTAGATCCAAAGAATCAGCTTTCTCAATAGCTAAGGTATATACCCTTGGGTCTTTTGTTTTGATGGATAGATTTTTATAGAAGCTCATGCCTGAAATTTTTTATATTTAAATGCCCTTTTAGCATCCTTGTGAATGTTATGTGGTTCCACGGACTTTTACCAATGCTTTTTGCTTCTTTGAACCAACAGAAATTTATTGACCTAGATATTCTCCTGGAAGGGATGTCCTTAGAGACTGCAATACATGTTGTTATGGAAGGATATGAGCCAAAATTTTTCACCCGTTTCTTCTCGTGGGATACTTCAAAGGCATCTGTGAGTATACTGTCCTTGCATTCTACAATTGTAAGGCATTATGAAGGTGGTGCATATTCCATGCATCTATCCTCAGTAACACAAGCTGTTTTAGTTAATTGCTAGTGCAGCAAGAGTGGAGTAAAAGTTTGCATGTGAAAACAGTTCTAGGTGGATGTTTCATGTCCATGTTCTGTTCAGTAGATGACTTTAAGCTTTTCTATGCACTTCTGCAGATGCATGGGAACTCATTTGAGAGAAAACTGGCCATTGTGAAGGGACTTGGCCCTAAGCTGGAAGTAAGTCATGGTTTGGAACTTTCTATGGTTCATAATTAAAGTCAATACTGAATAAAATGGAAAATTACACTTTTTTTGAAGACATAACGGCCTACTTTTGTTTCTTGTGGAGATTACAAATTGTCATTTTAAAGAACCATAAACTATATCTTTGTTTTGACGTTTTTATTCTTTCTAATTTTCTTTCGTGCAGTAGTGTTCATTAGAGAAAGATAGATACTTATCATGTTACCAGTGTTCATACTTCATAAGAGAAAAGATAGATACTTTTCATGTACTGAATGAAGTTCCGGTAGATGATTGTCAGTTAACTTTTGAATGGAGTTGCTATAAATGATTTGGTAACTTTAGTGCTTCTAGACAGACACCAAAAATGATTCCTAGAGCATATAGAGCGGGTGACACTACTAAATCGTCAGAACGCTCCAGAAGCAAATCAACCACTTCTGAGAGAACTGCACCAAGAAGCAAATCCCCAGCATTTACTGCATTAACCTCAAGGTTTGAGGCATCAATTGCCCCTCAATTGTCCACCCCACCTGTTGTCAGGAATCTCTTCGTTAAATCTTCTGAAGGCAGCTTAAACCTGGGAAAGACTTCCGGCACTTCACCTGGAATTGAAAGCTCCGAATCCCGTGGAATGAAACAATCAAAAGGTAACGTTTTGTTGCAGCGCATTTGTGTTTTTAGTGAATGAACTTCTCTATGAAATATGTTTTTCCCCTTGACTTACACAAACGTATATATGCACTCGGCAGAGGAATTTTTGGATTCTGTTCCAGCAAAAGAAGAGGCAAGTGTATCTTCAACCGAAGAAATCCTGACAAATGGCAATGATGCCTTATCAGTTGGTTTGCAAACATTTCCTTATGAAAAGTTAAGAGTTTCCAGCAATGACCAAATAATAGGTGTCGAGATAACTAAAAGAGAGGTATTCTTCAGCTATTTAGCACAATGATTAGTCATAATTTGTGTTAGATGTTGCTTCCTGAGCAAAAACAAGCTTGTAGGCACTCTTAGATCGACATGTGATGCAAAATGACTGCAACTTTTTGCTGTTTGATCCTATCTTGATTTGTTTTCCTTGTTGCTCGACCATTCGTTTTCTGAGAGACACTGGCTAGGTGCATCTTATGATAATGCGAATAATAAGACAGTTTCTTTATGCGAACATTTTTGTATTTCGTGGTTGCAGGCATATTTATCTGCTGAGGAGTTTATGGGAGTATTCGGAATGGCCAAGGAAGCATTTTACAATCTACCGAAGTGGAGACGGGACAAACTTAAGAAGCTGCATGATCTGTTTTAAGGCTTCCCAGTTTGTTGGACATGCGATTATCACTTACCAGCATGTATTTACAAGTTTTTGTGCATATTCGTCTGCGCACGCAAACATATGTTTATACGCGAATGCTTTTGATGTTTGCCGAGCTATGAGCATGCGTGAGGGTACACCTTTGGATCACTTGTCCACTTTTGTATTTGCGCAACTCATTTGTATTTTCGTCGGGGAACACCTTAATGCTGGAAGCTCTATTTTTTATATGTTCCAATAAATTGGTCAAGTTTGAAAAAAAATTCCATCTCTGTCTCTCTCTTGTCTGGTTTGGAACTTTTTGTGTTTACCATTTCTAAGTTAGACGTGGAGCTGCAGTATACTTCGATGTTGAAAGTCAAGGTGCTTTTTTCTCTTTTGTAGATTGAATCGAGGTCGAGAACAGGATGGGAAATTGAAAATTCAAGGGGTCGGCGGGAGAACATATGCCTCTTCTGATGATTAGCCTCACGGAGTACCCTTTTATCTGAACGAGGTGGCCATTATTGACACCATCAGGATTCAGGACTCCAACAGGAACACGACCCACCATGACTACTTCATAGGTAGGCGGCCCAACCCACGAAAGCCTGGTCGCTTGGTTTTGTTCATGTGATGCCTATGTTAGCATTAACTTTTGGCAATCACCAGATCTCCATTTTCATTGACGGTTTTAATTCGACTTTAGTTGCAAATTATGACGGTTTTACAATTCAATCCATGTCTCAGATAATTGTTCATCTTTATCCCTGAGGTGATTACAATGAGTATAGCGTAAGTTGGTTGCGCTGCTGTTTATCACCAGTTCAATTATCGCGAGTATTATATTCCTGAACATTACGGGCTGATTAGCAAGTTGGTGATACACTATATCCAGTCTAGGTCCCCGAGCAACCCTACATCATGAATCAAAAGGAAAGAGGGGAAATTAACGACGACCATCATGGCAAGGGACCAATTAGTGCACCGACCGGCGACCAGTTGTATGGTATGACCCCAATTAAATTTCCTAAATAACCGGCAAATTTGCTGTACCAATTAAAATTAATTGACAAAGTGAATATTTTCCGTGCACATATAATTAATGTACAGTAGTAGAGATTTTGTTTGGGGGTCATCTTGCCTAATTGCAGCTCATGTGGGCATATAATTGGGTCATGGACGTACTAGTAGAGTAGCATGGGCGGCCACATGTACGCGTCCAAATAGCTGCTCCAGGTGCAACTTGACGCTTGAAGACAAGAACCTAAAGGGAGCAGCACACCTATTATGACCCCATTCTGCATTAGCATATATGCCCTGCTCAATAATGTCGGCTTCCTGTCTACCATTTCGTCTTGTTGTGCCATCTAGCGTCCATGCACTGCATGGCAGCTGTGCCACATGGTCTGCAGCAACTCATATGATGGTAGATTGTCATTGTAGAGGCTTGATACAATTCTTCCACCTTTCACTTCTTTCACAAAAGAACTGGATTCACTCATTAAGAAGAATGTCCGATGCTGCAGCCACTTGTGCATTTGAAGTTTGCACACGAGCAAATAACCGAACGCATTAACATTGATTAGCCGCCACTCGGCAACAGCCCAAGAAAGAAATAAAAAGCATGACACAAAAAGAAGAAAGGGTAAGATCCCATCTTCTCAACTGAGCTGAGCCGAGTGGAGTGCACTGCGAAAAAAAAGGAATCATGTTCAGTAAAACTTCTTCCACATGTACATTTTTCCTGTGGCGTCCGTGACTGTGAGCGAACATCACAACAGGGAGAGAGACATTCACACGCCACTGCAGAAGCAACCCTTTTCTTGTAGAGCATCAGCGGCTGACTGCGCGGGTGTAAAAGGAAAGGTCACTACATCCACTTATTAAGTGCAGCCAGCCCAACCAAGTAAAAGGAGCACGCATGTGACTCTCCAAATACATGTGTCTCTTCTCTAGGGCATTGGCTTTTGATTTCCGCAGCAGAGTGGAAATGAGAGGAGGACGGGGAGTCCCTGCGGGCAAGCGACAAATTTTCATTGCTGAAAGCTCACGAATCCCTATAAGCGAAAATGATGTGGATGTTGACGCTGATGAATGAGAAAACCCGCTGCCCAATGGAACCGAATCACGAAAGCCTTCCTCTCCGTTCACACGAGCAGTGAAATACGGAAGACAGGAAGAGTGCGGGAGAAAGAACTGAAGGGGCAGGGTCGCGAAATGACCGGAGCACCCTTTTCTTTTGTGTGGCGACTCCAAACTGGACACTCTGGTCAGTTCCACCATGTCGGGTTGCCTCCTCTCTCTTGACTCTTTCTAGTTTCTTCCCCTCCTTCTCAAAACCAGAAACCGAAAATGTATAGAACCGGTTGTTATGAGCCGAGGGGGCCCTCGAATCGAAGTCATGTGGGCTCTGCAGCAGTTGCAGTATGGGCCGCTTTTTGACAACCAATTAAGCTACCTAGGATTCTAATCCAGTGTTACTGATAAGCAGTATATCCGGGGTGGGGGTGCTTTGATTGAGAAGCTGCTGTATGGCCGTCAGTACCACTAAATGCATACGACGCTCGCTTGCCAGCCGAATCCATCTTTACTTTGGCTCACCCACCATCCATATTTTAGCTTGTGGTGGGAATGGAGCTTTGACAGTAAGCAACTGCGAGAAAGAACCTTGCTTGGAAGAGCAGCAAGGTGGTGGTGGTAGTCTTTGGACTCAAGTTTCTTCCGGAGGTGGCGCCGCCACTACCACTGTTCACCAAACCTCCCGTATGACTATGGCCATGCCATGAGAGCCAAGAGATAGCAGCCAGCTGAAGTTTGAAGGCATGGAGACCGAAGTGGGGGGCTCCTCGGCCTCTTTCGTTGGAGACTAAAAGAAAGTGGCACTTTTGGGAAATCACCTCCCCATGCCATAAAATACAAATAAAAGGAGGGCGCTTGATTTTGAATGACTGCGGATTCATAAAAAGGAAATGGTTTTCTGGTGATTTGAAACAGGTGGGAGAAACGGAGTTCGTATTTTCAGAACGGGAGGGAAGAGCGGGGGGAAGGGGGGGCCCACTTCGCTAACCCTCTCGCTCACTCACTCGCTCGCAATCGGGGAGGGGGAAGACTTCAGACTGCACAGGAGGAGGAGGGAAGGCTCCAAACCCTTCGTTCCTTACCCCGTCACTCGCTCTCTCTCTCCCGCTTCTCGTGTTCGATTGTTGTTCATCACTTCTAACGGTTGTCCGAGAACCGTTTGGCGAAGAGGCAACGCGGAAATGGTCGCGGGCTCCAGGATTTTCTAGCTGGTGTTGCGATCTTCGGCAATGAATCGTGGTTTCAGAGCTCCAGACTCGAAAATGCCGGGGCCTTTGAATCACAGACCGGGGATGAAACTCGGAAGCATCTTGAAGGAGAAGGAAGAAGAACTGTCTTTGTTCCTTGAGCTGCGCAAGCGCGAGAAGGAGAGAACCAACATGCTTCTTCGCAACGCGGACGAGTTTCCCTCTTTAGGCAAGACAGATCTTGCTCCGTGTAGCTTCATTCTCCTTTTTCTCTAGCTTCCTTATGATTACAAATAGACAAATTTTGTGGGTCTTTTTTTCCTTTCAAATTTCGTTTGAGTTTTTTGCCATTCAGAGTCTTCTAGATCTGGTCTACAGAATCTATCAAGAGGTCTTTTTTCATGATTCCTTGTGTTATTTTGAGTTAAAGATATCGTTTTCTACATGTTCCTTTCAAATTTTTTTCTTTCTTTTTGGTGAACGTGTGCTGTTGAGTGGTTCTTGGGTGCGCGATTTCCTGCTCATATTTGAAAAGGCGGATGTTTTCGGTTTTTTTTTTCTCTTGGTTGTGATGCGGCAGTATTTTTTTGGCTAACGTTACCTCATTATTTGGAAATTGAAGCCCTTCTACTTTTCAACTATTTGACTAATGTGCCTATGCCCTTTATGTTGAATCTCGCTGAATGTTCAAAGTTTTGCACGCTGTGTTTTGCAGCTTCAAAATCGGGGGGTTCACCCATTTTCAAGGTAGCAACGGCAACAGCTTCACGCAAGGTTGGATCCGATGACTTCCTGAACTCAGATTCAGAGAAGAACGACTACGATTGGTAATGGCCGTGCCCTTAGAGGCATTCGATAAAACATTCGGTATCTGTTACATGGTTTTATACCTGGAAGACTGTTTTCCTTCGCTAGGGTTTAGTGGTAGTTTCATCAAGATGACTTTTCCACCCCGCACAAAAGAAAGAGGATTTTGTTATGATAATTTTAGGGAACATAGATGGTTCTAGCTACTCCTAGTGTGATAGTTTCCTGACAAACACGCCATTGGCTTGATAGAAATGCATTTCAGAAGTTGCCCTTTTGTTTCCTTGATTTTACTTTAATTTTTAGAGTTCAGCCTATCTGAATTGCACCACCATGGTCTCTGTCTCTGAAAGCTGTTGGTTCATTATCCTTTTCATCCTCAACTTTCTGATATGATTGGATTTAACTCCCTATTTTGTTAACCTTTTAGTGCATGTCCTGTTGAGATGTTGCATTTTAAATTTTAAATTCTGACATACCTTTTCTTCTCTCAGGCTACTTACACCACCTGGAACACCTCTTTTTCCTTCTCTGGAAAAGGAATCACATGCATGTTCAGTTGGTCAAATTGGGACACCAAAAGCTCGTCCAACTGTGCTTAAATCTAGAGTACGTGCTTTTCTTATTTTTCCATTCCTTATGCTAGTTTTGCTAAAATTTTCGAGTTGCTTTTTGGATATGTGTTGCAAAGCTAATAGAGTAAAATTTGCTACTTAATGTAATATCCACATTTCAGGTTTTCTGATGGGTGACTCTATGAGGAACTTTTGTTTGGCTATATTACTGCTGTTATACACTGCCAACTCATACACATAATACAATGTAAAAGATGTTAGTTATTTCTAATGTGAATACAATCTTGTAATTTGGTGAGAGAATTTCATGAGTTATTGTCCTGTTCTGTCTGTTGAATTACTGGACCTGGTTATACTAGAAAATGAGGTCTCCACAACTTTCTTGAATGCAATTTTCTTATGCTGCATCTGTTTTCCTGTAACATACACTCAGATTGTTTATTGTTTTTAAAATCATTTGATTGCATGGCTTATGTGCACGCGTCTGTTCTCTATGTTCATAAATTGTTATTTTTCTAGTGGGCTGCAGTATTTGGCATAGTTTAGGTCGTCAATTTAAATATAAATTTTAATGTTTATTGTGTCATCAGCTGTGTATAAAACTTTAGGGCAGTGTTCGATTGGAGTGGACAGGCTGTTTCATGGGATGTTATGTTCAAATTTGTATGTCCCATCTCTTGGCTTATCAAACATGTCTGAGTGAGTGAGTGTCTCATGACACAACCCAAAACAACATCACCCCCCTCCCCCCCAAACCAAACCACCACAACCTTTTTTTTTTTTATTAAATACTGATACAATGAAAATCCACTAGCCTTCTGAGAATGTCACAAGCTTGAAGGTATCTGAGACAGCCCATTTGAGACTGTCATTCAAGGGTGCATGGTGCATCTGAGTTGGGTTGTCTCACAATGCTGTATCAAAAGCATCCTAACATGCCTTTAGTAGTGCCATCAGTGTTTCAAGCTCATAAAACTTGCAGAGAAGGTAATTTTGGAGCCATCCTGCTTGTTTGTACCCTGTGTTGCACAAGCTTTTTTAGAATATGTGTGCAAATGGGATTCCTGTTCTGATAACGAGCTTGACAAAGTGGCTGTGTCTTGGTTCACAACTCTTTGGTTTCAATATCTTGTCTTCCCTTAGATGGTAATAATGGAAACAGAACCTCCTCGTCATCTATCCATTAAGTGCTCAAAGTTGCTCCATTCTTCTTCCATTTCATAGTAGAATAGCTTGAGTTATGATGTGTCCAGAAGAGTGAATTCAACAAGTCATGCAGTTGCTAAGTTGACTTAGAAGAACTGTAGGCAAGGACAATGTAGATGTTCAGTGTTTTGAATTACCTTAAAAGTATGGAATTGCTATAATTATACTCTCTAATGGGAATTTGTTCCTAGTTTTGATTTTTAGTTAATTGTATTCAATGCACTAGAAATTCAGTATTCCCTTTCTTGGACAGTTGGTCAAATCATCAATCAGCCATCCTGTAAACTTGCCTAGTTCTGCTCCAACTGTATAGTTTGATGGAGTTATTCAAAATTGTATTACTAACTGCCACAAACTGATTTCTTATCTTTGTTTCCATGCTCTGCAGCATGCACATTACTTTAAGAGAGAATGTTGAACTCTTCATTCAGTTGAAATGTCCAGGATACATATTTAAGTGAGCCACTTGTTCAAAATATCCCACAAAGCATAAAGTAATGTGTAGATCACTAAGTTAGTAAAACATCTTTGTTTCTCAATAAAATGGTGGCAACAGTATGATAGATAATTTTGCCAATTTTGGTTCATCCATGGCAAAGTGTTGAGATTTCCAGTTTCCAGCCGGCTGCTTGCTGTCTTTTTAGTTGGATCCTTATAGTCACATATTCCAGAACAAGAAATGCATTCGTGGATGTTATCTATCAATCCAAGTATCTGGCTTATCTAAGGTTCCACATGGAAAGAAACAAATTTGTTTTGGTAAGTTTTTTTGTTTTTAAGATGTTTTCCAAGTAGTGGCTTGTGAATAATCAGTAACCCAGGACATTTTTGTAATCATGATTCAGGGAATAATGGATGGCAAAAATATTTAAAAGTAATATGAAAGAAAAAGAGTGAACTGGATGAAGCAGATCTATTCTCAAATATCTCAACAGTGGCAGGTTGATATTATGATCAGGGAGGTTTGAGATTTAGGGTAAACTTTAATAAGCTGTAATCTAATTTGCTCCAGTTCTACACAAAAATTGGGTTAAGTCAGAGGGAGCCAATGGTGAGAGAAGGAAAGGTGTTTACATTTAATGCTTCTGAAAAAGGAAGAAAGAAGCAGACCTGGTATTGGAAAAGGTGATCAGAAATAACTTTCACTAGGTAGGTAATTGTTGTCAATTTTTGACATGCCAAAATAGTTTTCAGTTTTTTTTTTTTCAGCCAAAGACACAGGGAAAAGTGAAGAAAAAGAAGTAAAAGTAATGAAAACAATTTATCTAACAAAAACCCAAAGAGGATTCCTGAACATGTGCTTTGTGCTTTCCCTTCTAAGTAATGCTATCTAATTCATCTCTCAGACATCTGGTGCGAACACTGTAGCATGTTTTGTATAAGGATTCAAAATTCAATGTTTTAGAATGCATATAAATTACAAGACTCACGACTCTAGTTTTTCTACGGAATTTGTATGATGGAAAGTGCATTCCTAGGTCTAATATGATGAAGTCACTTGCAACTGCAAACTCAGATCTACAGACATCTGGCTGAAATTATTTTCCTGCCATTCTGACCTGGTCCACACCAAATTCCTTCTGTCTATGTCTCTATAGGCATTGGTCATGATCTAAATATGTTCTGTCTCAAGATCTTTTTAATCAACATGTGTGTCCTTGGCATAGGAATTTCTTATCCCACAGTTGACCAGAAAATAAAATTGATAAAATTGGTTCAGTGCTGGTTCAAAGAGCCGAGGTGCTGGGTCATGAAACAGTATCCATGTTATATCAAAACCTGAGTTTTTGAATTTTCCTATATCATATGTTTCAAGATTCTCCTCATGTGCCATTGTCTATGCTGTTCGCTTATGCTTCCTGCTTGATGCAGTTATCTGTTCCTCAGTCTGAAACAGCTCCAAGGGGGAATCTGTTATCAAGGCAGCCCATCTCAACCTCAGCCTTGAACACATCAAGCACTTCTCTCCGAAGACCCATTTCAACTGCAATCGCTAGTTTAACCACTTCTCGGCCATCTGCAACCACAAGTTCTGCAGTGTCCCGACCATCTGGAACCACAAATTCGACAGCATCTAGGCCATCGACACCAACTGGACGGTCCACACTACCAGCAGCTTCTAAGCCTTCCAGGGCTTCCACTCCAACCTCAAGGGCAACCTTACCTTCCACAAAACCAGTTGCTGCTTCTGGAAGACCTTCCACACCTTCTGCTAGATCGTCCACTCCAACAGCCAGGCCTACACTTTCAGCTTCTAAGTCATCATCAAGGCCATCTACCCCTACAAGGCGGCCATCAACACCATCCACTGTCTGTAGTAATCCTGGACCACCTAGTCGTTCAACTTCTGGTTCTAAGTCGAGCACTGCATCAAGGAATGCTGCATCCTCACGTGGTACTTCTCCTACCGTCAGATCCAGACCCTGGCAACCTTCAGAGATGCCTGGTTTCTCGTTGGATGCTCCACCAAATTTGAGGACGTCAATGCCTGAAAGGCCTGTTTCAGCCTCTAGAGGTAGGCCTGTTGCACCAAATGCCCTCAAATCTGGTTCTTCTGAGGGTTCAAATGGTAAACCAAGAAGACAATCATGCTCTCCTACTGGTTTGAGAGGGAGGGTTCCAAACGCTGGTAATCAGAGCAATGGAAGCTTAACGACATCAAGTCGATTGCGTTCTGATAATGGTGATAATGTTAGCCCTGTTGTAATTGGGAGCAAGATGGTTGAAAGAGTAATTAATTTGCGAAGATTGGCACCTCCTAGGCAGGACAATTTACGATCTTCCCCAAATAATCCCTTAGGAAAGTCGGCTTCTCCTGATAGCACAGGCTTTGGCAGGACACTTTCAAAGAAATCACTGGACATGGCCCTGAGGCACATGGTAGATCACTCTGTCCTTTTCACCCCCTTGTTTGTTATGATAACAATTTTCTATTCTAGAAAGTTACAATGCACTTGCATATTTTTTGGAAGTAGCTATAGTTTGAGACGTAAGTATTCATTTATTTTCTTTTTGTTATATCTTTCTTCTTAAAGATTAGCATTGCCTTTTTCATATTTTTGAGCCTAATAGTTATAAAAATTTCAATTAGATAGCAAGTATACCTGGTTCCCAGGGCAAATTCCACATTCAATCTCTCAGACTACCTGTGTTCACATCAATTAGAATGTTGATGAGCTAATTACAGGTCTTCGACACCTTCATTGAATGATAATTTTTGAGTTTCTGGAACTTCCTGGTTTATCTGTTATTGGCTTGTGATAAAAAAATGGTACTTCGGAGAAGAGTCAATCAAGTATGTCATGTAGTTTGTTCTGTCTTATTTCGGTTGTCACGCTTCGTTCGGGTTGGTGCATCAGCTTCCGTGTGCAACATCGGAATATTTTCTTCTCCAATGCCGGTTCGTACTGTCATTCATGCCCATGAAGGGCATTCTGACTTGGTACCGGAATGTAGCTTCACATCACACTATGCTTCTCTGACTGTCATAATATGGAGATAGGTGTGTGAGGTTGTTTGATTGCACTAATTGAAGACAGTACTGATGCCTTGGCAAGCTTGGTCTTGTGATTTTCAAAAACTAGGAGAAGAGGAGGAGGAGAGAGAAAAGGGTGGGTGGGTACTTCCATATGGGGATACGTCTTTTTGTTGCTTTTAATGATGTATCTGTCTTTTCATGAGAACCCATCTTTAAGAAATTGACCGGTAATCTGGTTAGTTCACTGAAATTGGTGAGTGTGAATTTCCGTTTTATATACACAAAAATTACATGCTTACATAATATTCACACTTTTAGTGATGAATATCTGCTTTAGTTATTAACTTGTCTATTTAAGAGAAGACCTGAAGGGTCATTTCCAGGATACCTTTTTGTTTAATCCACTTGAATGCAAGCAACGAGCAAAGCAAAGCCCTATTGCTTTCCTTTGTGGGTGCTTACCTTCAAGTAGCCAGGGCTTGAGACACACATGTTGCCCTATTTCACTACCCTGCCTAAGCTCGGCCTTCTTTGCGTGAGGAAACATCGTTCCCCCAATTCAGCTATTTAAGCTACGTTCAATGATCTTTTAAATAGGTCTAAGGTTAACTTCTCTAAGAAGTCATCAAGTGGAAATGCCATTAGAAAGAAAAACAGTGAATGGCTGGAGAACACTGTTCTATCTCATTGATTTGGTTATCTGCCAGGTAAGTTAATGAATTTTCTTGCTTTGCAGGACATTCGGCGTAGTATCCCTGGGAGCTTAAGGCCTCTTATGACCAATGTTCCTGCTTCCTCTATGTATAGTGTCAGATCTGGGCCTGCGAGAAGCAGACCTATAAGCATTTCAGATTCACCTCTTGCTACAAGCAGCAATGCTAGTTCAGAGCAGAGTGTTAGCAACAGTAACCTTTGCTTGGATGTGAGCGAAGTTGAAGATGACGATTTAGGCAGTGAAAAAGGGTTTCGATCATCCCCGGCAGGCAGAAGTGGCAGTGGGAGCACTAATTGGCTGGTCTGCTCTGAAAATCATGTGTGACATCCATCCAAAGCCCCTCTCGAATCCTGGAAGGCATGTGTTATATATTTTATATGTGATGGGTTTGATTGGATATCTCCATGTTGAGGACTATGTGGAGTCCTTTTGTCTGTACCAAAGGCAGTTTAGCTGCTTGTTTATGTATTTGCGGGCACCTTTTATGCTAAGATGTGGTTTATGCTCCATCGTTTCTACGGAAGGGTGACCCTGCAAATGGGGTTTATATTATTACATATGCTAGACATTGTAACTTTGTTCGTCATCTTATTGATCGTTCAGTGCCCCATTATTCGTACATAAATTCTGAAGAAAGAATCTTTTCTGCTGACCCTTTTAGTGCGAAATGCTTGGTTTTGCCTCATTTTATTTTTCTTTCCCAATTTTCACAAATTTTCGAGTAGCATGATGGCGTGGCGGCTTTTCCTAGTCAAAGATAAACGTCTGTGGTATATATAGGTCCTTAAGGGGCCGCTTGTGGCTTCAAATCTGGTTTGACATGAGATTTCTTAGGTACAGTATCCTTTTCTCCCTAGAAACTGAAAAGGGGTGGATACTAAAATCTTGAGTTATCATCTTTTGTTTTTGAAACTCGAGTTTCTTATGCCGCTTCTGCAACATCAACAAGCCCGCGATGCGGATGGTATTCGGGATTAAGCCCCAGGTTCTCGACCACACCATGTGCGACGATGCAGTTATTGGTGAGTGGTGACTCATGATGCAAGGCCCAGCAGATGCACGTCTACCACAGTTCCCATAACCTGATTGGAGGATTTGAGATGATTAAGCAAGGGGATGGGCAGATTTGATAAAATTGTGAGGAAGTATGATGTAAATGTTACAAACGACATCGGACTCCTCAACTTGTCTACTGGTTTCTATATATAATTGGCTATATGAACCATAGCCTAGTTCTCTCTCTCTTTTTTTTTTTCTCTAATCTCCTCTTTTTGTTAAATTAATTATGCTAACTCCTTATCTAATCGACAAAACCTTATATTGGATTAGATGGTAGGAAAGTAGACAACAGATTGAGATTTTTGAATTATTGAAACCCATGATGGAAAGGCCCCTTGGGAAGGGGTTTATTTATTTGAGGGGCGGCTGATTGCTTGCAATTATAAGTTTTTCCACGGTTCGGCAAGTGGAAGAAGAGCATTTTTTCACCTTTTCCCTGTCTCCTTACAGAAAATTTGCAGAGACTGTATTTTTGGGCCTTTCTACCTTGTATCCATCAGGTTGATGGCCCCATTTAAATATTCTGCGAGTCACAAAGCTATAACGTCAGCAGAAACTCTTGGACAACGACCGCACAGCTTCTTATTGGTGGATACGACGCCTGCCACGTCCATGGCCATTGACCAGCAAGGGCCGCTTGTGACTTGTATCAATGCAACTCGTCTGCTAATAAAATTAACCTGAAAATGACTCTTCGATTAGTTGAACAATCCTCAACTTTGTCTTCGGCGGTTGCGATCCGCAATAGCAATAGTTGCATCTTCATTTTGATTTCTTCTTGCTTGTCCACAGATCGACGTTAACGTGCCGCCATCACCGGACATGTATGGATGAAATCGGTCCATGTCTACAGCTTTAAATTGCCTTTACCTCTTATCACCGGCAGCGAGAGCAGAAGACGTGCAACATTATCGGCCACATTAGAGGAAAGATAATTAAAAGGAACATCTGCGGCACCAGACCGCAGAAATCTGAGAACAATTATGATCTGTTGAAGACCATACTTTCGAAAGAAGATCGAGCAACACCTGCAATCTAACATTGCAGGTCCGCGTCTTGGTTGTGTCATAAATAATTAGCTTAATTAATGACATTCACCGACTTGAAACAATTAAATATTGTGGCTTATGAATTAAATTATGAGCGCAATGTTAGAAATCGACGCATTTATTTTCAAGTAATATGTCGCCACGACCCGACAAGAGAGACGACATGCGAATGGTAACTAGTCCAAGAGTAAGAAATAAAATTATGCGTCGGTGATCACCTACTGTCAACATGGCGGGGAGTTCCGGAAGGTAAAAAGTCATGTTAATGCTCATATTATTAGCATTCAAGTTAGAGGTAGGTCCCCCAAGAGGGGGTCTAGCGGCCAATTACTCGGTAACGTGTGAATACCTGGAACCAAATATGCTAACTCTTAGTACTGGATACTTTGTTGGTCGAATACCTTCCATTTATTTGATTTTGATTTCATGAAACTTTGTTCCGGCGTTGAGAAGTTTGCAGCTGACGTAGAGTAGTTGGTAAGACAAATTAAATGCGTGCATAAGGTAAGGAATGACCTCGGCAAGGGCTGCCTACCTGATCAGTTTACACTGCTCACCGTGATGCTGATAGTAAGTCTACATGGAATATTCCATGTGGATCATCCTCCCAGGCGGACGCCTCAAAAACTTAATAAACAAATCCGCTTGTTTCCATTCTCCCTTTCTGTTTTTCTACTTAATCTTCTGGCCTCAGACTTTATTATCGAACAGTCTTCTTCTTACAAAAGGAAACATGGTGAAGGCCTATACTTGTTGATGATAACATAGATTTGTAAGTTTCATTTCCTTCTTCTAATGTGGCGGTGTGATTCATAATCTCTTAGTGCACGCACCCGTTAAACAAGTTTTTTCTTGTTTTCATTTTCTGATAAAGGTATTACTATTCTGATACGATCAAGGAGCCTTCGAGGGAGGGACTTCCAACTTTCACTCTTACCCCACACCACAAATATTATGTGAAGTAACTACCAACCCAGACTCGATCCGGGACACCCACTTTGTTGATGATCGTTTAACTAGCTATCTGACGAGCCGAGCTCCAAAAGCTGCAAATTTCTCGCTCCTTGACTGTACATAAATACTTTGCACGATCTCTTGGGCAACGAAGCTCCACCCTATTAGCCGTAAACTTTTATGGCAATTTTCCCGTGATCGCCATCCTTTTGTTCTAATTTCTAACTTGCACGAAACGCAGTTGAAAGTGCAGTAGCGCAACAACCTTCAATAAATTGTCTTTGTATTTTAGGATATTAAGAACGTTGGTTCCACTTTAAGCAGGTTAGGCCAGTGGTTGGTACAGAGCCAATTGGTACAGGTGGTTCCTGTGGGCATCAACCCCATGTATTAAGCACAATTTTTTAATAAAATCTCTCAACTTAGTTGCAATCAATCGTTTGGACATTCTTTTTTTCTTTTTGAAAAAAAAAGCTTCCACTTCGAAGTTGTCCTTTTCCTCTTAGCTCCATTTGGCAAGCTGGTGAATCCATTTTCTCTTGGCGAGTTCTCATAAATCAAAATCACTATAGATTACGCTAGAAACCAAAGGGGCTTTACGATTTGGCAAGTTAAATTGAGCTCTTTTGCTTCTCCTTCTTTTCTGCAGTTACCCAATTCACCATACCGTTTTTAAGTTGTTGGCGAAGCGTGACTTATACTTTATGCACGAGGAGGCAGCAATAAATTAGCCTATGAAACGAGAAGTCGAATTAAAGCAACAGTTTGGTGATTCAACCTTTCAACTACAAGTTTTGGAAGACAAATAACGTGTGGGGTTGGTCAAGTGTTCCCCTCAAATCAAAGCCGTTTTACCCTCAATTATGGTTGAATCGGGTTTGGTGACAAAAGCAGCGGTTTCCAACAAATTTGAGGTGCCCGATCACTTGGGCGGTTTGGTTTTCAGGTTTATTCCGTGCGGACGGCCGACGAGCTCCGGTTCTGAAATTCCGTGCGGTCGATCGTCCCTCCAGCAGCCGGCCGGACGATCGTTAGTCCGATGGTCAGGCAGTAGACTGGCTAGACACGCCGACCGAGAGGCTTATGTGTCATCCCCACCTTATCCATTCCAGCAGGGAAGCCACTCCCTGCTACGCCGACTGGCGGCACACGCACCTGCATATGATAAGAAAAGGAAAAAAACCCAGATTTTAACGTGGTTCGGTACTCTGTACCTACTTCCACGATAGCTCTCAAAAACATGAGAGACACACTATCTCCATCCTTTAAATAATACAGATTTTGTATAAGGAGATTTACATGCCATGTTTATCATATCAATCTCATTGATTTCAGTATGAGGAATTACATCAGTTTGAGAGATGTTAGGAAAGATATTCTGGTTCATAACTATTTTGGCTGGAGCGTTATCTTTACCAACCTGCAAGATGAGGTTCTTGGCCGCGCCAATCTCTTCTTGATTTTCAGCTTCAGTCTCTTCCTGATTTTCAGCTTCAATATCTTTCTGATTGGCAGCGTCAATCTCTTCCTGATTTTCCTCATTTCTGGTTTGAGCCTTATGGTTAACATTGCCCCTCAAACTTGTGGGGGATGCAATCCAAACACCAAGTTTGTTGCGTAAATTTTCAAGTTGAAGTCGAGGCAGTGGTTTCGTAAAGATATCAGCAACTTGCTTAGTAGAGGGGATATATTTGGTAATGAGGGAACCAATAGCAACTTTCTCTCGTACAAAATGGCAATCAATATCAACATGCTTCATCTGTGAATGTAATGCTGGTTTGATGGAAACCTGAAGGGCAGAAATATTGTCACAATATAATATTGGAGGTTGAGAGAGGTAGACTCCAATATCCCGTAGTATGTAGGTGAGCCATATGAGTTCAGCGGTGGCGGATGCCATAGATCTATATTCAGCTTCGGTACTTGAGCGAGCGACGGAATTTTGCTTCTTCGCACTCCANACTCCAGGAAATAGGATTAACACCAAGAAAAGTACAAAATCCTGTTGTGGAGCGTCTGGTGAGAGGACATCCTGCCCAATCCGCATCGGAGTAGGCCAACAGTTCAATGGCTGAATTCTTCATGAGTCTAATCCCATAGTCAAGAGTTCCATGAACATATCTCAATATTCTTTTAATCAAAGACAAATGAGATGAAGTGAGATTTTGCATAAATTGGCTTACGTAATTCACACTATATGATATATCTGGCCTTGTCATTGTAAGATATTGTAAGCCCCCTACCAAGCTTCTATACATAGTAGCATCAATTTCCCTTGCGTCTTGAGCTGAGGATGGGCGAAAGTTTGTGACCATGGGTGTGGGCATATCTTTGACATTCAGTAGGTGAGCCTTATCAAGCAACTCGTAGGCATATTTCCTTTGATTGAGGATCAGATATTGATCTTTGAAGTGAGCCTCTATGCCAAGGAAATAATGAAGAAAGCCTAAGTCTTTCATGGCAAATTCTGAGCTGACTTGCGAAATAAAATCTTGTATATGCTTTGTGTTATTTCCGGTAAGGATAATATCATCAACATATAGTAGCAAAATAAGAATTCCCTGTGTATTTCGACACACAAAGAGAGACGGATCAGCAACACCTGCAAAAAATCCCAATGAGAGAAGAAATGTACCAAATCGATCATACCAAGCTCGAGGAGCTTGTTTTAAACCATAAAGAGCTCGCTTGAGCTTGCATACATGATCTGGTTTGATAGAATCTCGAAATCCAGGAGGTTGGTCTAGATAAACTGGTTCTTGGAGAAGTCCATGCAAAAAGACATTTTTGACGTCAAGTTGACGAATATCCCATGCATGATGAAGAGCAATAGATAAAACAATCCTTATAGTAGCAGGTTTTACCACTGGAGAAAAAGTCTCAATAAAATCTATTCCAGGAATTTGAGAAAAGCCTTTAGCAACAAGTCGAGCCTTAAGTCGCTCTACTGTTCCATCACTTCGGAGTTTTGTTTTGAAGACCCATTTGCTGCCTATAACATGCATGTTCTTGGAGTAAGGAACCAAATCCCATGTATTATTATCATGAAGGGCTTGTATTTCTTCTTGCATGGCTCTCGTCCAGTTTGGGTCTTTGAGGGCCTCTTTAATGGAGCGGGGCTCTTGAGGAATAGAACAAGCAATAAAATATTTGGGATTTGGTTTCACAATCCCATCCTTTGAACGAGTCACCATGGAATGAGAGTTGGTTGCTCTATTGTTAGTGATGATCTCCAGCGTATTTTCAGCTCTATCATTGTTTGACATATTTCCTTCGCCTTGTTCACCAGTAGAAGTGCCATCTAGCCCATGTGAGATAGTGTCACTTCTTGTTGCTGCATTCAGATATCCAAGACTATTGTTGTTGGAGTCATTAT
>JAANDH010000085.1:307944-426918 GCA_011799765.1 Nymphaea thermarum | reverse complement strand
AACCACGCATGTTCTGACTTTCAATAAGGCCAAGGAGCTGAGTCTTCCATAGTAGGAAGTTTGATTGAGTCAACTTTAATGAAACAAAATTTGCTACATTCAGATTGTAAGGGTACGGGTACTTAGCTTCTCTGGCTGATTCCATGTTCTGTTGTTTGAGGAAAACCCACACGCCAATAGTTAGTGCACGGAGAAAAAATGTTGCAGCAGGAGAGACTATCGGAAATGAGATGATATCTGCCTACTCGAGTCACCAATCAAGTCGAGTTAGGAGGCGTTGGATCCGCAACAGATAAGCGGTCATTCCTGTAAAAAATCAGACTCGGAGATTGCCTGTGGAGAGAACGCCGGTCATTGGAGTGAAAGGGCGACGTTGCCCTGTTTTTCCTGATTTTTCAGCAGGTCTGCTAAAAATTCGAGCGTTCTCTTGTTAACGCTCCAAGAAATTCTGCAAATGCTTCGGCAGGATCTGCAGACACTCAGGAGTCGTTTGATCTCCTGCTCGACAGCTACAAGGGTCAAGTTTGACAACGCTAGCAGAAGTCGTCACCGTGAATGAATGGAAGTAACTCTGTTTTCCCTCTGTTTCACGATTGCTTCAAGCGAGCTCTGATACCATGATAAGAAAAGGAAAAACCCAGATTTTAACGTGGTTCGGTACTCTGTACCTACGTCCACGATAGCTCTCAAAAACCTGAGAGACACACTATCTCCATCCTTTAAATAATACAGATTTTGTACAAGGAGATTTACATGCCATGTTTATCATATCAATCTCCTTGATTTCAGTATGAGGAATTACATCAGTTTGAGAGATGTTAGGAAAGATATTCTGGTTCATAACTATTTTGGCTGGAGCGTTATCTTTACCAGCCTGCAAGATGAGGTTCTTGGCCGCGCCAATCTCTTCCTGATTTTCAGCTTCAGTCTCTTCCTGATTTTCAGCTTCAATATCTTTCTGATTGGCAGCGTCAATCTCTTCCTGATTTTCCTCATTTCTGGTTTGAGCCTTATGGTTAACAGGGGAAGGGGGCCACACCCACCACGCCGCCTGGCACACCCTCCACAACATCATCTACGGCGCTGCCAACAAGATGGACGACTACCTGGAGCGGTTGGCGAAGCTGGACCGCTGCCCCGTCACGGTGCTCCACGGTACCGATGACGAGGTGCTGCCGCTGGACTGCAGCTACGCCTTCAAATCGAAGGTCCCCACGGCCCAGCTGAAGGTCATCGAGAACAAGGATCACCTCACCATCGTCATCGGCCGGCAGAAGACCTTCGCCAGAGAGCTAGGGAGACGGGGGAAGGGGAAGGGGGACGGGGAAAGGGGAAAGGGGAAAGGGGAGGGAGACGGGGAAAGGGGAGGGAGACGGGAAGGGGAAGGTGGGAAGGAGAAAGGAAAGGGGAGGGAGACGGGGAAAGGGGAGGGAGACGGGAAGGGGAAGGTGGGAAGGAGAAGGGGAAGCCGGAGGGGGATGGCCGTAGGTGGGCCGACCGGGCTGCCGCCGGGCCGGCCTCTCCGGCCCGGGCCCGGCCCGGGTGCACTGTCGGGCCGGCTTGTCGGGCCCGGACCCGGCCCGGGCCCGGATTTTCTCGGACCAAACCCGGCGCGGCCCGACGCCCACCCTTAGCTGGTCGGGGCAGGATATTTTGGGCTGGCGTGGGCAGGGCAGTAAGAGGGAGGAAGAAGGCTTTTGAAAATATTTTAGGCGCAGGTGAAACCAAATATTTTTAAGATTCACCGTATCCTACTTATGAGATATTCACATATTTTAAGATTCACTTATTTTGAAAATATTTGGGCTGTTTGAAAATTTTTGAACTGGCGTGGGCAGGCGCCCACACCTGCCCCACGCTGGCTCCGCCACTGGATGGTAGGGGCCTGAGATAAAAAAAAGAAAAAAAAAAGAAAAAAAAATGCCGCCTAAGTCAATTATCAATTTGCAGTATTTATTTTGTATTTGACGTTGAATGGTAGGGGCCTCACTTATATTTACTGGAATTAGATAAACCCAGACGCCACCTAGGTGAATTATTAATTTGCAGTATTTTTTTTTTATTTGACGTTGGATGGTAGGGGCCTGAGCGGAAAAGAAAAAAAAAGTCGCCGCCTATTTATATTTTATTTGATGTTGGATGGTTGGGGCCTCACCGATATTTACCGGAAAACTTAGAAAAAAAAGACGCTTCCTAAGTTAAATATGAATTTGCAGTATTTTATTTTTCATTTGATATTGGATGGTAGGGGCCTCACCTATATTTACTGAAAAAATTAAAAAAAAAACCATTCTTTTTTTCTTCCATCTCACTTTTGCCTGTTAAAGCATCGGGTCGGTCCAACCAGGCCTGGTGATAACGAGTCGGGCTTGGGTCGACATGACATCCAGAAACTGGGTTAGGGTTCGACTTGACTCAAAAAACTCGAGCTCGTGTTCGGCCCAATTAAATTTAAAAATCTATTTTTAATATAAAATATATTAAAATATTATATATATATATAAAGTAATAAAAAATTTTAAAAAATAAATTATCAAACCTGAATTAGACTCGATATAGGGCGCGGCAGCCAGGCATGGTGCCCAGTCTCAGAGAGTTGGAGGTATTTCACTGTCGCAATGGCAGGTGAAATGTCTTAACATCCAAATTACTGTCGCTAAACAAAGTTGGGCAAGGTGATAAGTCACAAACCAAACCCCTATTTTGCAATTTTCATGAAAACCATTGGTAAGGGCTTGGATGAGTTTTTTCGTTAGCATGACAAATAAAAGATGCCAAATAAAATTATAAGAATGTAATCTAATAATAAAGAGCAATATCCAAACAAGCTAACATTTTCTGCTTTTTCAAATTAAGATAAATTTTCTTGACACCTGCTTGGTAGTTTTCATGAAAAGTATGGTTCATATCAAGAAAATTAGAAAAGATAGCCTTTTTTCTAGAACTGCAGACAAAAACAAGGTTTAAAATGAAAAACTTTGAAAAAAATTGGGGATTTTATTTGGCACTGGTGTGCGTGTAGGTGCCGGAGGTGAATCATTTCATAAATAGATACAAAGAACTTATTTTTCTGTTTTTTTTTTTTAATTTTAAAAAATGAATAAAAGTTCTAAATGAACTAATTAAAAGTAACAAAATTTGTGTAGTATCGGCTCATCGATCCATGGTTTCCTTTTCCAAGGGTTCTTGTGTTTGCCATCGGAAACAAAACCAAAATTTGAGTTCTCACAAGAATTTGGGCCTGTATGGTGAATTTAAAAAAGAACTTAATTTAGCTCCTTTTTTGAGATTATTACCAAATACAGAGCTGTAAATGAAAAGTTCCTTCTTCTGTGGTTGGGATGTAAAAAGCTGAGATTCAGGTTAGATCCATTTTTTTCACGAAATTTGATTTAATCGGATCTCATGTACCTGAGTTCGTATAAACTCTTTTTCTAAACCTAAATTGAATCTGACTAGCATGTGGAATCGGGTCAAATATTTATCAGATCCCCGTCAGATTCTCGTCTCGGATTCATCAAGGGTTCTCAAGCTGTATACCAAATCTGAATCGGATTCACAATCAGATAGCATATCCAGATAAACGAATTCAAATTGGATCGGTGATATGAACAAACTTGTCTCGAGAAGTTTCATTTAAATGTCCTTAATTTCGTTTTTGGGTGAGCAGGAGGCGAGCAACCCACCATCCAAATTAAGACTAGGAGTCCCCTGTCCCCTCCCTCAGTCTTGGGCTGCGTCAGAACCTGGTGAGGTATGATACATCTTCCGACTTGAGTGCTGCGCTCTGACCTTTAATGTCCAAGAAAGTAACACCCATGAGAATCGAATATGAGACATACTTTTTATATGTCAACTTACCCAACCAACTATGTTATGCCTATTGAAGTGGTTAATGTCCTTTAGTTGTCGCTCAGTTTGGTATATGAATTTGGATTCCGTATCTGACTTAACTCTTTCAATCATGTAATCTCCTTTTCTCATCAGTTCCTTGCGCATTCTTAGTGGCATCTATTCCCTTCTTAGCAGACATCTATCTCTTACACCTTTGCTCTTGATTGCAGATATTTAGAAATCCTGTTCCATAATTGGTTGAAGTTGAGCATTTGGTATTTGGTGGGCACCCAAAAAAAAAAAAACAGTGTGTTACAGTTCCTTGCATGGGCCTGCAATAAAAAAGCAGTTCGACCGACCAACTAGAACCCATCCAACAAACTTGGAACCTCCAACAATCTCATCAGCTTGATTAACTCAATGAAATACTTCACTTTAGAGGCAAGAGCTACAGAAATGAGGAATCGCATTCCTGATTGAAAATTGACAGTGTCCTGTCAAAGAAAGGACATTGGCTGCAGCCATATTCTCTTACTTTTTCTCGTTCAGGAAACTTCAGTGCTGTTTTCCACGGGGCCATGATTCAATTTCTGTCAGGTACCTTTTTCTGGTTGTGATTCTGAGGTACAGATTCATCAGACGGCCAACTATTGGCAGGCACTACTGGATCCCCAGAATAGACCATCAAGTTGAGAATCCTCAAAGAGATTCTTCTGTTGCAACTTTCTCTCTTCACATTCCGCCCACCTTATCATGGAGAAAATGATAATAGCAGTATCCTGTTTTAGATTTCATACTTTCTGAAGTCCAAATTCCCGGAACTTGTCCTAAGGATCCAATCATGGAAAAAAAAAGTTTTGGAGCTTTTTCACTTTAACTAACGTTGAAGAAAATCATTATGCTCTCACAAGCAGAGCTTTCATCATAAACTTTCCACAACTCAGTTTAACTAGTTGAGATTCTATCGAGTGAAACTTGGGGGTCGTCTCAAATTGCAGAGAGTGGGAGTCTTTTCTGGAATCAGGTAAAAGTATATTTTTTTAAATGGAAAATTGCTTTATTTGTAAGTGCATGGCAGTGGGCATGAGGAGCCTGAGTTGGGGTTGAGAGATTCGCTTTGATTCCCAAGGATGGATGTACACTTTTGCACATGCATTGCTAGTGGCTGCTGGTGATCAGTAAATGGGAAATAGTACTGTTGGTGGTTCATCACCACCAACCAAATAGCGAAAAAGAACTGATTTTTCTGTGTCCTTTCCCTCACATATTGGTTGTCCTGCACTCTTCACTTTATACTTGTTAAACTTTCAACGGGAAAGGATGCACATGCACAGAGATAGAAACAGAAAAAGGGGAAAGCAAAACAGAGGTGTACATTTGCAGTTGAAATGCAACCCCTGGTTAGGTAAAGCAGAAGAATGTGCATCTTCCAACTTTCTTAATTTGCTTCCTTCTTGAAGTCTCGATTTCTTCTGTCTTGATTTGCACGGTTGGCTGTTCTTTGGAGTGATTTCTGGAATTAAAAGGGCAGTGGAAATTCCTTTTGTAAGGGCACATTTCATTAACTAACCAGCGTTGTTCTGCATAATCCTTCCGAAAAAGAACATACAATCAGAGAGAGAGAGAAAGAGAGGGAGATGTGCTTGGTTATTGGTTTCTCTTTTGTTTTAGGCTCTTATAAATTGACTAGGTGCTTGAACAGAAACGGGGATTAAAGCTAAGGAAGGATCTGTACACCTAGCAATCAATAGTATCTACTCTTTTTCCACCTTATAAAAATACCTGCATTTGGTGGGTCCCATCAACTGTACATTATTCCTCTGAAGCTAGAGATTAATACAAGTGATATAACTATTACACGAGGGGGGTGTTTGGTATCTGTAACACTGTTACTGTCCCAAGAAAAAATAGGGCAGATCTATAAAACAGTGTGTTACTGTTACCATCTCATGAATAAATGGGGCAGACCTATAGAACAGTCTGTTACAGTATTTTCATGAATTTGTGCTATCTTTTGAGGCAGATTCATAAGAGCATAAAAGCTTGTTACTATTGCCAAATGACACCTGGGGTAACCTGACTTAAGGCTTGAAGTTGCCATATGAGAATTCAAGCCAACAGAAGACACTTAGTGCTGCATGCATGGCCTCATCGAGACAATGCAGTTTACATCACGGATTCACATAAGTCTAGTACAATTATCAGTCATACAATGGACTTCCCAAGCTTCAAGTATCTCTCGACTGTATTTTCATTTCAGAAACAGTCACCTCCTTGCGGTATATTCTCGGTGTCCTTTTAGCATGCTTGCTACAAAAACTTAGCAGAAGCTTCCCAGATGAAACTGAACGTGGAATCTAGTGTTTAAGGGATTTGTGTCACATGAAAACTCAGGGACAGGGGTAGGTGTGGGCAACATGTAGGCAGTTGCCCACACGGACCCATGAAAATACTTATTTTATTTTTCTCATTAACATGTTGATGCCCTTTACAAATGCAAAATTTATTACTAGTTCCTCTTAGCCGTAAATTTCTGGCTTCACCCCTGGGTAAACTCCATGTTGACTCCCTTCTGAGTCCTTTCATGTAGAATCAATTACATTGGAAATAATGCATGCATGAGAGAGAGAGAGAGAGAGAGAGAGAGAGAGAGAATTGTTGCAATTCCATGACATGCTGCAGGTAGCGCAAATGAATTGTTGCATTCAATTCCTCATCGCATTTAACTACATTTTAGCCACACAGGAGTGATATTATGAAGGAACCCATCAGATGATCGGATAAGAAAAAGAGATGACTGTTGCATTGATTTCCATGACATGCACGTAGCACAAATGAAGCCTGTCAAAGCTGTAGCCCTCGTATTAAACAGACATTTTAGTCACAGGAGGAAGCTATTATATTATTTAACAACAAACTCAGAGAGTTCCATTACTTTAAACACAAAGTTTACAGCAAGCACGTCGGACTCCAGCAGAAGCGACACTTCATACAACTAGATTAATCACACCAATTAACTTACAAGAAACTAGAAGTTACATCATTTACAGTATACTGCAACTGATTGATTCCCTTCTAACACAACCACGTCCCTATACCCAACTGAAGAAACTTATACAACCACACCATGAAGAAGCAAATACATACAGCTTCTATAACCACAACTATACTTATACAACTGGACGCTCATGACTAACTGAACATCCAACTGAAGTTCAATGGCCAACGCCAGGGCTGTGGCCAGGAGTTGTGGGGCGAAAGTTCTCCACGTATGTGTCTTCAGCCATGCGCACATGGCGGTCAAGTGCATCAGTTGCAGGTTTTACAGAAGGAATGCCCACGCCCACATGGTTTGTAGGAGGAGCCATTGCTGCTGAACTGATTGGCAGCAGTTCGTTCGAAGCCATTAGACGCCTCCCCTCGCATGGAGGAAGGATTATCGTGATTGAGATGAACAGGACAATGGCAACAAGGAAGAGCTTGGAAGCCATGAAGCTAGCTAGCTATTCTCCGAATGCACTAAACTCTCTTGTTGTGAATGAAGCAGTGTGAGAAACGCATAAGAGAAGCTGCGTATTTATAGAGTTGGGAGACGCCCCAAGAGTCCGGAGGCCTTTTACTCTCCTTTCTCGACTGTCAAAAAATTTTAACAAAAAGAAACATATGAAAAGGCTGTAAAGGAGCACTAAGGTTCTGTGGTAGATCCTGCTGCAACCCTGTACACTTTCTCACCATTGATTCTTCGTCTTCCATCACTGCCCTTGGTTGCAGTAGATCACTGAAAAAATGGCAAGCCACAGGCGTGGTAGAAACCAGCTTGGCTCTATAAACATATTACTTCTCGTAGTTGATATAAAGCATTTTAGTTTCTTACATAAATAAGTTAATTTACAGAAGTCCAAGATAATTAGATAAGGTTTACATGTTACTTTCATATATATATATATATATATATATATATATATATATATATATTATAGAATGAGCTTGAGCTTGGTTTCCTGCTGTTCATCGTCACATAAACATGGCAAGCTAGAACACAACATGGTCAGTTCTTTTTCCCTTAGTAGCTTACTGGCTAGCCTTATGTGAGAAAGGGAGAGAGTCCAAGGAAGGAATTTTAGCATGGCAAAGATTCTAGTGAAGATTCTAAAAGGGCAAGAAGGAAAGGGATGCACATGGTTTAAGAAGGAAGGCGTGCTGAGGAGTGGGGAAGGGCAGATTTTGAGCATTAGATATGTTTTGTATTTAAATATAGAAAAACTATAGACCACCAGCACCACCGCCAGTCCACTACATTCGAGAGCATTATCAACTTGGTCCGGCCGTCCCTGTCTCTCCAGCTCCGCTCTTCTCCTCTCTACCATTAGAAGGCAACACATATGTTTCTTCAGTACTTCCACTATTCAAATGGGAGCAAAAGGAACCTGCCCTCTGTCTGCCACTCTCATAGATAGTTTCTAACGCCACGCCAGACAGATTTAACCGACCGATCGTTCGACCGTCTTCTACAACCAAAGATTTCCCACAGAAATTAAACAAAGACCCACAGAATGCAACATGGCCGTGCTGAAGTTTGAGGCAAAGCAATTCAGACTCCTCTCATATCACATGCTCTTCATGATCCCCACAATATTCTCTTTGTTGTCGAGTATTGATCTCAATGCCAACATGGTTCTCATCTGTTATCCCTGATCTTGAGAAGTTTGGAACTTTTGCCATCGCCTACGTGCTTGTTTTTCTCAACCATGGCTGTTATAATTAGTGCAGAAGAAACGATGGGGTTTGGCGTATTAGTGGGTCATGTTCTATACTCCATGGCCACACACCGACATTCTAGGAATAAATTTTCGTCTACAATTTTCAAATTCAACCATTGGGGTGTTGATTTTTATGGATTGAAGCTTAGAATCTTTGTCCATCACTTTGTCCTTAAATTCATGGATGGTCTCAAATCCATGGCGAAACAAAACGCGCCTTAAATGACAAGTTACCCAAAAATTATGTAGCTCAAAATCAAAGCAAATGCACTGACCAACTAAAATTCATGCAGAGAGTGCGAAACTCACATTGCTGCGGCAGATTTGATCGTGAGCCATTTCTTCAGACAAGTTTGATGATAAATCCTTCGCTTTTACATTCTAGACAGTCGCTTGTCGAGGAAAGGAATTTGTTGCTTTCCCTGCTTCGTTTCTCTCGTTAGGAGCGACAAAGGTATCTTCTTCCAAAGTCGCAAGTCACCAAAAATGGACTCCTCCCACAAACCAAATTAAGCTCAGGGAGACAAGCCTTTACATTAATTTCAAACCACCTCTAGCTGGTGTTTTTTTTAAAAATTATGTATGTTCTATAAAAAATTTGAAAAATAATATTTGGGTCCCAACAAAATTTATGAAATTTTTTTTACTCTGTTCTTGAGCGAAACATAGTATATGTTATATGGAGAAGGGGGATGTGAATTAAGCAAATAATTTTAGGCACTTATATAAGAATGCAGAAAGACATTGGGGCTAATGTGGGTAACATGTAGTGCTGCTACTGGGGGTCCTCGCTGTTATTAAGCTTCACTTGAATCAGGTTTGGATACATTCTAAATTTACAGATGACTTTAGACCTGCCGAGCCAAATTGCAGGTGTTGAGATCTCTTCAGGTACCTAGAAGTCCATTCTTAGTTTTGAGGTCTGGTTTTGGAACATTCTTCCAATGCTTGAAAAGGGTAGCTGATCTGAAAGGAGAAGGAATATTCTTGGTCTGCCAAGACATTCTTCTTCTGCAAATGAGGAGGATCTGGTGCGGATCTCCGGGGCTTTCACTGTCCACCTCCCATCGTGATTGAGACAACAAATCCCCTAGCGTCCTAAAGAGTTTAATTTGGACTCCTAAACTTTCTTCAATAAGATTTTTGTCTCTAAGTCAATCAAGGATAAACTATCCCTCATCTTTTTACAGTGAAACTGAAGTTCTTCTAAGAACAACAATCGGCTGGTGGTGGTGGGCAACATATATAAGGGAAGTTGAAGGGGCGATTGGCTTCTTTAGAACCCCATTCTTCATAATAAATTGAGAAAGAAGTGAACATGGACCAACGATATTAATGTAGTTGACAAGAAAGCTGAGTTGAAGGCATGTTTGGCTTATTTGCTTTCCGAGGGAAGAAATCATATTGGAGATATGCCATTCTCTGTGTTTTCTAAGAAGCCATCATTTTAGTTTTGTCGGGTATCTTTTTTAGGTTTGGATTCTCTGACGTACAGAATTATCAGCACAACTTGGCAGGACCCATTGACCAAACTCTCTCTCTCTCTCTCTCTCTCTCTCTCTCTCTCTCTCTCTCTATATATATATATATATATATATATATATATATATATATATATATATATATATATATATATATATATATATATATAAGAAAATAAGGAAGAAGTTGGGGATCCTTAAAAGAAGGTGGATCTAAAAGACCAGATTCTTCCACATTCCACTCACTATTCAAAAATAAAATAACAGAGACAAACTTTTCCGTGTGATTCTGAAAAGAGGCCTCTTTTCTTTGAATTTCTTAGTGCAACATGAACCCTTGATGTTTTTTTTCCTTTTTCATCTGTTTTTTCTTTTAACAACTTGAAGTGTAAGTAGGTCAGATTTGGTGCATGCACTAAATATATGGGAGCATTATACGCGTTTAGGGTGCAATAAGATATATTAGATCCAAAAATCCCACTAGTAAGTTGGACTCAAACTTAACTGGCATATTGACATTCTTTCTTGTAGGCATGCAGTCTAGGGTTCCACTAGCTCCTACCACTAGCGGAGCTAGAAATTTTTTTTGATGGGAGCATTCATTCAATACCTATAATTTCTTTGGGGCACTTACATGTATAACAATCAAATATATCAAAACATAACATATATATTAAACTAATTTTGTGAGGCTGGTGTGGGCAACTAACCATATCGGGATATACTGAACTTACTCTTACTGCTATAATTTTTATGGGCCTGTTTGCTTCTTGTAAATCCTTTTGGTTGTATTCTTACCAAAGTGTGCATTCACCCTAGGTGAAAAAAACACTAAGTCAAACCGGGGCTGTTTGGCAATGATAAAGCATTGTTACTGTCCAATGAATCTGCTCATAGAAAGTCAAGCCGACTTATGGAACACTTGTAAGGGTCTTGTATGGATATGCCCTTTTTTTAGGGCATGTTCACGAGACAATAAAAGAATGTTACTGTTGCCGAACGATCCCTACAAATATGTAATTATGATCTCTAACATAAATTCCATCTCAAGCTAATCAAACAGCAGATCAAGGAAAACATTTCTAGTTTGGAGTCAATGGGTACCGCTTGGCTTGCCAATATCCAACAAAGGTAGTAACAATTTGAAAGGGTAAAAAATCAATATGTTGTTATTGACATTTTCACTAGTCTAGAGTTGGAAATCATATGGCATTCAAGTACTTGGAACTTTGTTCCTCACAAAATGAGGACATATATTAGTCTCAAACAGGACTTCGACTAGGCTAAAAATGCTTTGATCAAATAATGGGAAATGACCTTCAACTTTTCTCTTTTTTGCTGTTGTCCGGTTCTTATTATGACTGGGAGGACAAGAATGCATGCTCTTAGTATTAAAAAGTGAGGGCGTGCTCCATTGGCACCTTGAGCAAATGGGACTATGCTTAATTATTCATAACTCTAGCTTCTATCTTAATTAAAGAGGCCTATGATCCTTTATAAAAGAGGCCTCAACCTCTATATCAATTAGCTTAAGCATATTGGCAGACACCAGCTTCTTAAATAAGAAGCCTAGAAAAGTAGCTCGCTTTTGGTTAAATAAGATATCTCCAAAACACTATAAGAGGACATAAGTGATCTACATTTATGCATATCAACTTAGATCATAACAACTAAAATATGAATGTTAAAACAGGAAAATTGAAATATGAATAGGAGAACATGCATGAAAACTGAAATTCCTAGAATTTCTGCTAAAAAATGTAATACGGTTGACAAAAGTTAACCATGCCCCATCCATCCTACTATTTTTTTGCAAATCAATTAATTTACTATGTATATATATCAGTTGCCACTTCTAAAGATCATTCTAGCTCGGAACTAGATCCAGATACTAATCACTATGTCTATTTTTTGCAAATAAATTAATTTACTATGTATATATATATGATTCATCACGGTGAACGGTTGAGAGAAAACTAACGAGAAAATTTGATGGCTATTTTTGTCATTTAGTATTAATTCACATATTTTTCATTTTGTTTATTCTCTTAAGAATCCATCACCAATGGGGCTGGTGAAGAAGCTTCTTAAAAAAGAAATAATTCTGAAAAGGAGCAGTCACGCACGGGAAAAGGTTCAGCAGCAAGACCCAAAAACTAATCAAAAGAGACTGTTGGAGTTGCCACCAGCGCTGCTCCACAACCTCCCAAGTAAACTGATCTGAGAGAGCTGGAAACTTGGCCAAGAAACAGTCTCTTTCCTTACTGTTGAACATTCTCATCCATGAAAGCACAGTAAAAGTAAATAGTTGAAGAGGAAGAATGTCTAACATTCACTTACATTCCAATCGCAACTACTCGTGAAGAAAGAAGTGATGATGATATTTAATGTTTTACTTGCTTCTTTCTATGTAACTTTTCCTTTATATAATTGGCAACTTTTTCCTTCATGATTGTTTGGAAAGGAGAGTAGACTTTACCTTCTTCTCGGCCCTGCTGCTGTTGTAGACGTACATATCGGCTGCTCTCAGGTTTTATATTCTTACCATGATTCCCATTTTCAGTGTATTTGTTACAGGATTTTAAGCATACACTTAAGTCCAAGGGTATATCTAAACCCTGGTACTGTTTTACGATTAGTTTTGATAGATTTGATTTTATAAAATGCATGTTCAATTTTTTCATTACAGAATCTATTTTTGCCAAACGATTCATCTCCTAAGTCGATCCGACTTTTCAATGGTATTTGAATATTTTGAATCAAAGCACGTTCCCTCTGTATCTAGTATCTCCAATATTTGACGACAGCGATTGTAGGGTCCCACTAATCGTGGGTTGAAAAATTCCTGGAGGGTACAACATCGTCCTCTCCCTTCAGAAAACTCATGATTAATGCGACTTCTTTTATTTCTTCTTTTCAAAGGATTCTGCTTGGTTTATACAAGAGCCGACCGAGGAGTTAAACTTTTTCAACAAAAATAAGTTGCTCTGTTTTCCTCTTTTTCTGAAAATAACTACTGTCAGAAATGTCTTTGAATGCCTGAAAATGGTGCAGGCAGCCATCTTGCTGTCTTGAGGGAAATCTCTGTTTTAAATAGTGTTAGGAACGAGACTCTCTCTCTTGCTGACCACATCAATAATGAGAAGAAACGAAGAAGACACAAAGATTTTTTAAGTGGTTGGTGACAAAGTTCTCCTACTTCCACGGCTGCAGGAGAAAATACCGCAGACATGAACTCTTTAAAACACAGTACTCCAGCTCTTCAACATATACCATTTGATCAAACAGCCTGCAAGTCTTCAACATTTATGTTTTTCATGTAGGGCCAGGAATGAATCGATTCTGTTCTTGAGAGAGAGAGAGACAGAAAGAGAGAGCCGATAAAATGGGAATATGACAGAAAGAGAGAGAGAGAATGTCAAGCCTAACGATGAAATTGATTGAGAATACTCGGTTGCAGAGTTTCATTTATTCACACCTTTACATTAAGAAGCAGCAGGACACAACTATGGCACACAATGTCTTTAAAATATTACACCACTTACTATATTGACACGATTGAACATTTACAAATCAATCTTACACCAGCTGATTTAGACGTATAATCATTTTCGATAGATATAAGATCACGAAGTACTTATTTCCTACTAAGTACACGACCACATAATCCCGTCTAATGCAACTTTAAATTAACTATCTATATCAGACGAAACGCACGTCAAGCGAACTTACGACACGAACAATCACACAGACGATAGCTACCCGGAGAGTTACTTGTCATGGACATCATGGCCGACACCAGGGCTGTGCCCTGGACTTGTAGGTCGATAGTCGTCCACGAACGTCTCCTCAGCCACTCGATCCTTGTTCTTAAGGGTTCCATCGCTTTCTCCAGCTTCATTTTTCGCCGGTGTTAGAGAAGCAGCGCCACTGCCTTTCTCTCCATTGTTTTGAATGGGAGGAGCCACAGCTACCAAAGTTGGCAGCTGATCATTGCTGGAGGCTGCTCTCAGACGTCTTCCCTCGCAGGAGAGAAAGAAGTATGAGATGATCAAGGCAGTGACAAGAAGGCATAGTTTGGAGGCCATGGAGATATCTGTGTATGCTTATGGCAGTGAAGGAAGGTGTGCGAAAAACATAGCCGAAGTTGGTTGTGTATTTATAGACTGGACAGGTACTTCCTTTTGCAAAGAGAAGAAAAGAAAAACTGAGAATTTGTAAAGTAGCACTGCCGTTTCTGTGGTAGATCCCCTCCTGTAACTGTGGACGCTTGATTACCATGGAATTCTGAAGTGTCAAAACTGCCCTCTAGGGAGAGAAAGTGAGTCTTCTATCATTGTGAAGATTCATGACAGATTCTCTCTCTCGGCAGCCAGCAGAAGTGGAGATTTTTAATATATCTGCTGAAGATATATATTGGAGAAACAACACCGGAGAGAGCCAGAGAGGTGGTGTTGCTTGGTTATTATCTGATCTGGTGTACATTTTTAAGTGTAGAAAAATGTCGACCACCACCATCCACTAGTGCAAGCGCATTAACCAGGAGCAGCAAGTTGGTCCCGTCCCCTTCTCCTCTTGCCTTCCTCCCCTGGCTTAAGGGTGAGGAGATAAGTTTTTTGCAGTACACCCACTATTCAAATGGAAGCAAAAGCCACCTGCCCGGCTGTCCTCCACTCCGGCCTGTAAAATTTATCTCCGTAGCAGGGCTAGCTATTCTCTTGAAAATTCACTACATAAATGTACTTTTGAAAAGTTAACATCGGAATCAACTCCATTAATGTTCTTGTTAATGCTTGAATTGAATTCTTAAAGTGGATAAAAAGTTCATTGTGTTGATTTAGTTCATGAACAGATCCCTCAGCCCCCTGTCTTCATACTCGTTGATCACCTCATTAAAAGATCACGGCGGGCCATGTAGCCATTGACATTTAGAAGAAATCCAATGATTTGAATAGAGAAGATTTCAAAATGAACGTGGCAGGAAGCTTGTTCTCCATTCATCCACTTCATAAGGTGAGCAAAATCCATGTTCAGATCCGTTGAATTAAACAGCATGGGCTTATCTTTGAACCAAACCTGTTACATACCCCATTGGTTACAGTACTGATCTGGGTTAGATCCATCACCTTGCGTGCATCTTCAAATTATTAGGATACTTTTCATTGATGGGTGGCTTTTTGAGATACATATTGAACAATCCTGCAACCAGATACTTAGTAATCACGATAATTAATTAATTAATCCAGCGACCAACTTGAAATTATCCTGCAAAATTGAATTACCAATTGTGTCTTCAACTTGGTTGATCGTGAAAATATTTAGTACTGAGTAGGAGGAATATCGAGTACAAACTACAAACATATACCGTAAGCAAGTACTAAAAGTCAAGAACTCAAAGAACTTGACCTTGAGTTCTATTTCAAACTCCAGTTTCTTATCCGTCAGTGGTAGGCTGAGGCTTCAGGCTTTTTTTTGGGACGGTAGGTTGTTAATCTCCTGCTCACCCGAAAAGTAAGTAATGAAAATCATGGCCCTCGAGGATACGAGTCATCGAAATATTATGGTCCTCTGACCTAATCACATGCTGAGAAACCAGAACTCTGATTCCCCATTTCATCCGTTATTATGACAGCAACATATTCTTTTGACTACTTGTGAAAGTCTGATCTTGCTTTTGCAGATGAAAGAACATGCATGTTTGCCATTTAAAAGGAGGGTAAGTACACTATCAAAACAAGCTGTAAAACGTATTGAAGTTGTCTTGAAACATTTGGCACTGTATGTCCAGTATGTCATTTGCTGTATGGCCATCACTTGCTTTATTTTACTATTACATGTCATGAGGTGTAAAATAATATTTATTTTTTTTAATCTTTATTCATAAAAGCAGGGTACCAGAAGGGAACTGGTTGTGGTAATGGAATTTCCCTAATTAAAACTTAATACTGCACTGTATTTAAATCGAGTCGTATCACTTCTCTGGTGTATCACAATCTCAATGCAATAGGGTAATTAAAAAAAAATAAAGAATACATTTGTTTAAAAAAAAATTGAAAAAAAAGGGGAAGATTTCTTGAGATATTTATGTATTTGTACTCTCTATGGCATATAGCTATTATATAGGACAAGCTGACAGGCAAGATGCACTGGATCATCTCAGAGTTCCTCTTGCCGGTGGAGAATCCTAAAGGAGATTCTTATAAGGCACTTGATCATATTCCATCCACTTTTGGGGACAAAGGAGAAAGGGAACTTTTTTGTTCATGGAACATGCCGAAAAGTTTTTTGTTGGTTCAAAGATTCATTTCAGTATAGTATTTCTTATATAAATTTTCTAACTAATCAAATAAGTAACTCGAATTGTTGTTTATATTGAAAATTAAGAGTCAAGATCGATAAGAAGTTGGTTAAGACACTTGATTTGAGGTTTCTGTTCATACTTATCATTCTGAAAAACCATCTGTTCTTCAGTATCCCATTTATCAGAAAATATCTTACGTTAGCCAAATTTAAACTAATTAACTACGTCATTTAGAAACTTTTCGTGTTCGCATGTAGGTAAATTCCAGCTACATCCTAACTGTAATTGCCAGATCCAAGCAAAACCTGGTCCACTTGTAAGCTCGCAGATTTATAGGATCTGTAAGATACAGAGCAATATTGTTGGCTCAGCCCATGAAGAATCTGGTCCTATCCATCATATGAACTGAGTACCAAACTTGTGGGCGTCAAAGATCAAATATGAAGATTTGAAGTTCGGTTGTTCGATGCATGTGACTCAAACGACTTATAAATGAATACATGAAAAGTAACTTTGGAAAGATTCTTTGATAACCAAATATTTGAGTTGGCAGCCTTAATAACCATGTCATGCAATTCAATTTGCGAGATCCTCTTTTGTCTCTGTGTGTGTGTGCGCGCGCTGCAAGACATGAGTAAAAATAATCAGTTCCAATGTGAGATTGCATTTTTAGGCCTCTTCCGTTTCTTAGTGATCCACCATTCTTAGAGTGAGAAGTATATATGGTTCCGGAGAGAGTAGGCAAGTAAGTAAGAGAGAGAAAATTTTATCTACGTATGAGAAATTGTTAAGTACATAACCTTGTGCAAGATCCATAAAAATTCATTTTGGCCGTTGATCTTTTCAACATAAAAGACTGAACACACACACACACACACACACACACACACATATATATATATATATATTTGTTTGGTTCATGACAAAAAGATAGACCTAATACTTTCAAGAGAATAAGGGAATGGTGGAAGCTTCGGCTCTCTTGTTGAGGGGTAATACTTTCAAGAGAATAAGGGAATGGTGGAAGCTTCGGCTCTCTTGTTGAGCGGTAAGATGTAGCTGTATCGACATTCTCACCTCGTGATCAGTTCGAGTCAAATACATTTTAAGATCACATGCTATTCCATTCTTTCTTTATATTGGCATCGTGAATTACGAAAGGCAATGGGCTTTTATGATATGAATACGTTTTCTGTTGTGTTGCGTAACGCAGAGATTGTTTTTTAAAAGGCCGCTTTTTTCTGTTGGGTGCTCCACGACGATCAGTAGCCGTTGCTTTTTCCATACAATTAAACAGGCGTGTGTCTGCGAGACTGTGATCTCTTTTGTCTTGGCGTTGAGCTTTACACCTTTTGGTTGAAGAATGCCGATCGATCGAGTTTTTTAATATGCAAAAGTATGACCAGTGCAATAGTTTATTTGATAAAAAAGAACAGGTAGTTGAAACTGAATTAAAAATGAAGAAGGTGGTGATTGATACTTGGAGATATTGCAGAAACATACCTAAATTAAGTTTTAACTACAATAAAATACTTAAATCTAGAATTTCAACAAAAAAAAGCGTTGCAGCTCGCCTCCAAGGGCCGTGACTTAAGTTGAGTTAACTGAGGTTGTCCGACTGGTAAAATCTGGGCGGTTTGATTCTCGTGGGTACTATTTTTTTGCACTGCAAAATGGAGGATGCACTGCACTTCAGTATGCTGCGGCAAACCATGGCTGTGGTCATGCGAGCGAGTGGAAGAGAGAAATTAAAAGAATCAATTTTTACTTTTAATTTGTTTATATATATATATGTATATATATTGCTGATTGACGAAGAGATCGATCATGGATGGAACGTGCAAGAGTTTATAAAATCTTTAAAAGATTGAAAAGTTGAAAAAAATGAAGAATGTGTATTGACTAACGCTGCAGAAGCTTAGGTGTTCTTAATTGACATTATTAGAGACTTAGATGAGTTTTTGGTTAATGACTAAACTTTGTGTCTTAACTTTTTTTTAAAAAAACCCTTTGTTAAGTCGGTAAAGGGGCGCAACTGTTACTTGCAGCAAGTGTATCATAATAAGACATCGAAAAGTTGGACGATAATATATTACGGCGCCATTTGATCTTTTGGAAATTAAGAGAAGTTGTTAATTAAAAGATCATAGATGCATGCAAGCTTTTGGTATCTTTCTCATACAAGGGCCGCAGCACATGTGATCCGGTGGAATTACGCCTGGTTTAGTCGTACGATCGCCAACCAAAATGGATGCTTTTGATCTCTATAGATTCCTTAGATGTTTTACATTTTGTGAAATCAGTTTGTTTATGGGTCTGATATAAAACTTTGCCAGCGATATCTTGCTGTTTTATGCTCATTAAACCCAGTGGTGGGTCCTTTGGTAATAGTAATAATACGCTTCTGTCTCAAAAACTAAAACTGAGGTAGATTTAATATTTTTCTGCATTTTTACATACGCTAAGTTAAAAATTTTAAAAAATATAAGCATACGTTCCTGATTTTGTGGTGATGGTGGGAAGAGTTTGGCTCTTCACTCACATGTGGCTGAGGGCTTCTTGTTCTGTTCTTGGTACCTATTGCTCTATTTAAGTTTAGGCTTTAGGAGTATTAGTCTCCAGGTTTTATGCTGCCGGTTAATGACAAAGTCTCTGGCTGGAGTGAGGTTTCTTCAAGACCCAAATGAAAAGACTAAAGAGGGAAGTCTAAGCTTTAGAATTGTGCCCAACAACATAGAATACTGAGAAAGAGAGAGTTAGAGAGAGTGAGATCTTCAGAAAAGACATGCACTAGTGGAGAGGCATGCTACGTGTTGCACAAGAGACTTGCTTTTTGAAGGGATTCAAGCAAAAACTAATGGAAAAGGAAATTCTGGGGCTCTCCACTTCCCAAAGGGGTCAGAGGAAGCCTGGCCTTTTCCCCACACTTTGGCTGATCTCTTGCACACTTAGCGACTAAAGCCTTAACTGGCATGATCAAAAGGGTGAACATGTGGTTGGAGAACGAATGTGATCATGTAAAGTGAAAAGAAAACTACTAAAAAAGGCAAAGGAGCGCGTTGTGTGCACTTCCTGTGCAATACACCACCACAGGTGTCTGTAAAGAAACCAAGAAATGCCGAGTACCAGTTTTGCTTGTTTTTTCACATCTAACAACGGCCATGAGCACATTGGTCGGCCGAATGACAGCGGTGCAACACTTACAGCTATTCTATTCATGTCATTTTAGCTAAAACATTTCGTTTTTTCTAATGAACAGAACTCTAGTTCATGTCCTTGTTTCACAATTTCTATTGAAAAGTATGCTCCCTAGTTAAAAAATTGTAAAAAAACTGATGTCTTTTTCTAAATTGTATGCAAAAAATAGGCTTCGAAAAGGAAAGTTCCCATTAGTTTACTGTCACCGCCGCTACTCTCAAAGAGAATTCAGGAGGCGGCTTGAGACGCCTCCCCATTGCATGGAAAAAGCAAATTAAGAACATGTGATGAAGGCAGCAACAAGGGCATGTGATCTTAACATCTACATAAGAGAGAGAGAGAGAAAGAGAGGGAGAGAGATTCTTAGGAGATTCCCTGAGTGATTCCCCTGGGACAAAATGAAAAAGAGTTTCTAGTAGTTTATAAGATACAAACAGAGGGATTGTCCTCTGCAGTTTGAACCTATAAAAAGCTGTCCATCACCACCACGCATGAGTCTGAAGATCATAGGCATGACCAAGTTGGTCCGATCCTTGTCTTCCCCTGCTCTTACCCTAGCTACTGCAGCTGTACTCAACTTTTTGCAGTATGCCAATTATTCAAATGGCAGCTAGCTAGCAAACTGAAGCCACCTGCCCTCCACTGCCCATATGTAAAATCCTATGGCCAGCCATGCGCCAACTGCCCTTTCCCTTAAAATATCGCCCCAATTTCAGAGTTTGAGTTCAAAAAGATCGGATCCACATCCATAATAGCAATCCAAACCCATGCTCTGAAACCTGTCAAATTTTATGTTGAAACACAGCATAACGGTACCTTAGGAGCTGTTTGGTCATGGGAACAGTTGGCTAGTGTTTCTTGAATCCGCTTCAAAGATTGAGGTTGATTCATAAAACATTTTACCTATGAAACTGCCGCTATCTTTTAAGGCAGATTCATGTTATAGCAACAAGGTGTGATTGTTGCCAAACAGCCCCTTAGTTGTACAAGGTTGACAGTTTTTTAATAAGTTGGTAGCTACCCATTGTCATTCATGCGTGTGTAAAAGAGAAGAAGAAGATGTATGGCTAAAATCTTACAAGTTGACTAATTAGACTGCTATTATATTCAGATATATAAAATGGCAATACATAGTTTCCAAGAAACATCAAAGACAAACCCAGCTCTGAAACCTCTTGGGGACTGTAGGAAACCTCTTTATGTATGTCACATTGAGTGTCAAGTTGGAGATCTTAGTTCAAGCGTCATCCCCGTCGTTCGATTGTCTGAGCTTAGTAACTATGTTGTTTTCGATCGTAAGGCTTGGTGAACGGGTCTCACCTTTTAAGCATAGTGGTATACTTTGCTTAGGATTGTTAAGAAGATGATGCCCATGGAACTCAGAACTATTAAGCTGTAACTTGCATCCTTGCTCTATGTTCAGGTAAACAAGTGAGATGGTTTTCTACTCTAAGTCATTACAGTTGTCATTGCTTTATCTTTGATTGGTCTATTTTGGAAAATCTTGCACATGATCGATGGTGCAAATTGACGCTTCCTTACTGCAGAGCTATATATTATTTTGCAGCGGACAGGCATGCAATAAAAAAGCAGTTCTTCTGGGCAACTACAGTTCATCCAATGAACTTGGTACTCCTGTTATTAATGCAGATACAAACTCATTTACTTTCGTCAATTCTCCACTCAGTTAGTGCTTATGGGATTTGAAGCGTCCATAACAAAAGAAGAAACTAACTTGGTTCTCGCCTTCACTGTTTTCTCTTTCGTGGAAAGTGATTAGCAAATGCAGTCATAAATCAGGCAGACGCGTGGAAGCCAAAGGCAAGCGCTATCATATATGATAGATCTTTCATGCTCATGGTCAAACTAAGGGGCCCCACATTCTGAACGTCAAGCCACTCAAACATAGTTGACAATCCCTGTCACTTTAGTCTGATGCTGGATCTTAGGATACTAAAGTAGATTCTCTTGGAACTCTTCATTTTGTCGGCTTTCTGTTGGGCTTCCTCCCTCCCTCTCTCTTTCCCTGTCTCTGTCTCTCTCTTAATGAATCTCTCCCAAAAACTTAGGTCAGATTCACCGAACATTGTAATGTCTTCCCAAATCTGTGGCAAATTTGTGAAACAGTTTTGTCACTGTTGCAAACTAAGAGTTGACATTGTTTATATACGAGTGTGCTTGAATAACTGAGCTTTTGAAGGGACTTAAGATATTAGGTGATCATAAGGAAATACACTTCCTCCAAACACACTTCCAAGGGAAAGTGCACTTCCTACTTTGCTTCCCATGTTGGCTAATTAATTCGACTTACTTCAAGTTGATTAATTCTACTGTGAAAGGTTAATAGATGATCTGTTTTATGTCAATTTATATATTTGTTTTTCTTTAGCATTACCTAGCTTTGGTAATTTCTTTCCTGCTCACTTGAAGCTGCAAGTTTTTACTTGTTAAATACTTGTCTTCGGCTTCTCATGTGGTACTCATTTCACAGTCAGGTATCTGTTTTGTCTTGCTTGTTGTCTGGTTGAAGCTTCAAAACGAAAGTTGAGAACACGAAAAAGAAAGAAACTAACACGAAAATGAAAGAAACAAAGGCAGAACATTCACTCTAATTCTGAATCAAAGAATCATTTAGAACAAAAAAGAAATAAAACAATGCATACATTCGTTAGCTTACATTTTCACATAAAAGTCTCCTGTAAATATATGGCATGCAGTCGGCAGGAAAAAGCCAATACAACCACAAATTTTCGTTTAGTTGCTCTTCGGGATCGTACACTCTGTGCACATGCATTTGCTTCCTTGGTGGCTCAGAATCAGTATGTGTTCATTGGGTGGGAAGTGGGGCACTCCCTTAAAACTAAGTTTCTTTTTTTTTTTTTCCTTTTCCAAATTCAGCCCAAACTTATATACATAGTTGACAGCTACAGCCCTGCCTTACCATGATCGGCAAATTCAAACAGTTCTACTACATTTGTGAAAAAATTCGTCATCCCATCTGCTACTTTGATTTTGCATGAGCCAACAACTTAACAATAGGTATCTATCATAACCAAATGGATCTGTCTCTTGATTTTTTTTCGCCAGTTGCATTTAAGAGTTACGACATTTCATTGAAAAGAGAAATATATCAGTGCAGGTAAATATAAACTCAAAAACTAACTTAGAACAGGATTTGTTTACAGTACCAGTTAATGAGAGTTTGACATGAAGCACTTGTTTGCCAAAGGGAACAGTTTATAACTATTATATGAATATGACTCTAAGATTGGGATAATACCAGTTACAAATTCTTCTCATCGCCAAACAGCATCATGAATCTCTAAGATTTCCACTTCCATGGGCAGCTCTGTTCGTGACCTCATGAGCTGCTCATTCAAGGGGTGAGGGAAGTGTACAAGTTACCCCACTGGTGAAACTGTCATTAGTATTATATACAATTTTTTATAACAGTACTTAAAACAGATCAATGGCAGGGATAGATTGAACAATATCAATAATTAAAACAGATCAACGGCAGGGAGATTGAACAATACCACTAAAACCATGGCTGTATTTTTCAATTGGCAAAAAGCTGCGGATGGATTCGACACAAAGAAGAATCTTAAATTCAAACTAAAAAATTTATCATGGCAGAATGAGTGCAGGGTAGGGACGAAAAAGAGGAAGAGAACTTTGGCACGGTACGTGCAGGTGACCCACTTAATTTTCAAAGATTCAAAAAGGTGGGAAGGAAGGAAGAAAGGTAGGAGTACAAACTGTATCCCAAGGCCCAGTGGCCTGGAGGACTGGAGAAGCTGCCGAGCTCTCTCGACCAACAAAAATGCGGGGGCCAAAAGGAGCTTCATTTGTCAGAATCCCTGCCTTTTCCCTCAGGCTCTGACTATCATGCACGCCTCAGATCAATCGGTTTTATTTAAAGTTTGAGTTGGAGTTCCCTTTTTTGCTTCCGCCGGCTCTTCGCCGTTCGTTCGTGCGCCCACCGGTCCAAAATGAATTCATTCGCTTTTGTTGTGGCTGGTGAAATGAGTATTCAAAGGTGCGAATGCAATTGTGCGTGGAAATTAAAATTGGAAAAGGGGAGGTGGAGAGAGAGCAGGAACATTATTGTTCAATCTGCGCTTGCAATCCAAGATTCCAATCCCAACTGTCACTGAGAAGAGATTGCCCTCCCCAAAACAGATGATCATTTTGTTTATTCTGTGATTAATAGTTCTCACTTTTTCTTTTTTCTATTTATATATATAATCGTATTTTTTCAGGGAGATGATTTGAATAATGCGGCGTTGACATTTTAACTGAGGGTGGATGCAGTTACTGTACAACCAGCAGATATTTACTCGTGGGTACCCCAGAGAGAGAGAGAGAGAGAGAGAGATTTTATGATAGATGGTGTTCTTTTTATTCAGATATTGAACATTGTTGTGGAAGTTAAAATGTCCATGAAACTTTCAATTTCAGAGAAGTGTGCATTATAATGGCAACGCATGAACTCTAAAACTACATTCCTTCCATGGACTTGCTGGAGCAACTGTCCTAGCCTAACTGACCAACTGGGCAATCACAGGCATAAGTTTCAAACATGCTTTACTTCTGCATGTCTCTGGTTTGAATTGTTTAAAGGATCTATTATTCGGGTTTATATTACCAGGAAATCATATTTTCATCCTTACCCAATTCATTTTTTTCTTTTTGTCTTCAAGAAGGCCATTACCATTGGTAGAAATAAGAACTGTTGCTGAAGGGAAGCAGGTTTTTAATGCTCGATTATGATCTTTTTATATTAGATATCATAGGGTTAAAGAATTATCTCAACTTTGACAGTCGAAGCATCACTTTTGAAGCCGATGCTGAGATTTATTCCCTTGGACGAACCCCTAGATATCTGCAGAATGAAAGAGAGAGAGAGAGAGAGAGCTTATAGGAACTAGAGGCTTTCACAAACAGAGAGAAATTAATCAAATGCAATTCAAAGATTCACAGCCAAATTAAGCACGACTAGTTTCATACGACACGACAAAGTTCATTCTAACGAGTCACAGAAGCCTAAATACGCTAGCAGTAAATACAAATGGATGGCATTAACAGTTCTGTACATAGGACAACGATGGCTGCCTATTTGTCATGAACGTCATGGCCGACGCCAGGGCTATGTCCGGGAGTTGTGGGGCGAAACTCGTCCACGGACGTCTCCTGAGCCATGCGCCCTCCCTCGCGGCGGTCTATAGTTGGTGGCTTTCCACCACCATTGGCCTCTCGTACAAAATCAGCGCCGGGGCTGCTCATAATTCCCTCATGATGTTGAGGAGCAGGAGCCATGGCTGCCAAGGATGGCAGCTTGCCGGAGACAGGATGTCTCCTCCCCTCGGCCGAGAGGAAGGCAAACGAGAGGAACAAGGCAATGGCGAGAAGATACACAGACACCGCTCTGTGCGCCATTGACATGAGATGCAAACGATGAAGTCCCAAGGGGCTGTGGCTCGTCTATTTATAGAGCCCGGAAACTCCTTCCAGAGTTTGGTGGCTTAGTTTCTGCACGATCTGCTCCAGTGCTGTGACAGGAAAACAACGAAAAAAAAAAAATTCTGAAATATCTGTAAAGTAACACTCGGTCCGTGTGCTAGATCCCTCCTGTAACTCTGGGACACCTGCTTGCCATGAAGTCTCTAAAATTCAGAGAGAGAGAGAGAGAGAGATCCGTGTGGCACTTTTAGTTGGTCAAGATGCTGTTTAGATTCCTTCTCAAAGGGAAAAAGTGAAGGATTTCCAATTGTTTGATTCAGAGAAGAGAACAAAATTGATGTTAAAACAAGATTATATTTTATAATATGAAATTGTCGACCACCATGCACTGCGTGCAGTGGCAAGTTGGCCCGGAACTTGTCCATAGTATCATGGCCCGGCATCTATATTCTGCTACTAACATATTCGAGCGGAAGCAAAAGACACCGGCCCGGTTGTCTTCCACTTGCATCAGTTTAACGAGCTCATCTCACCGGCCGGCGACGGGCCGTCGTGAAGTTTTCCATGCATGTCCAAAATCTGGCAACAATTTGTTTGGTCTTTATATATGTATAAACATCAGATACTTGCTAGTTGGACTATATCTGAATCAGAACACGTCCAATCTGATCTGCCCAGATCACTAGCAAGCTCTCCCATGAAAAATTAGGCACTGGCGCATTGCAATGTTTGAATTTGCGCACGCAGACTATTAAGAAGCAAAATACTAAAAGTGGTAGCAGCTAGTTATAATAGATTGTTCAAAAGATATTTAGCCAGCATGAATACCCCAGACTTGACATCCAACATCACTTAGATTAACACAACCACACCGTTTCTTACAAACTGCCGAAGCTTAATGAAGCACGCGGGAAAGCAAGTAGACAGCCTGCCGCCCAGCACTACGAGTCATATGTGGATGGCTTAATCATGGTGATCACGGCCGGGCAGGATGCCCGACGCCGGGGCTGTGGCCGGGACTTGTAGGGCGAGCGTCATCTAAGAACACCTTCTGGACCATAAGGCGCCCTCGTCCAAAGGCTGTTACCGACTTCTCTGCGCCACCGCTCTCTTGCGAAGCCGCACTACTGCTCCTCCCAGCTTCGTGGAGTTCAGTGGCAGCACCATCCACGGCTGCTGCACTACGCAGCAGCTTGCTGGAGATGAATAGATGATTTCCCTCGCAAGAGAGGAATGTGCGTGAAACAAGCAATGCAATGGCGAGAGAAGAGAGAAGCCTGGAGGACATGACTACGGTATCTGTATTACGGAGAGGGGAATTGGAAGCTGTGTGTGAGCACTACGCTGGTGAAGCTTAAGTACTTATAGAGGAGGCAGAGCAGCTCTAGTGAGGACTTCCATGGTGAAAATGGATGGGCCCCTGAAATTCAGGAACTAAATTCTGTTTTCCGACGAATTTCAGCCGTCCAATGTTTCAGCCATTGATGCCCTTTAACTAAGAGGAGTTTCTATCACCACCATCAACATTTTTTTCTTTCGAAAGAAATATATGTCCTTGTTTGTTGCTTTATTTGATCAAGAGTGGACCCCCTAGTTGATTCATCTTAAATTTTATTAAAAACATTTTGCACTTTTCCTAAACAGAATCAACTCACAAAGCTCCTGATCTTTGGCGGCAACAGTTCATCCAAACAGGGTAAGGCCTTAAACGAAAATGTTGAATCGAAGACCATTAATTTTTAGTGTTTGCTGTCAAATGACCTACCCCATGAGGAAAACATGAATATGGTGATGGTTCGGAACACTGCATTACTCGGTTTCTATTGCGCCCTAATGTTCTGAGAGAGCTGCCATCATCTGCTTATGATTGATAAGATCGAGATTAATGACCACCAGATTCCCCTGTTCCTGTAAACGCTAAAAGATCACGAGTTTGGTGCTTCACGAGCAGAGCTTGCCTCTTTCTTCTTTCTTCCCTTCTCTGACATTCGTATTTCATGTAGCTATGGTGGTGGCACTCGTGGAAAGTCATGGGGACAATTCATTTGTTTCTGCTTGGTCCACAACTATGGAGTTTGATTAATTCCACTGAAGAATTTGGTGGCCTTCATCTCAAATATGATGGATGTCCTTCTGAAATATTGTAGAATAGCCATTAAAGTAAACTTACATAGAGCGTCGTTAGCAAGGTTAGATGATTGATGTTACTTGAAAGGGCGTTGAGCTCGTGGATGACATTTTAATGCAAAGTTAATGGCAAAAATGCATGCTTGGCTTCAGGTTCTCGTGATATTCAATAGCGTGCTTCTAAGTAAAACTAGTCGTTGCAACACTTTAGATTTACTGGCACATGCTATTAGAAGTCAATTCTTCAGAAGAACTGATATTTAGTCAGCAAGAACATACAAGACTTCCAAGGACGCTTAGATCAACGAAACCACATCGCGTCTCACAAACAGCATGGAGAAGCTTAATGAAGCGCTCAGAACCAAATAGACAGCCAACACCAAGAGTGTCTCACACACACACACACTTATATATATATATATATATATATATATATATATATATATATATATATATATATATATATATATATATGTAGTTCAATATTGCCCGTCATGAGGATGACCAACACCGGGGCTGTGGCCGGGATTTGTAGGGCGCGAGTCATCTAAGAGCGCCTTTTGTATCACGCGCTCTTGCCAAGGGCTTTTGGAGTTGGTGGCACTGCATGATCTTCACCGGGGCTGTGGCCAGGAGTCATGGGGCGAGAATTGTCCAAGAGTTCCTCCTGAACCATGTTCTCTTGTCCAAAGGCTCTTGGTGGCGGCATAGCATGACCTACGCCAGGGCTGTGGCCAGGAGCTGGGGCGAAAATAGTCCAAGGCGGCTCTTGGTGGCATGGGTTGGCCTGGGCTGTGGCCGGAAGTTGTACGGCGAGAATCGTCCAAAACTGCCTCCTGGACATTGTACTCTCGTCCAAAGTCTCCTGGCGGCGGCATGACATGGCCTACGCCAGGGCTATGGCCGGGCATTGTTGGGCGAAAATAGTCTAAGGTGGCACTTGGTTGCATGCGATGGCCAGTGCTGGGGCTGTGGCCGGGAGTTGCAGGTTGAGAATCTTCCAAGAATGCCTTCTGCACCATGCGATCTTGCCCAAAGACGCTTGGTGGTGGCATGACATGGCTGACGCCGGGGCTGTGGCCGGGAGTTGTAGGACGAGAATCATCCAACTGTGCCTCCTGAACCATGCGCTCTCGTCCAAAGGCTCTTGGTGACTTCTCAGTCGCACCGATCTCTTGCGCAGTTGCCCCGCTGCTTTTCCTTTCTTGGCATTCAGTAGAAGCAGTATCCATGGCTGCCACACTGGGCAACAGCTCTCTGGGGAAGATGAGGCGCTTCCCCTCGCATGAGAGGAACGTGCATGAGCTCAGGAAAGCGATGACGAGAAAATAGATTACTACTGGTCTGCAGGCCATGATCTATGATCAGTATTATGGAGAGCCAGGAGAGGGGAAGGAACTGTGTGAGCAAAGTACAGGGTGACGCTTGGAGCATTTATAGAGAAGGGTACATAGAGCAGTTCTGGTACTCTAACCATCTCCTCCGTTATGAAAATGGGACGGTCATCTGAAACTCGGGAACTGCATTCTGTTTCTGACTAATTTCATCCATCCGATCGACTTACGTTACACAGCGCACCGCGAGCTGTTCAATAAACGACCGGCGTAGTTTCCGTTCACCACTACCAACTTTTTTTTTCTTGATCTGATGATCGGCCTAGATCTTGCCATCCTTATATCTTTCTCATTGAAAAGTCATAAAGGCACAACTCGCTCGATCTTTACAGCAGATCTTGGAAGTTCATGAGAATCATAAAATTAGCACAGAGCTTCGAACGGAAAACAGAGCAGGGGGGAGATTCATCCCTCACATTTGTGTCTTTAATATTTATTGGTTCATCTTGGTACCTTTGGCATGGTCAGTAGCTCATTATTATGACTTTGTAGTCAATAAAATTAATGAGAATATATCACTTAACAAATGTTCATATCCTTTCCCCTGTAGTTCTTTGTTCTTTCCTTTTCTTAAATGTAAATTTAGCATTTCGTTTGAAGAAAAATAGTTTTTTACAAGGATTTTGACCGAATTGGGCAAATGTAAAAATTTCCATCCTCCACATTTCATGTTCTTTTAAATGTGTTGATTAATGACTTCTTTAAAAGCATGATTCCCAAATACCTTATTTGTTTTTAGTGACGAGATGTTAGACTTTAATTTTTGTTGAAAATGAGGTTAACAACCCGTTGCTCAAAAAAGACTTAAGGGCTCTTTATTTCCTTTGCTTTTGAGGGCCTGGGTTACATCGAGACCTAAGTAGAATAAGGTATACCCTTTGAAAATAAGGTATACCATTTAAAAAATGGCTACATGGGGAGAAGGCAACCATCCTGACATGCTTTGCTTGAGAGAAAGATACAATGTGACAGAGGAAGCGAATGAAGGAACAGGGGCTAAGTGGGGAGGCCTATGGGTGCATTGGTGCAAGCATAATAATCTAAGTGCCATAAACCGCCCCACAGATCGTCTCCGATGAGGAGCTCTTGAGGAACCTGTTCTTGAACAAACGTGGAGTATACATGCTGTTCTTCCAAAGTGGGATTCGTGGGCATCTCGAGCTCATGATCAATTGGCAACAATGGCTTCTCTTGTTTGCCCTCATCGAGTTCGTGCCACAGCAATACTGTTGAAAATGATGGTTGCCAATTTTATCTCCTACCCATTGAATCATTAACCGTTGAATCATTAACGTTGAGAGGAACGTTGGACGAGCGTTGGAGAATGATCTCCTTTGAAAATTTCCATACTGCCATGATGACCTTCCTTATTGCTAATGTTGCCTTGTAAAGAGCTTTTGCTCTGCTCGTTCCTTTTGTTCCTTAATGGGATTGGAACATTATATTATGTATTGTTTTCTATGCACAACACAATGAAGAAAATCACACGAGGGGTGTGAAGCTGTTTCTCGTGGACGTAGGTCTGATTGACCGAACCACGTAAACTTGTGTCGTCTTCTATTATTTGATCTATTTTCTACATGGTATCAGAGCCAACTACATATGAAGAAGCCAAAAGAGACTCGATGTGGTTAAAAGCCATGGATGAAGAACTTAGTGCCTTACATCAAAACAAAACTTGGGATATTGTTACGCTACCTCCAGGAAAAAAGGCTGTTGGGTGTCGTTGGGTGTTTAAAATAAAATACAAAAGTGATGGGAGTATTGAAAGATATAAGGCCAGACTTGTCGCAAAAGGGTATACACAGACTCAAGGCTTAGATTATGAAGAGACCTTTGCGCCTGTAGCAAAAATGAATACAATAAGGGTGATATTATCAGTTGCATGCAATTATAATTGGCCCTTATATCAACTTGATGTTAAAAACGCTTTTCTGCAAGGAGATTTGAATGAAGAAGTGTACATGAATCTTCCTCCCGGACATCCTCAAGAAGCTAAGGAAAAATTGGTGTGCAAGCTTCACAAGGCAATCTATGGCTTGAAACAATCTCCAAGGGCATGGCACTATCGGTTGAGTAATTTCTTAGAAGAACATGGTTTCGTAAGAAGCAATGCTGACAACTCTTTATTTATCAAACGGAAAGATGGTAATCTGGTTATCATACTTGTATATGTGGATGACATTATTGTGACAGGGACTGATAAAGAAAAGATCATGAGAACTAAAGAACTGCTTCGCAATGTTTTTGACATAAATGATCTGGGAAAACTTCGTTATTTTTTAGGCATTGAAATTGCTCACTCAAGCAAGAGTCTATTGCTCTCTCAAAGAAGATATACCTTAGACTTGCTTAAGGAAGTCAAAAAAATTGATTGCAAGCCAGTACAAACACCAATTGAAGTTGGACAAAAGGTTGAAATTACTCATCAAGATCCAGTCTGTAACAAGGAACGCTACCAACGGCTAGTAGGAAAACTTATATACTTGACCATTACTAGACCGGACATAACATATGCAGTCAATGTAGCCAGCCAATGTATGCATGCACCCACAGAACATCATTGGAAAATTGTTCATCGCATTCTGCAATACTTAAAAGGAACTCCAGGACAAGGCATATGGTACAAAAGGAATGATCAACATCAAATTCAAGGATTCACCGACGCAGATTGGGCAGGGAGTTTAGACAGAAAATCTACAACTGGCTACTGTGTGTTTGTTGGAGGAAATATTGTGTCTTGGAAAAGCAAAAAACAGAGTGTTGTGTCCAGATCTAGTGCTGAAGCAGAATATCAAGCTATGACTACAACAGCTAGTGAACTTACATGGATTAAAACTCTTATATCAAAAATTGGGCTACAAGTTCATCTTCCTATGCCTTTGCACTGTGATAATCAAGCTGCTATTCATATTTCAGCAAATTCAGTTTTTCATGAAAGAACCAAACATATAGAAATAGATTGTCACTATGTTCGTGAGAAAGTACAAAAAGGCGAAATATCTACCCCCTACATCAGAAGTTCAGAACAGCTGGCCGACGGACTCACTAAGGGCTTGACTCGAGAGTTACATCAGAAAATATTGAGCAAGTGAGGATGTATGAATATCTACACCCCACTTGAGGGGGAGTGTTGAAAATGATGGTTGCCAATTTTATCTCCTACCCGTTGAATCATTAACCGTTGAATCATTAACGTTGAGAGGAACGTTGGACGAGCATTGGAGAATGATCTCCTTTGGAAATTTCCATATTGCCATGATGACCTTCCTTATTGCTAATGTTGCCTTGTAAAGAGCTTTTGCTCTGCTCGTTCCTTTTGTTCCTTAATGGGATTGGAACGTTATATTATGTATTGTTTTCTATGCACAACACAATGAAGAAAATCACACGAGGGGTGTGAAGCTGTTTCTCGTGGACGTAGGTCTGATTGACCGAACCACGTAAACTTGTGTCGTCTTCTATTATTTGATCTATTTTCTACAAATACTCTTTTACGTTGCAGACTGCAGCAACCTTGTGTCTTCTTCTTCCTCTTTTTGTCTTTGCTTCTGTTGACAAATGTCTCCTTTTTTTTCTCCGTCTCTACATCATAACAGGTTCTGGTTTCTGCAGCTCTAAGGCCTCGCTTCCCGGAGGATGATTTTCAGTGTGGCCTGAAATGGGTTCTCCAGAAATTCTTTATTTCGTTGTCGGTTCTGCCAGGCAGATATCGGGCTATGATGGACCATCTGCAGTAAGTGCAGTAAGTCGGCCCAAGTTAATTGAAGCAACTCAAAGGGTTGGTCATTCGACAGGAAACACTAAGAATTAATGGCCTTCAATTCAATACTTTCGTTTAAGGCCTTACCCTGTTTGGATGAACTGTTGCCACCAAAGAATAGGAGCTTCGTGAGTTGATTGTATTTAGGAAAAGTGCAATAAGTTGGATGTTTTTAAGGGAACTTAAAGTTTAAGATTAATCAACTAGGGGGTTCATGTTGACGGCCGTCTGGCCCGACTATGCCAGTAAAAGGATATGTTGTTTGGCCAGCTTAAGCTTAGATCGGGAAGCATGTGGGATTCAATCGGACGCTGAATCAAGCAAAAAGCAATGCACGTGGAATGTGCAGTGCGGTAGTGCAGCGATGAAGCATATAAATGCATCATGGTTATTAGTCCATTTGGAAGTGCAAGTCCGTCGTTGGGGAATTAGGTAGGTTCCCCACGCGTAGCGTTTGGATGCGCAAGGGGGTGCGCGTGGGTTAGGGGCAATTCTCCCAGTGGATAAATACGCTGCATCCACAACCACGTAGAGTCACGCAGGGCGAGTAAGTGAATGTTTGTCGTCGAGTAGGGCAATGGTCGGCCACCTTGCTTAATGACATATAGTCATCAAGTGGCTTCGGCTGAGGACTTCCTCCCAAGGGAAGTCTACGCGATTTCACATGGAAGTAGATATGCACTTGAAGGAATGACGATGTTCTAACATGGCCACAGCTTGCCGATGATCTATTATGGGATAAACCTGGGTGATGGTGTGCCGAGTGCGTAGCACTCCTCATCTAGTCCAGAGTCTCAGAAGATTGATAAACGCTTCTGCTAAATTAAGAATGACTCGAGCTGGCCGAAGGCTTTGGGGAAACCATCGGCGCCGCGCAAGCCAAAGAAGGCTTGAAAAAGTCAGCCCGATAGTCCACTCGTTAAAGGGCATCAATGGCGCAAGAGAGCGGTGGCGTAAAAAAGTCACCAACAGCCTTTGGACGAGGGCGCCGTATGGTCCAGAAGGTGTTCTTAGATGACGCTCGGGCTACAACTCCGGGCCACGTCCCCGGCGTCGGCCATCCAGCCCGGCCGTGATCACCATTACCTGAGACCAGACCTAAAGAAAGAGCACATAACAACAGAGGAGGCCCCACTCATAATAGCGCTGCATGGCCAATGGGAAAATAGGTAAGAAGCAAAACTTTTTCTCTCTCTCACATACCAAGCTGAAGCTAGAAGAGTCTTAACCATGGAGCTTGATTAATTCCATTGAAGAATTTGGTTACCTTCATCACAACCTTCCCTTGAGTCCAGTTGGGATTCATTCTTCTCAAATATGATGGATGACCTTCTGAAATATTGTAGAATAGCCATTAAAATAAACTTACAGCGAGCGTCGTCAGCAAGGTTGGATGATTGATGTTTCTTGACAGGGGGTTGAGCTCGTGGATGACATTTTAATGCAAAGTATGGCAAAAATTATTTGATCTCTTGATGAATATTCCTCCTATAACCTGAAGATACAAGGCAAAGTTAATGGCAAAAATTATTTGATCTCTTCATGAATATTCCTCCTATAACCTGAAGATACAAGACGCGTAGAAGATTATAAATTAACGGATATCAAGAAATGCGAGATCTCAAATTACTTCATTAATTCAACTTCGAAATGGATGAATCTCTTGGAGGGTGTACCGGAAAACATTTGCAAACTCTCACAAGAATGGATATATATTCCTTTTGCAGCCAATTATCTGGATATCAACTCGTGCATGCTTGGCTTCAAGTTCTCGTGATATTCCGTAGCGTGCTTCTAAGTAGAACTAGTCGTCGTAACACTTTAGATTTTTACTGGCACGGGCTATTAAAAGTTAATTCTTCAGAAGAACTGATATTTAGTCAGCAGGAACATACAAGACTTCCAAGGACGCTTAGATCAACGAAACCACATCGCTTCTCACAAACAGCATGCAAAAGCTTAATGAAGCGCTCAGAAGCAAATAGACAGCCAGCACCAGGAGTGTCACACACACACACACACATACGTATATATATGTATAGTTCAATATTTCCCACCATGAGGATGACCAACACCAGGGCTGTGGCCCGGATTTGTAGGACGGGAGTCATCTAAGACCGCCTTTTGGGCAAACCGCTCTTGCCCAAGGGCTTTTGGACTTGGCGGCACTACATGATCTTCACCGGGGCTGTGGCCAGGAGTCATGGGGCGAGAATTGTCCAAATGTGCCTCCTGAACCATGGTCTCTCGTCCAAAGGCTCTTGGGGCGGCATAGCATGACCTACGCCAGGGCTGTGGCCAGGAGTTGTAGGGCGAAAATAGTCCAAGGCGGCTCTTGGTGGCATGGGTTGGCCTACGTTGGGGCTGTGGTCGGAAGTTGTACGGCGAGAATCGTCCAAAACTGCCTCCTGGACATTGTACTCTCGTCCAAAGTCTTCTGGCGGCGGCATGACATGGCCTACGCCGGGGCTATGGCGGGGAATTGTTGGGCGAAAATAGTCTAAGGTGGCACTTGGTTGCATGCGATGGCCAGTGCTGGGGCTGTGGCCGGGAGTTGCAGGTTGAGAATCTTCCAAGAATGCCTTCTGCACCATGCGCTTTTGGCCAAAGACGCTTGGTGGTGGCATGACATGGCCGACGCCGGGGCTGTGGCCGGGAGTTGTAGGGCGAGAATCGTCCAAATGTGCCTCCTGAACCATGCGCTCTTGTCCAAAGGCTCTTGGTGACTTCTCAGTCGCACCAGTCTCTTGCGCGGTTGCCCCGCTGCTTTCGCCTTCTTGGCATCCAGTAGAAGCAGTATCCATGGCTGCCACACTGGGCAGCAGCTCTCTGGGGAAGATGAGGCGGTTCCCCTCGCATGAGAGGAACGTGCATGAGCTGAGCAAAGCGATGGCGAGAAAAGAGATTACTACTAGTCTGGAGGCCATGATCTACGATCAGTATTATGGAGAGGGGAAGGAACTGTGTGAGCAAACTACATGGTGAACCTTCGAGCATTTATAGAGAAGGGTACATAGAGCAGTTCTGGTACTCTAACCATCTCCTCCGTCATGAAACTGGGACGGTCATCTGAAACTCGGGAACTGCATTCTGTTTCTGACTAATTTCATCCATCCGATCGACTTACGTTACAGCGCACGGCGAGCTGTTCAATAAACGGCCGGCGTAGTTTCCGTTCACCACTACCACCGTTTTTTTCTTGATCTGATGATCGGCAGTCATCCTTCCAGCTTTGTTATTTTCATCAACAGCGGAAGTATCTTATTTACTCTGATTGCCTATGGTAATTTTTTGTCAAGGGTAATTTTTTCTTCTTCAAAAAAAAAAAAGTTACTGTCAGGTATGTGGGAGAGAGAAAAGTTTTGCTTCTTACCTATTTCCCCATTGGCCATGCAGCGCTATTATGAGTCGGGCCTCCTCTGTTGTTATGTGCCCTGTCTTTAGGTCTGGTCTCAGATAATGGTGATCACGGCCGGGCAGGATGGCCGACGCCGGGGCTGTGGCCAGGAGTTGTAGCGCAAGCGCCATCTAAGAACACCTTCTAGACCATACGGCGCCCTCGTCCAAAGGCTGTTGGTGACTTCTCTACGCCACCGCTCTCTTGCGCAGCTGCACTACTGCTCCTCCCAGCTTCGTGGAGTTCAGTGGCAGCACCATCCATGGTTGTTGTACTACGCAGCAGCTTGCTGGAGATGAATAGATGATTCCCCTCGCAAGAGAGGAATGTGCGTGAAGCAATGCAATGGCGAGAGAAGAGAGAAGCCTGGAGGACATGACTACGGTATCTGTATTGTGGAGTGGGGAATTGGAAGATGTGTGTGAGCACTACGCTGGTGAAGCTTAAGTATTTATAGAGGAGACAGAGCAGCTTGTAGTGATGACTTCCATGGGTGAAAATGGATGGGCCCCTGAAATTCAGGAACTAAATTCTGTTTCCGACGGATTTCATCCGTCCAGTTGATTCCCTTTAACAAAGAGGAGTTTCTATCACCACCATCAACATTTTTTTCTTTCGAAAGAAATATGTCCTTCCCTGTTGCTTTACTTGATCACGAGTGAACCCCCTAGTTGATTAATCTTAAATTTTAAGTTCCCTTAAAAACATCTAATTTATTGCACTTTTCCTAGATACAATCAACTCACAAAGCTCCTGTTGTTTGGCGGGAACAGTTGATCCAAACAGGGTAAGGCCTTAGACAAAAGTATTGAATCGAAGGCAATTAATTTTTAGTGTTTGCTGTCAAATGATCTACCCATGAGGAGAACATGAATATGGTGATGGTTCGGAACACTGCATTATTCAGTTTCTGTTGCTCCCTTGTGTTCTGAGACAGCTGCCATCATCTGCTTGTGGTTGATAAGACCGATATTAATGAACACCAGATTCCCCTGTTCCTGTAAACTCTAAATGATCATGAGTTTGGTGCTTAAGTTCACAAGCGGAGTTCGCCTCTTTCTTTCCTTCTCTGACATACGTATTTTAGCTTTTGTGGTGGTACTCGTTGGAAGTCATGGGGGCAATTCATTTGTTTCTGCTTGGTCCACAACCATGGCGCTTGATTAATTCCATTGAAGAATTTGGTTACCTTCATCACAACCCTCCTCTTGAGTCCAGTTGGGATTCATTCTTCTCAAATATGATGGATGTCCTTCTGAAATATTGTAGCATACCCATTAAAGCAAACCTACAACGAGCGTCGTTAGCAAGGTTGGATGATTGATGTTACTTGAAAGAGCGTTGAGCTCGTGGATGACATTTTAATGCAAAGTTAATGGCAAAAATTATTTGATCTCTTGATGAATATTCCTCCTATAACCTGAAGATACAGGACGCGTAGAAGATTATCAATTAACAGATACCAAGAAATGCAAGATCTGCAAATTACTTCACTAATTCAACTTCGAAATGGATGAATCTCTTGGAAGGTGTACTGGAAAACATTTGCAAACTCTCACAAGAACGGATATATATTTCTTTTGCAGCCAGTTATCAGGTTATCAACTCGTGCATGCTTGGCTTCAAGTTCTCGTGATATTCAATAGCGTGCTTCTAAGTAGAACTAGCCGTTGCAACACTTTACATTTACTGGCACAGGCTATTAAAAGTTAATTCTTCAGAAGAACTGATATTTAGTCAGCAGGAACATACAAGACTTCCAAGGACACGCTTAGATCAACGAAACCACATCGCTTCTCACAAACAGCATGCAGAAGCTTAATGAAGCTCTCAGAAGCAAATAGACAGCCAGCACCAGGAGTGTCACACACACACATACGTATATATGTATAGTTCAATATTTCCCATCATGAGGATGACCAACACCAGGGCTGTGGCCGGGATTTGTAGGACGCGAGTCATCTAAGAACGCCTTTTGGTCCAACCGCTCTTGCCCAAGGGCTTTTGGAGTTGGCGGCACTGCATGATCTTCACCGGGGCTGTGGCCAGGAGTCATGGGGCGAGAATTGTCCAAAAGTGCCTCCTGAATCATGTTCTCTCGTCCAAAGGCTCTTGGTGGCGGCCTAACATGACCTACGCCAGGGCTGTGGCCAGGAGTTGTAGGGCGAAAATAGTCCAAGGCGGCTCTTGGTGGCATGGGTTGGCCTACGTTGGGGATGTGGACGGAACTTGTAGGGCGAGAATCGTCCAAAACTGCCTCCTGGACAATGTACTCTCGTCCAAAGTCTCCTGGCGGCGGCATGACATGGCCTACGCCGGGGCTCTGGCCGGGAATTGTTGGGCGAAAATAGTCTAAGGTGGCACTTGGTTGCATGCGATGGCCAGTGCTGGGGCTGTGGCCGGGAGTTACAGGTTGAGAATCTTCCAAGAATGCCTTTTGCACCATGCTCTCTTGCCCAAAGACGCTTGGTGGTGGCATGACATGGCCGACGCCGGGGCTGTGGCCGGGAGTTGTAGGGCGAGAATCGTCCAAATGTGCCTCCTGAACCATTCGCTCTCGTCCAAAGGCTCTTGCTGACTTCTCAGTCGCACCAGTCTCTTGCGCGGTTGCCCCGCTGCTTTTCCCTTCTTGGCATCCAGTAGAAGCAGTATCCATGGCTGCCACACTGGGTAGCATCTCTCTGGGGAAGATGAGGCGCTTCCCCTCGCATGAGAGGAACGTGCATGAGCTGAGCAAAGCGATGGCGAGAAAAGAGATTACTACTAGTCTGGAGGCCATGATCTACGATCAGTATTATGGAGAGCGGAAGGAACTGTGTGAGCAAACTACATGGTGAAGCTTCGAGCATTTATAGAGAAGGGTGCATAGAGCATTTCTGGTACTCTAACCATCTCCTCCGTCATGAAAATGGGACGGACATCTGAAACTCGGGAACTGCATTCTGTTTCTGACTAATTTCATCCATCCGATCGACTTACGTTACAGCGCACGGCGAGCTGTTCAATAAACGGCCGGCGTAGTTTCCGTTCACCACTACCACCTTTTTTTCTTGATCTGATGATCGGCAGTCATGCTTCCAACTTTGTTGTTTTCATCAAGAGCGGAAGTATCTTGTTTACTCTGATTGCCTATGGTAATTTTTTGTCAAAGGTAATTTTGTCTTCTTCTTCAAAAAAAGTTACTTTTTCATTTTTTACATTTTATGCTTGTAAAGACATCTTTTCATCATTCTTGTTGAGTTCAATCGGATTGATTTTCCTGGGAATGCCAGAGAGGTTCATGGGTTTAGATTGTATGCATGCTTCTTTTGTAATGTTTTTTCAAAAGATATTTCCTCAATTTACCTTGTGGATGTGATCCTAACTATAAAAAATGATGTTTTTCAAGTGTGGAAAAAACATATTATTACATGTCCAACAATACATTTTTTTCTTTTGCACTCACTCGTGTGTTTTCAACCATGAAGTTTACATATAGAAAATAGTATGGTAATGCAGTGAAAAGCACAGTGGTGGGAATATTTAGTGCGCCAATATGGTTAATGATTAAAATGTTTATGTTTGATAAAAAAAAGAATTTTCTTATAAAGATAAAAAAATAAAATAAAAATGAAAAAACTCAAAAGACAATTCTGCTTTAATAATTTCAAAATTTTCTCCTTTTTTCGTTTGTCCTATCTTTTTTGCGAGGTGCACACAATTCAAACTCGAAAATCACTGTTATACGCTTATGGCAGTGACCATCACCTCTATAGGCTCCCACATTGGTATCAAAACACCCCAACGCTGTGGGTAAAACTTATATACAAATGAATCCGTAATCTCTTATTTACAAGAGCATGTCTTTGGAAACAGCTTGTATCAATCAGTTTATATCTAGATATATATATGTAAGCTCGGGTTTGGAATTGGTGTTTAGGCGAAGAAAAATTTGTTGCCGGATTTTTCTTGCATTGAAACGTTCTTCGCCAACTACAATTCATAAAAACTTGAATCACCCAAAAACATTATAAAGCCATGTCAACCTTCACTTGTTAAAAAGAGATCTCAATCAACCAATTGCTCAAAAAAAGAAGGGCCTAGATCTTGCCCTCCTTATATCTTTCTCATTGAAAAGTCATAAGGGCACAACTCGCCCGATTTTTAGAGCAGATCTTGGAAGTTCAGGAGAAGCATAAAATTAGAACAGAGCTTCGAGCGGAAAACAGAGCAGGGGGAAGATTCATCCCTAACATTTGTGTCTTTGACATTTATTGGTTCATCTTGGTACCTTTGGCATGGTCTGTAGCTCATTATTATGACTTTGTAGTCAATAAAATTAATGAGAATATATCACTTAGCAAATGTTCATATCCTTTCCCTGTAGTTCTTTATTCTTTCCTTTTCTTAAATGTAGCTTTAGCATTTCGTTTGAAGAAAAATAGTTTTTTACAAGGATTTTGACCGAATTGGGCAAATGTAACGATTCCGATCCTCCATATTTCATGTTCTTTTAATGCCTTGATTAGTGAATTGTTTGAAAGCATGATTCCCAAATACCTTACTTTGTTTTCAATGATGAGAGGTGAGACTTTAATTTCGTGTGAACACAAAGTTAACAACCCATTGCTCAAAAAAACTCCAAAGTCTCTCTATTTCCTTTCGAGAGACCTGCATGGAGCAAAGACCCTTTAACTTTAACTTCAGTGTCATGATCCTCCTTTTACGATCTAAGGAGTACCACTCATGAAAATCGAACAGGTACCTTCTATGTGCACATATATATAAACAACCATTAAAAGATGGCTACATGGGGAGAAGGCAACCATAGTGGCATACTTTGCTTGAGAGAAAGATACAATGTGAGAGAGGAAGAGAAAGTGGGGAGGCACCTTCTATGTGCATATATATAACCAACCATTAAAAAATGGCTACATGGGGAGAAGGCTCCATACTGACATACTTTGCTTGAGAGAAAGATACAATGTGAGAGAGGAAGAGAATGAAGGAACAGGGGCTAAGTGGGGAGGCCTATGGGTGCATTGGTGCAAGCATAATAATCTGAGTGCCATAAACCGCCCCACAGATCGTCTCCGATGAGGAGCTCTTGAGGAACCTGTTCTTGAGCAAACGTGGAGTATGCATACTGTTCTTCCAAAGTGGGATTCGTTGGCATCTCGAGCTCATGATCAATTGGCAACAACGGCGTCTCTTGTTTGCCCTCATCGAGTTGGTGCCACAGCAATACCCTTTTACGTTGCAGCAACCTTGTGTCTTCTTCTTCCTCTTCTTGTCTTTGCTTCTGTTGACAAATGTCTCCTTTTTCTCCGTCTCTGAAGTGTAACTGGTTCTGGCTTTCTGCAGCTCTATGGCCTCGCTTCCCGGAGGATGACTTTCGGCGTGACCTGAAATGGGTTCTCCAGAAATTCTTGATTTCGTTGTCGGTTCTGCCAGGCAGATATCGAGCTATGATGGACCACCTGCAGTAAGTGCAGTGAGTCGGCCTGAGTTAATGGAAGCAACCCAAAACCTACCCATCAGTTGAACATATATATATAGATTTTTCCTGCATCTATGACTAGAAGCTCTGTTCACAAGATTAATTAGGAAATGGAACTAAATTAAGACCTCTTGATCAAAAGAAACCATCAAAATTTTTAATTGAAGGAAAACTAAGAAGATCTTCTTCATATGCAGCATAAATTGGTAAGACTCTGTCTAGCTTCAGCTTGATATGAGAGAAAGAGAAAAGTGTTGTTTCTTACCTATTTCCCCATTGGCCATGCAGCGCTACAATGAGTCGGGCCTCCTCTGTTGTTATGTGCCCTTTCTTTAGGTCTGGTCTCAGATAATTGACCCACCTCATTCTGCAGCTCTTTCCACATCTTTTCAGCCCTGTACAGGTAACCACTTAACACACGTATGATGCTGATTCAATATAATTAGTGTATTCGCTATACATCTTACATTTCTTTGAGTAAATGCATATATTTGGAATTGGGAAGAAAGCAAGCTCATTAATTATTTCTTAGCATATAAATCACAATATATGCGTTTTATAATGATCTATGATCAACTGGCAGCCATCGGAAATATATGTCACCGGTTAACCGTGACCTTTGTTTTGCAAGTTAAACTTACCTACTGTGCGGGCAACGGAATTCCATCTGTCATCCCCATGCAAACTCACATAGTGCATGAGCAGTTTATCCTCTTCTGCAGTCCAAGGCCCTCGTCTCCACTCATCTCCTTCGATCTTCTTCTTCGCCCGGCAGCTCTCATCCATCATGGCGGCCACCCTGTGCATGATTTGTCTTCCTCTCCAATTCCTAGTGACAAGACATGCAACAACAGAGAGTCCATGGTCACTTATTTATACCCTTCTAAGTTCTATACCCATGTGGATCTCATGGGATATATATCCACTTCTCATCAGCATCATAATCAATTAAAGAATGATCTAAGCTTGTGACGCCAAGTGGCGGATCCAAGCTAAGGGAATCACAATGCAGGTCTAGCGAATCCTGATATACATAGGAAAGTGAGCCAAGTTTGGCCCGGCTGGGCTCGGCTTGACTCCGCCCAGCTTCATTTCGTGAAACTTCTTGTTTGCAATGGAAAAAGAGGAAGAAAAGAAACAAAACACACAAAAGCACAAGGATTTAAAAATAAATGCAGTTTATCGTATTGGGATTAGGCTTCACACTCTCTCAACACCTTTCTTGCAGTCACCAGTCCAATCAGCTGTTAGGGGTGAACACGATTCGAGTCGAGCCCGAGTTCAATCAGCTCGAGCTCAGCAAAACCTCGAGCTCGACTCGGCTCAAGGTTGAGAATAGTTCGACGGAAGCAGCTCGAGTTCGACTCGGTAGTTACGTGTTGAGCTCGAGCTCGACTCGGCAGTTACGTGTTGAGTTCGAGCTCGACTCGGCAGTTACGTGTTGAGTTCGAGCTCGACTCGACAGTTACGTGTTGAGCTCGAGCTCTACTCCATTATGGTTCGACAAACTCGTTTGAATAGAACCAATATTCATTGTTATGTATGGAGCTCAAGCTCGACTCGATTAGAACTCGTAAACTAGTTTGAATATATTGACCTGATTAAGGCTCGACAAACTCGATTAAAGCTTGAGTTCGACGCGATAATTACGTGTTGAGCTCGAACTTGTTCATGAGCCGAGCTTGAACGAGTTGATTTCAAGTAAAAGTAGCTCGACCTGTTGTTCACTTTTGCCAACTGTTGCCAAACACTCTCAATTCCCCCTACTTAAAGGATCCAGTGTGCTTATAAAACTTGGATATGTTTATGAAATTGCATTAAGGATGGCAGTTTCGATTTGCTCGGCTCGATTACCGGCTTTATTTGTGGGTAGCGCGAGACCCATGCTTTTGAGAATCTAGAGAACATCTGTCCATCAACTTGGGGCCACGTACTAGAGTAAGAGTCATTTTATAAGGGATGTTTAGGTATAAAACCACAACCACCATTGTAAAGTGACAAAGAGGTACGCTTTGAATAAAAAACTGAGGAAGAATTGCTCATTATAGAAGCATGTTCCAGTGGAATATCGACTCGTTTGAGACACGGCCTTATACTTGGATGAGCGCCCTCCAGGTGTTCCACATCTGGCAGGCTCCGGCCATTAATAAAAAGGGGTTAAAGTAGGCTGAGTTATGGGCCTAGCAAGTATTTCTGGCAAAGAGAATTTAATATGGGGAGCGGTGTGGAAGTTGAGGACACGATAGCGTCGTCTGTCGCCGAAAGAGGTCGGTCTGGGCTCGGGCTTCCAGATGATTCAGGGTTCTAACGTGCTGCACCGCTTCGCGTCTTCCTCTTGATCGTCCTCAAGAACTCTCTCGTCGCCTTTAATCCGGTTGCTTTTCGGAAAAGGGATGGTGCGCTCCCCCATGGTCTCTTGTTTGGTGGCTAAGCATAATTCGATTAAAAAAAAATACGACACGTTGTTCTGGCTTCATGGACCGAGCAAACTTTAGATTCTTTCACGTGGATATGTAGGAGTAGGAATTTTGTTTATAAGAGAGGTAGAATTATAGTTATATTTTTTAAATTTTGATATGATTAAAATATCATTTTTCAAAATTTTTATATACGATAAACATAAAATTTTTTAAAATTTACATGTAAATTGAGTTAGGATATTGCCTGGAAGGGGTTAGGGTCTTGCCTGCCCTTCATTTGGCTCCGCTTAGATATAGATTTACAATCTTATTTTTCTTTCAAAAAAGTTATATATATATATATATATATATATATATATATATATATTAAAAATTTTATTAACAAAAGTCGGGGCCTACCACCTGCTGGTGTTTGCTTGACGACTCATATTGGGAGTTAGTTATACCAAGTGCTATGGCATGGAATGGAAGGGAAGCCAAAAATTCCTGAAACATTGTATTGAAATGGGCGTTGATGGGCCAACGGAGCCACACGTCAAGAAAATAACTTAATCTAAGAAAATTTTATTTTTTAATATTTTATGTTTTTTAACTTAATCTTAGAAAATAACTTTCTTAATTGAGGGGTATAACATGTTTGGTCGACTTGAATGTTACATTCACGATGCGTCCTCAATTCAATTACTATGAGTGCTACTTTTCTAACTGTAAAAGATAACATATGTTGCACTAGAAGACCCTAAACAAGAGAAAAGAAAGTGTGACTTGGCCTTTCACAAACACAAACTGCTGCAAACTCATTTAATTAAAGTGGGCTAGGCCAAACCATAGGGTAGTAAAGTTTAGCTCCGCCTTTTTTAGACTTTTGGGTGCACTAAACCTTTGTGGTCAAGCAAGTAGCCTCTCAAGTATGTGCGCAACTGCCAAACCTTTGAAAATTTTTCTTTTACTCCACACCTATGTAGGTGACGTGTGTCTCTAATTTCGTTTATGCTGAGTCAATTAGTCTTGTTTTGAAAAAATCATATTTCTGCTCATATCAAAATTTTGAAACTATAGTTTGGTTCTTTCAATAAAAAAATCCTAGCGCTTTCTCCTGCTTTTCAGTCTTTCCTTAATTTTATTTCCAAGAATCCGTCCTTTGATTTCACTAAATTGATGCATTTGTTTATGTAAACTTGTCTTGTACGTTGAGGATCATAGAAAACGAAAATCTTTGCTTCAAATAAGTTTTTTTTGTAAGAAAACGTATTAATATGCCATTGAAACGCGGTAACAGTAACTTTGGAAAATGTAGCGTTCGATTTTCATGTTTGGATGTACTTGTAGATGCATTATGTTCTTGAAACACATATTCCATCATTCAAAAACTTTATAGTTCTTTTACAAGAAACATGGATTTTATTTTTGAAGGCATGAATCAAATGACCATATAATCACATCATAAATTTTGAAACAGATAGATGATGTTCTTGAACCATGTCTTCCGTTCTCCCAGGCAGTCATCGAACACCTTGGAAGAGCATTCCAGTTTAGTTGTCTACGGAACACAAGCGTCGCTTCAGTTTCTCCAGTAATGCTAAAAATTTAGTATCGTTAGTGGCGTGCCTGTATTTCAGTGGAGTCCATGTGGCCCAACTCTTCTGGCTGGTATCGATATTTTATTTGGAAGTCAACTTCTTCGCTCTTCTCAACAAATTTCGAGTTTGCTTGGTTTGCACAACTGCCCTCCATGCAAAAGAAGTAGTCCATGGTTTCCCTTTATTCAGTGATGATTCCTTTCCTGAATCCTGATCCCCTTTCCTTCTGCTGCTCTTCGTTCTCAAGATTTCATGGAGAAGATGATTGGCTTGCTGCTCTTCATCTCTCTGTTTTCTCTTCAACTGACCATACTCCATGGCCTCGACAGTCCATCAGATTACGGGCACTCCCTCCCGGATCTTGTCCAGGGAAAAATCATCCATTGCTCCTCTCTGTCTCCTGATGACAAGCTTCTCTGTCAACTTGAAGCTGCCCTGGATGCTCAAGGCTACCTCGAAGCTCCAGGGAAGAACGCCACTCAGCATTCAAAGACTCCACCTGCAACTATGTCATGCAAATTCAGAGAAGACAACGTATACAGCCTTTATCCTTATGCCATGGATCCATCTCCCCTGTTGGAAAGCGTACTGCAGAAATACTTCGCCATGCACATCCGCTGTAAAGATATCGAATTTGCGAACCTCAGCGATGTCTATGCGTCTTCTTCAGGAAGACCAAATTGCAGATACTTGATATGGAGGCCCTCTGGAGATGGCTTGGGCAATCGGCTTCTGTCATTGGTTTCATCCTTCCTTTATGCGATTATGTCTGCTAGAGTTCTACTGATTGACTATCCACCGTGGCATGACCTCTTCTGTGAACCGTTCTTGGGCTCAACCATCCAACTCCCTGCACCAAACAAGCTGAACAACTGGGTTGGTCACTGGTACACAGAATTTCGTGACGCCCGGTGCGGAGCACGCATAACTAGCTCCAATACTGCCATCTGCAATGATACCACAGTGAACTTATCTCTAGATCATGACACTCCTATCCGTGAATACGAGTCTGTTTCATGCCCAATGGGCTTCGCAAGGCTTAGAAATGTTCCATTTGTTTATATCAGGGAGTGTAACCAATACATGATCCCAGGTTTCTATATCAATCCCCTGCTCTCTCCCCTGCTTGATGTGTTGTTCCCACAGAGGAACGCATTTCATCTCTTAGCTAGATTTCTCTTATTTCCAAATGATGCTGTGTGGAATTCTATCAAATCCAACTTGGACTTTGATGCAAGCAGGAGAATTGGGGTCCAAATAAGAGAATTCGAGAAAGGGAAGTATACATCAGCATATGATGCCAACATCGTCAGATGCATCAAGAAGAAAGGTGGATTCTTCCCAAGGAGATACAGAAAGAGAATACAAATGGCTGAATACTTCTCTATTTTTGTGGCAACATTGGAGAAGCACCATGTAGAGGAGATGAACAAGGCAATGCGGGTTGTTGAGGAAGAGAGTGGAAAGAAGTTTACAGTAAAGTGGCAGGTCGTGGATGGGAAAGAGATGCATGACTCGCAGCATCAGAAGGAGGCATTAATAGATATGTGGGTGCTGAGCATGAGCCATGTCTTGATCACAAGTTTTGAATCCACCTTTGGCTATATTGCAACTGGTTTGAGTGGTGTAGTGCCATTTTTCCTTGATAAGGAAGACGGTGGGAGTTGCACAATGGGAAACGGTCTGGAGCCTTGTTTCCATGCAGCACCAAAGAATGTACTGTGCATCCAGGAAGAACCTCTGGCTTACAGCGTGCATGACATGGCTCTTAATTCTTCTAAGGTGATAAGCTGCATTGATCGTCCTCGATTGGGCTGGACTGTAGTGTCCCCAATGTGATGCCATCAATGCAAAGGGGTGCCTTTGACATGATGCGTTAAGTTTGCATTAGCAAGATCAAAGCAGAAATTCTTATGCTTTGTAATACCTCATAACAAGTTAGTCTCGATTCTTCATTTCTTTCATCTACTTTTTGTTTCAAATCTCCTTGGTGTGTTTGTTCAATCCCGTTATGACATTATCAACATTTAAAGACTAAATCTTTCGCTTCCTGCTATGTTCCTCTACTGAGTTTCATGTGTCCTGCTCAATATGAAAATGTACTACAAGTTCTTCACATAAAAAACCAGATTAAATGTTATTTTACAGGGCCTCAATTGATTCACTATATTGTTTTACTTTTATTCATAACTGATATAGACACCATGATTATCATCTCACGCTTTAGTTTTCACCATGAAGAGTAGCTTACGATGAACCATGAACAGTAGCTTGAATGGTTGCAGTAACATGTGCAGAAGCTACTTTCTAACTCAAATGAACTATTCATAAGCATGCATTTTTCTCTTCAAATCTTGTAGCGAATTTTTTTTCTAAGATAGGAGAACATCCACTCGCCAAAAAAGGGGAAAACGTAGTTTTGTTGACAAGTTGCCCTTGATCAACACAACACAAGACAGCAGAAGCAGATCAAATATAAGCGATAGAAAGAGCACTATACTCCAGCCAAGATCACTTCTGACCTCATTATGTGTCTTTCCAAATGTTTATCCTTATAAACTTTGGTGAATTTATCGAACAATAACAAAGGATGCTGAAAATTTGTACATACTTCTCATGGCTTAATGTTAGAGGCCCACAATAATCTAAGAAAACGTTACGTTTCAGATGCACCTCTGCCTAACTATGCTGTAATTTCATACTAATCGTGTCAACTTGTAACTATGTTGTCATTGCACGCTATGTCTCTCTGTTCTAGCCAGGACATTGCTAACTGTGCACCTGGGCGCAAAAACACACAGAAGACAGTCAAAAGAGTGATTGGTGGCTGTCTCAACGGAAGCCGTTGGCAAGTTGTGCTTGTGCAGAGGATGAGCACTTTCTTATTGGTTCATGCTGCCTTTTCAAAGGAATGATGTTTTCACTGGTTCAGACTTACTGTGCATAATTCAGAGTTCAAACAGGTATTACCAAAGCAAAGTGTGCTGGGTGGATCGGAAAGGTTTCATTTTACTCCCATCGTGGAGGATGTTTTTGATTGGTCTCGTTTGAGTAATCTCCTCAATCACTAACCTTCTAAGGATCATGTGAGAGATTCTCTTTTCAATCCACTGGTTTCATTAATTAGGAATCAGTAGCATCCTACCTGCTCTTCTTAGTCTGTTGGGTTGGAATGGCACAGAGTGACAGTATCGTATAAATCTCAACTGCTTGAGCGCCTTGGTATTCGTTCGTGTCATCAAAGATGAAAACCCACTAGGACACAGCACCACCACCAAGTATGCGACCATCCTTTGAGTGAACTTTGTAAATCTGCCCAAAGGAAAAGGACCACTCTTTTCTGGATAGTTGGTGGCTAAGTCATAAACCATACGCTTCACAACACCAAATTGGTGACACTCCATAATGACTTTTTCATTGCCCAGATTGAGTTTACCTCACACGCATTCCCCACTTTGATGATTTGATTCCTGCATCACGCCCCCTTAAATGGAAGTTACAGTAGGATTGCCAGATTCCTGTACCAGCAGCTGCATTCAGGTGACATCTCTCAGCCAACATGACCAAATTAGAGTGGCGACATGTAATCAACATTTATGTGGACATTTCATGTTCTTCTATCCCAATAAGAGAAGGACGAATCTAGTTTTTTCGATGCCGACATACTTTATTTAGATGACTGTACCAAAAAACACGGAAAAGCAAAAACGCAGAGATACTAAACAGACCCGGCCACTCTTCAGGCGGCTGATTCCGGAGTTCAAGCTCACCAGTTGTCATAGAAGCAAGGAAACGCATGAATTATGCTCTAAGCTAGTGATGAATCAACTTGCAGAGATGAAACCATTGCTTTGTGAGGTTTAGCGGCTATCTTCCCCCCTATGCATTTTCTCGTATTCTTACTTCAGATTTTGCTGTTGGAGATAAATGAGTAAAAACTCCTCCCTAGCGGAGTTGTTCCGATTCCTGCTTTGATGAACACCAAGATTTCTCGAACTCCATAGATACTACCGATAACCCATCAAACTCCTTGACACGTTTGGATCAAATCCCACTCTACGATAATCCATCACTTGGGTTTTTAAAATTTAAACCCCTTCATTTTTCTTCACAAGGTAACCAATACAAGAATATTTTTAAGTACACGATTGCAAACTCAAAGTGAGATGCCTGCCCTAACTTGACAAATCTGCCTAGAGGCCTAACTGTAATTTATCAGTACGAATGTAATTGCCATTTACGGGTTACCACCATCACCTTCTCTAATCGTTCGAGTTCATGATGCTTTGATTAGGGTGCAGCACAAATACTCAATTTTGTGTCTTCTTTGCGTTCACAAAGATAGGGACTTCATTTCAAATCATTGGGTGTGCCTGTGCCCTTCCATATCGACCCGAGTTTGAGCTCGTGAAGCGCCCTAGGGCCTTTGCTTGATTTAAGATGCAGGAACGGAGAAATAAGCACATCAACTATGTAAGAGTCACTCCACATGATTTAATTTAAAACTTCACATTCTTTGTGAGAAAGTTATACCAAGATGCTAAAATGTGCTACATTTTCTTTTTTGGAGAACTTGGAACTTTCGTCACGTGACAATAGGGTTGTAGAAGACAATGTTGTCAAAATCATATCATATGGGCCCATCTCGGCTCATATGCAGACGTTAAATTATGCCAGTTTTCATTTTTCAATATTATTTTAAAATATTTTTATTATTTTCAATACAACAAAAATCAGAACAGAAGCTGGCATGGATCAATGCCTACCCTTTCTAATAGAGTTGCAGCTTTGGATTGGAGGAGGTTTAGTTTTTTATTCAAAACTGGTTTTCTATTGTATTTAGATGGATCGAATATGGGTACTGGCAAAAGAACTCGAATTTCAACGGATGGTTTGCTTATCTGCGACCTGATTGCAAACATTCAAGATGAAAAACAAACGGAAGGTCCCTTTGACTTGCTGAGAAAGAAGGTCCAGGAAGTCGCCAAGTTTGGACTTTTGGAGTCTTAGTAGAAATGTTAATCTCAAAAGAGCACCGGAATTTCATCGATGAAGCAGTTGGCTTTTGTCACTTGGAACGGTCCAAGCAAAGGCGAAGCCAGGCCGACGGTGGACCTGTCTGATCTGCCACTTGGCAAGCTGTTAGCCCCATAAAATCTGTAAATGATATAGGGGCCTCATCTTTTGTTGGTCTACTCCTGCTGCTTGAGCTCCCTGACCCTCCTCCCAGTTGGGTATACAACAGCAGAAACAGTAGCTCTCCCCCTTTGTCTGTCTCTGAGATTGTCGAGAATTGTTTCTGATGGTGATGGCGGTTGCAGAATTATCCTGCCATGGCCTGTGCTCCTCTTCCGCCACCAACGGCAACAACCATGGCTCATCGTTCCTTTCTTCCAAGCTTTACAGATCGTCGTCGTTTTTGCCATCCCATCTTCATGGTTCGCAGTTCCAGCCTCGTCAGCGCCACCATCCACTCAAATTGGTCTGTTCTACTGCACCCAAGTAAGACTCTCCCTCTCTCTCTCTCTGTTCTGTGTGTTCTTCACGTCGTGCTGATTGCAGGGCCGTAGATGGCATTTAAATGGGAGCTTCGGGTTTTGCTTTTGGAATTTCCAATTAGATAGTGTATTGGAATCTCTCGGTTGTTTAACATCTTTACTCTATCTTCTCTCTCTCTCCTCTGTCTTGTGGCAGTCAAGCACAACAACAGTCTCAAGGTGCACAGGTGGCCGTTTCTCCTTCTGTTAATGGCAAACCCAAATCGGATAGCTCACAGTGTTACGGTGTTTTCTGCCTCACATACGACTTAAAGGCGGTAAAGTACACCACTTCATCCCCTTGCTTACTGCTAAGTAGGAAAATTGGTCTGCTTTTCGTTTAGTCATTCTGGCCATGTTTTTCTGTTCTAATTCCATGTTTCTAATAAGTTGGTTGCTGTGGATCACCGCTGAGATTTTTTGTTTTTCTCCGTCATTTAATCACTAGAGCTAGCTTCCATAGTTCCATACATTTTGCCTTTCTGAAACCAGTATTACTTCTTATTAAATTTTTTCGCTGGATTTTTGTTTGGCAGGAAGACGAGACGAGGTCGTGGAAAAAAATGATAAATATTGCAGTTTCAGGTGCAGCGGGAATGATTTCTAACCACCTGCTCTTCAAGGCAAGTACCCTGAATTTGTAAGTGTTGAGGTTCGAGAAAGTTTCTCCGAACTTAGGATGTCTTTGTTCATCTTTTCGTATGGGTCTACATAGAGACACCAATACATGTGTGCATGGTACAGAAAAATTAGGACATTGAGTCTAAGATATTATGATTACCTGAACTGCTATTAAGAAATTTGATCTTCAGAAAAAAAAAATTGATGGGTGATGAAATATTTAATGGACTCGTTGAGTTAACGTTAGGAATCTTGGACCCTTGATTTTGTATTTATACTGGTACCAATATCATTTTCTTTCACTGGGGTTCTTTTACCATCGATGTTGCGGTTTTCACAGCAAAAATATGGCTATAACTGCTTTACTGTCTTCAGCTTGCTTCTGGCGAGGTTTTTGGCTATGATCAACCAATTGCATTGCGATTGTTGGGATCTGAAAAATCGTTTGAAGCTCTTGAAGGTATGTTGAATCAAGAAATGGAGTTGTCGTCATAAATTTTTGATGTGCAACATCAGACAGACAGCATTTCTTAAACCTCAACCAACGAAAGAGGCACTTCATATCATACATTCCATGTTTCTTCCTTATTTGGTTTAGATGTGACATGTTTCACCCTTTTTAATATCTAGCAAATTTTATTGTGAAATTTGTATTCCTTAGCCATTTCTAATGAGCATGGCCTCCAAGCCAAAGTCCTATTTGTGGAGCTTAGCTGGGTAAAATAGCTGTCTGGTTCAAACATTAACACTGTTACACTACCATATGGAGCTCAGGCAAAACTGATCCTTTACTTGATAAAGGAAAGACGGAACAGGAATTAAAGACACTGATTTCTTGATTCTGTTAGGGAAAGACTCTATAAGCCACTATTGCTTTTCTATCTTCGTGTGTGCATGCCTGCAAATACAATCTGTGCAAGCGAGTCATGGAAGCAACACCTGGAAAAGTTAAATTCTGGGCAAGTTTGGCTCATTTCTTAAACAATAGAAGAAAGCAAACTAAACCTCTTGTGTTCTACTAAAGCTTTCTGATTTTCAGGAGTTGCAATGGAGTTGGAGGATTCTTTGTATCCATTGTTGAGAGAGGTTAGCATAGGCATAGATCCTTATGAGGTATTCAAGGATGCTGAATGGGCACTTCTGATTGGAGCGAAGCCCCGAGGACCAGGAATGGAACGCGCAGATTTGCTTGACATAAATGGAAAGATTTTTGCTGAACAGGTTATTTCCATCATGATAATACACGTATACCCAGAAATGAATTTTTATTAAGAGCATATGTTTTATGTTATAATTGTTTGTGTTCTGTGTTGCAGGGCAAAGCCCTGAATGCAGTTGCATCTCGTAATGTCAAGGTTATAGTTGTTGGTAATCCATGCAATACTAAGTAAGATGAGATATTTATCTATTAAGTTCTTCTGAATTAGTTGGGTTGGGGGCAGTGCTAATTTTTTCCTTCTGCTAGTGCATTGATTTGTTTGAAGAATGCTCCAAATATTCCTGCAAGGAACTTTCATGCTTTAACGAGGTTGGATGAGAACAGAGCCAAATGCCAGGTATACTTCCTGATTAGAACTTTGATACAGGAAAAATGAAAAAATGTCTTCCTGCTTACTTTTGTTTGACGTTGTGAATTGAGGAAACTGTACCTTTTGGCTTCTGCAGCTAGCCTTGAAAGCTGGTGTATTTTATGATAAAGTTTCAAATGTGACCATTTGGGGAAATCACTCAACAACTCAGGTTGCTGAATTCAGTTTCTTGTCATTCTTTAGGTCATTTGCATACGTCATAATTCCTTTGTGTGTTATTTCTAGTTTGGAATGCAATGATCTATCTATGATTTATGATGACCATTAACTAGTTCATAGAAAAATTACAGGTTCCCGACTTTTTAAATGCTAAAATCCATGGTTTGCCGGTGACAGAAGTCATTACTGATATGAAATGGTTAAAGCAAGAATTCACTGAAAAAGTTCAAAAGGTATATAAATTGGTTCCTTTTTCACCCACCTTTTATGTTATTGCTTTAAGTTGGCCTGCCCCGTAGTATTCTCTTTCTGAATTATGGGTTTCGTTATTAGAGAGGAGGTGTACTTATCAAGAAATGGGGGAGATCTTCAGCTGCATCAACAGCAGTATCTATTGTTGATGCCATAAGGTCTCTTGTTACGCCCACACCTGAGGGAGACTGGTTCTCAACAGGGGTATGTCTCATGATCAAATACATTATCTGGTTCCATTTTTAAAACGTTTTGTAATGTTTGGGTTGGGAAACTGAAAGTAGTCTTTCTTTCAATAGTTTCTTGAAAATTAACTGAAGATCATTCTTGAACAATTATCAATTATGTTCATCATATGTCTGCTCAGTCAATTCAGGAATAGATGTGTAATTTAATGCTAAGGTATCTTATAAGGTTGATTCATGATGCATTGGGCAGGAAGAGTTACAATGATAAAGTATGCTGCTAATCTATCCCAGCTTCCCATTTTGATGGCCATGTATAGCGTTGGTCCACTCCTGACAATGTTTATTATTGATTTTGTCAAAATGTGAAGCTGTTTTATGACTCCTAATGAAAAGGGTAGCTGCACGAACACAAAAAATTTACTGAAAAATCAGATATGAATAATGGACGTCTTCAGAGAAAAATGCCATACTAGTTGGTCAAATATACTAGCTGCATGACATTGCGTAAAATCCTAGATTGTTGTCTAAATAAACCTCTCCATGCTACCTTTAGCTTGCTGATTTCTGTGTTCGTCTCTCTGGCTGGTGTCTTGTCAATCAGATACACATTAACTAGCCAATGTAAGTAAAAAGTAAAAACTCTAGTTAAGGCAGAGATAACATGCACTATAGATAATAACCAATTCAAATATCAGTTACATCTAAGAGTTTCTTGTCTACTGCTCCAGGTTTATACTAATGGCAACCCATACGGTATAGCAGAAGGTATTGTGTTCAGTATGCCTTGCAGATCAAAGGTCAAGAATTTGCTCCAAAAATCCATTGGATCTAAACATTTAGTTTGCCATCAAGATTACATGGAAATCATCTCAAAGTCTTCTTCTTTTAATGGCTAGGGAGATGGTGATTACGAGTTGGTCGAGGATGTTATTATTGACGACTACCTCCGACAACGAATAAAGAAGGTTAGTTTCTTCTTTTGTTGATACCAATCAAGTGTACTGGTGATTTGATTTTGAACCACCTTCAGCTGTATAACCTGTCATCGAACTGCTGAAACAGAGTGAAGAGGAGCTGCTTGCTGAAAAAAGATGTGTTGCACATCTAACAGGGGAGGTATACTTCCTAATGTTGTCTCAGTTGAATTACATCTATTTTGTGACTCGGAAGTGCATCCCTAACACTAAAATCCAACTTTCAGGGCATTGCATACTGTGATCTGCCTGAGGATACCATGCTTCCTGGAGAGCAGTAAAGCCCAAACTGTGGTAGCTCTTCTTTCAGAGCTGGAAGTCACTATTTACTTGCCATACTCAGCAAACGGTAAGCAGAAAGATCAAGTGGGTACTGGGTCACGGAATGGGGAATTGTAAGTAGAGGTATTGGACACACAAATAAAGAAGGCAGTTTACATGTCATGTACCTTTAATAGGGTGAAATTTGTTATAATATTTTACTTATGTGTTAAGTGTCAAACTCAAACCTGGTGTTCGTGGCAGTGCACAACTGCAAACCCAAGTGTTACTCCTTTGAGTTTGCCATTTGTTAAAGCTTTCTGCCCAAGCTGAAGCAGAAGCAGCAATTATGATCGCCAAAAGATTCCCATGCATGGCATTCAGAGGGATGAAAAATATGTTGTCTATGCAATTATTCCTAGTCCTGCTTGAACCATCTTCGTTTGTTTGGGAGTCATGTGCGGCGTAGAAAGCAAAACGTTGGACCACATCATTCTCAACGCAGTTTGTGTCACTGTACAATGAAATTTCAAGAGCTACAATCTTTGGTGACGCCTCTGGGACTTCGTTACTGAGGAGGGTTTGGCACAATGGGATGAGTAGAAATTGGCAGGCAACCAGCCATCGTTTTGAACCCTTTGCAGTGCTAAAGTGCTAACTCACTGTGCTGCAAACGATCACTGACACAAATTGAAGCATGGCAGAAACAGCACCTTTAGGCACCAAAGCAGGTTTTGTACTCTAGGGGATGAGGGGTTGGGTGGAGACTACTTTTTTTTAAGCTGTAGGTCAAACCCCCCTCACCCACGAGAGGAGTGGGTGCAATGCATTTCAATTACCAGCTTCATTAGTGCTCCTTCTGAAACCTTTACTGTTCATATGATCTACCTCTTTGCCTATCTACGTAACCAAACTTCCCCAGTCTCTCCAAATCCTTTTTGGGGATTGCTTGCCCACAAGGTGAACTGTCTCTCAGATTAAATGTTGAACATGAATTTGTTCCAACTAAAATGCAAGTTGGAGTTCATCTTGATGTAAGATTATAAACTAGCTGGATTCGGTCAAGCTGATCTGACCCGATCCAGTTAGGGCCACTAACCCTGAAAGCTGGTACGCATCCGACCTTTATATGTTATTCTAAAATGAAAAAAGATACTTCGGAACCTGTCCAAGATTGGGCTTAGTTTTAACTTCTTCCACCCCCACCCCAAAATATGGAGTGAGTGGCGTTAACTCCCACAGGCCGTCAACTCATATAACCACCAAATATGGATCAGCTAAAATACCCTCAAATGGGTACGGTCAAAGACTCAAACCTGCAGAAACTGCACCGTGGATCTGGTTTGCAGCCCTAGTACGATCTTAGGTGAACCAGATGTTGCGAGTTAGAGTTTCACTGCCTCACGAAGCATCTCTATGCGTTTCAGGGACCGGCATGAACACATGCTATTACCTGCTCGGCGAAAAAAAAAAAAAAACTTTGCACGAAAATGTGGCATCCCTTCTGAATCTTGAAACTTGCTTAATCAACAAAAGTTGTTTATGCATGCATCACAGGAAGACTTGAACCGGAAAATAAAAAAATCACATTGATAAAGCAAGCCAACCCTTAGTTCTATGGGCCACAAAGAACTGAAATAACTATTTCAAATGAACAAATTGATACAGCACAAAAAAGTTTCTGTCTACAATAAGCAGGCAGCTGCAGGAAGGTGGCACTTTTCTAAAAGAAGGATTTTGAGAAAAATGAATGGTGGTAATGTTTCAAGTTTCTCAATCAAAATGCAAGCCCCTGAATGTCGTTCACCTCGGTCCCCAGCCAACAACATTCAATGTGTTGGATTGTCTTCATCTGGATTTCCTGGTGTTCCCGCAATCCAATTAAAAAGCCCTGATCTTTTCCTTTGAATGGAAGGACCCATGGCCACTGGATCTTGCCTGAAAATGGACAACTGGACCTGAAGTAACTGTAGCTCCTGCTGCAAAGAATGTGATGATTCCAGCTTTTCCCGAAGATCAGATATCTGGATCTGCCATGAGCATAAATCTAATATTTGAGCCACTTAACCTGAATAATGAATTTCCCTTGAGTGCAGGAAAGTATAATTAGTACCTCAAGTTCACTGCACCTCAATCTCTCAGCAGTTAGCTGCTCTTGCACTGACTGCAATTCCTGTCAAATGGCAAGCTGGAATAAGAAAGTTCCAAACAAATCAAGATTAACTGACCTACTAAAAGAATTTATGTACCTTGGATAGTTCAGCGTACGTCTGATTCTTCTCATCAAGCTGATTTTTATGTTTTGAATTATTGGTTCTTGTTTCTAGCAGAGCTGATTTCAACAAATTGATTCTTGCTGAAAGAGAATCCTTTTCTACTGTGTCCTGCTTGGAGCTTCCACGAGTAACTTCTTTGGTGTCGACCTTCGAGTCTAGTATTTCTCCTTTTCTGGTCAATTCATAAACGGCTTTTACAGAAGCTGCTGCAGCGGCTGCTGCAGGTGATTTTAAAATTTTGGGTTGAGAAGCACTTTTCAGCGTGGGCTTCAAAATAAATACCTAGAGGCAAAAGATATTTCAGAGATTTTCTCAATACCTGGTTCAAAATTTAAAAGCTCATCAATTTCCCCAAAATACCATGTTATTTAGCTTCCATGTTTGAAGAGAACTGTTAAAAGTGATGTTAGAAATTTGATAAAACATTCCAAGAAGTGGCAGAACATTTCCCATCGTCAGTTCTTCAATCGCCGGCTTTCCTAATATTTCAAATCTCCATTAAAGACAACTTAGTCTTCCCCACAAAGACCTTCCAACCAATAGTGAATTGGGAACAGAAAAATTCCTAGAGAAACAATGGAAAACAAGTACCTCTGTTTTTGTCAATCTATTCTTCTAATGAAGTTGAATTGAGAAAAGAGGCGGCACTTAGCAGACACCTCCATAAGAAGATTTGCAATATTAGAGATACAAATATCCTCCAGTGGTCAAAAGGTCTAAAAGGTTTTATCCTCATATTCTTATCATTTTAGTAACTTTTGGTAACACCAAGATATTTGACAGCCTTGGGATGCTTTCTATATCTCATTAGACAAGAAAGTTTTATCTATACTTAGTTGTTCCAAATAAAACATATAATACTGTCATTGAACAATTGGAAAACTAACATGAACAATTTCATCCACAAATTCATTTGCTCAACACATGTAGGACGTTTAAAATTTATGTGAAGCCTTTAATGCAGAAGAGCATAAGGAGTTTCACATATTTGGCTAATGTTCTAAAACTGACGTTCAAAATTGATACCTAGGAACCAGTGCAAATCTTTAAATTGATTTGGCCTGAAGTAGCTTTTAACTTAGAGAATCAATTATGACATGTCCTGGAACTAGGAGAAGAAGCATAAATGAAGCCCATTACAGATAAAAGATCCTACCGTAGGAGAACAAGCACAAAAAAAGAAGCCAACTACAGATAAAAGAGCTTATCATTACAGGAACCTTAACAACTATGTACAAACAATAATTTCATGAAAATAACCAGTTTAGAATCATCATATCTTCTCCACATAAAAGCATATGGACATCATTCTAGGTGTACCTCATTGTTGTACTTTCCATTATATCCTCCAAAAGCAACCAAAAGCTTTTCACCTTCTGATGAAAATGAGGTAAACGTGAGACCCTGCAAATCTCAATGTCTTAGAAATGATGTTATTCTCAATTGAGGCACAAATGTCGACTGATAAATATAAAAATGGAAACACTCAAATAGTCAAATATACAACAAAAATAAATCAATACAGAGACAGGAAACACTCAAATAGTCAAATACACAACAAAAATAAAGCAATACAGAGACAGACCAAGGAAAAATCAAAGTAAGAGTCAAAGACAACAATAGTTGCAGAAATATTTTTCCTCCTAAGATGTGAACATAGTAATATGAACATAATAATTGCAAAGCACCTCATTTTCTCCAATTTTGATAAATTATTTTGTGGAATAAACACAAAAGAGTATCCATCCTTAGAGGAGATAAAATTGGTACATCTACATGTTAACCACAAAGTTAATAACATTTCCCTGGAACCCAGAAACTACCACATGTTCAATATTCACAAGAGGGAAGAGATAGTTACATGAAAGAAAGAATCTCCCAAGTAAAAAAGAAGCCAGATAAAAGAAACTTGTACGTCCAACTTAAAGAAAAAGGGAGAAATATCCTTGTGCAGATGGATGAAGAACACTGAGTAGTGATAATGACTCCAAAATACTGAACTCAAAGAAGACTCATGGTTCTACCAGACATAAAATGTCAAAGGAACCAAGTTTGCCCCTTTCTGAATGTACAATAAAGTTATAAACTTGCTGGTGGAAACATGAGCTTGTCCTTTTGTTCACCTAATTTCATGGTCAATCATCTTCCACAAAGTTTTGAAGCATTGTCCCAGCAACTAAAACTAACAGAAGCATTCTAGAATGCTTCCTAAGATTACAGTCAGAAACACGTATAGTTGAAGAAAAAACAAAGATAAATGCCTATAAAATGTCACTTCCTGTATCAAGTTTTCGTAATTTTTATCCAAATCCAAAGCCCCTAAAGTTAATTCCCAACAATCGTCACAATAAATCTATCAAACAAAATCAGACAACCATAAATGAGCATCTTTTCTGAAGAACAAAAGGGAACACATGGGCTGTTCCTACTCTTTTTAACATGCAATTCAATTGGTCATAGTAAAAAGCTAAAACAAAATAAGCCAGTATTTCTGCATGATTTACATGCAATTGAGAAGTCATAAAACTTACCTCACTGGCTACTGGATGCTGTTCTTCGACATCGGTTAGCACTGACCACACAAGCTTAGATAAATTTAACACCAGTGTGCCTCGAGCACCTACAAGAATTAAATTGCGCAATGAGAGAGTCATAATCATAAATATCTAACATAAGCCTCTAAAGAAGTGGAAGAAATACTGATCCATTTCATTAACAGAACTTGCTTACCAGATTTATTATCACCACCACCAGCAATATACCAATTTTCACCTATAATTGCCCCTGCATGACCAGCTCTAGCATTGACTTCACCTTGAATCTGTGGCTGCGACCACTCCATCTGCAGCACAATTTAATATTGGCATACTATTTTGAGAGTTTCCATGTCTTATATTTACTTCTCACACTTATAATAACCATGAAATGAAAGGGGGGGAGGCAGAACTTCCAGAAACTGTCAATAGCTCTCTAGATCCCATTAGCAAATACATGGAGACTAATACCCTGACAATTAGGTTAGCTACATCATTTTCTTCCTTCTCCGAAAACTCACTTCCTAATTACTGCACATACAATTTGATCACGATTGAACCACTTATAGTTCTATCACCTTTCATTATTTGAGTTCCCTTATTCAAAGAATAAATAAACAAATATAACCTCCGAGTTCTCAGGACATGAAAAAGTTTTCTAACAAACTGCAAAATAGTCCCAGATTATCTAGATGAGTAACAACTCCAGATATTCAACTTACAGTTTGCAGATCTAATATATGAAGATCATCAAGGCATGTTGAACGAGAACAACCACCAAAAATTAGAAGATACCGTTCAGCATGCACTGCAGCTGCATGATCGAATCTTGGCAAGGGAAGTTCCTGACTGCATAGATAACGAACACCTCTAAGCAATGAAACTGTAAAGAAGCATAAATTTACTGTTCTGAGATGAATTAACTTTTGTCAATAAAAACTGCTCACAAAAACATTGTCTTACGTTGTTTTTACTGCATCCCACTTCATTGTTTCCAAATCAAGGACATACAGATCATTTAGAAGTCGGCCTTTAGCTCCTTCACCACCAAACATGAACAATCTAGAGCCAACGAGAGTGACAGAGTGGCCTCCACGAGCTGCCTGAGATTACCATACTCATGCCCAACAAATTATTTGAAAATTTTGATATGTGAAGGAGCAAGTATGTACATCTGTGTAGCACGATACTGTTCTACTTCCTCCATAAAGAAGGTAGCATCTATGGCCTTTCATAACTTTAATACAGATTATTATTATTATTAAATGGTAAAATTTAAGGATATCAAGAGAACATTAAACAAAAAAATGCCAATCAGACGTAAATCCAGAAGTGAACAAACTGGTACATTTCAGGTTTTGCATAAGGGCAAGGCAAAAGTGAATTTTATGTGTCACGAAACTTAAAAACATATAAGGACGAGTATAGGACCTTACCGGAACTTCTCCAAATGTTTGAACAACACTCCAGCAATGAGTATCCACATCAATTGCTCGAACTGCTCAGTTTGGATAGTAATAGTCAATTAATAAGTTAGTTGAAATGAAGGATCTATTGGCAGGTAGGAGGATCTTGGTTATGGGAAGCGGGAACTGAATGAAGAATGAAGCTGACGAGATGAACAATTTCTTAAATCATGCCCAATCAACAAAGTATTGGATACTTATTAAAAGTTTCACTTTTCTATTTTAAAAGAAGCAAACCTGTAACAGTATCAGGAGAATGTTTCATATATCCTCCTACAGCTATAAGTTTGTTTCCCCATTTCACCTGTGAAGGAGATGACAAATGGAAGCACAAAAGAACACTACAGGATCAAAATTCACCAAGATACTAATGTTGCTAGGTGAGATATATAGACGTTCTCTACTACTAACCAGACGATGGCATGAGGATGCAGGGAATGGTTCATGACTACGACCATCAAGGCCATCTTCTTGATAAAATGTCGGTTTCACTGCAGACCACGTCAAAGTCTTGAAGTCAAGAATCTGCACAAAGTTATGCAAATAAGTAACATATAAATTGATGAACAATTGAATAAAATGAATAAATTCATCAAAGCGACTTTTAACATACATGTACATCAGACATGTATCTCCCACTTCGATCACCGCCAACCACATACAGCTTCCCCTCTACTACTTCTGCTGCATGCTATGTGTTTGAGATGCGATTGAATCCACCGGTTGGCAAGGATACACGGCACAAATAGAACCCAAAAAAAAAAAAAAAAGTTCCGTTTCTAGTCAATTAGGATCCAAGAACAATAACATGGATAATATGATATGATATGCATAGACCAAGACTAAAGCTAAACAAGCCATCATGCAAAATGATTTAATTATGCTAAAACCTTGTAACGTGCAGACGGACGAGGACCAGACGTGGGGAGTGGTATCCACTGATCATATGGTATGGACGACGGTTGAAATGCTTCCATGGGAGCCTCCTATGCAATCCCCTATTACATAGCTGCTGCTGATTCAATGCAGAAGAAAAGACGATGCAATTAATCATCAGAACAAATAGGACGGGTATATAATGAGAAAGAGCAACACACGCATAGGCAAAAAAAGGGACCAAAAATGGCAGCAAGAAATTACTTTGAGATTGAATATAGATATAAAGACACAAAACAGCAATCCGTATTCCGTATTAGTACATGAATTGTCTCTCATTGTTTGGGAATTGGGAGAGGAGGCAAGCTTCCTGGATGCACCCTGCAACAGGCTAATGTTTCTCAATTAAAGAAGCTAACAAGTTGCTCCAATTTCAATTTTCTTCTTCTTTAACCCAGTTTTTAGCTTTCTGTTTGTTGGGTAATCAGCAAAGGAGCTAGGCAATGCCCGTAAGCCAAACACGGGTCAACCGTAGTGAAACAACATAAATATACTGTCAGGAAATGAAAGAGGCTTTCGTACATTCCAATATTGTATCAGCAATTACTGAATCAAGAAGCTCATTCATAAACCGGGTACAAGAAATTCATGTATTCGCATCTTGGCGACGATTCGGAGGATGGTGTTACATTGTAAACATCGGGGTGATTAGATCGAAAAGCTTAAGCAAGGTTTGGCCGGAAAAAATAGCCATCACCAGCAGACACAGAAGAACATGAGAGACAATAAGAGGATTTCAGCAAGAAGATTCTTACGACAGAAGATGGCCGAAAACTCCGAACCCAGATCTTCGAGGGGCTACGGCGTGAAAACTCTGATTTGAGATTCGGACGAGAGAAGAGCCTCTGGCGCTCTAGTATCCCGCTTAGTGGAGAAATGATGCTTGGCTTGGTTTGGAAGAAACGCATTGCGGCCAACGCAATTTCAGCGGCCGACTAAAGCCGAGTGTCGGTCCGGCTCATGACCTCAGGCCAACCAGCGCTGCAAATGGATCGGATACTACCCGGATCTTAATTTATCATAATTTGAGAGTCCAGAACTTGATCTGCTTTGTCATTGTAAAATTACTAACAAATTTTTATTTTACGGCATACTGTTGTCTATAATTCTAAAGAAGGAATTCTTTTACAATTTTTTAATTGGAGATAATTATCAAATTGGGGTTTGAAGTAAGAATTAATTTAGTAATAGAAGATAATATCGTCCAAAAAAATTTGCAGCTAACTACCATGTAATCAAGCGCGCCATTTTCCACCTGTATGTGTTCGCTTATTTATTCCTCATGTTCGTTAATCTTTAATCCAGAGACTTTTCAGATTCAGCTTTGAGATTATTTTTTCGAGACAATCTTATGGCTTCAAGTAATAATTAAACGAATAAACACGAAACTAAACAACTGATCATAAACATAACAAAATGATTATGTTATCAAACTTATTACTTTAGTAAAAAAAATCATTCTGCTGTACTTAATGTAGAAAAGCAGCCGCTATATCAACCAAATATCCAATAGGATGACGGAGTACGAAAGATGCTCCCCAGTTCAATCAATGTAGCAAAGCAAAGAGAATGAGCCAATGTGTTCCAATTTCCAAGGTATATGCAGTGGGTATTACAAACAGCGTTTGACAACTTGACAAACCATGCAACTCAAATATGAAGTAACCTAATCCCATTCTGCTATATAAGTTTCACCTTACAAAACATGCTTTTTTCTTTTTCTTTTTATTGACTGATAGATAAGCAGGGCCTAGACAAAGCGCCTTTCGGATTATGCAAAAGATGCATCCCAAACATTCCTCTTTCAACTTGAAACTTTTGTTGGCTACAAAACATGTTTTAGTTACTCATCTAATTCCAGAACTAGAAGTGCATACATATCCAACTAATGTGCATTCATTCAGTTATTTTTGCATGCATAGACTTTCATCTACAAGGAAAAACAGATGCAATAGCATTGGCCAAGGATTGGAAGAATTGACAGCATACAAAAATATACCGAGCATTTTTTTCGCATAAATTCTCAAATTTCCAACTAAACTGGAATTTACTTTGTCTTAATCAAGTAAAGATCGGCCCAGACAAAAGACACTTGACCAGATCTTCGATCAACAGCCCAGACAAAAAATCAACATTTGATCTTGAGATGGGAAAAATCGCAATGGATTGTAGAATTTCCACTACCTCTGAGAGCACATATTGGCTACAGAGAAGCAAGTCAAATTACATACTTATGAAAGGAAAGAAGTAGCCTCATTTATATCAAAATAACAATTCGGATAAATGATGCCAGGAGCCAACCGCAGTTCACAGCAAGCAGAATGGCTGCCAACAGCAACACTAAATTTTACAGAGATGGATATTTCCTCTTGACAATTAGGACTGAGAAACAAGAAACCAATTTTCCCACCCTGCCAATGAGCTCCATCCCAATTTTTTAATACACCTCAACGTGCCACTGCTTTTTCTTCTTAAGTTGGGAAAGCTTCTGATCCCAGTTCTCACCTCTGGCCTCTGCAACTCTCTTGAGTGTTTCCTGAATCCCAGGCATCATGCCCTTTAATCCACAGAAATAGATGTGAGCCCCTTCATCCAGGAGCTTGAAGATCTCATCGCTGTATTCCTCGATCTTATCTTGTACATACATCTTCCCACCACTTTTGTTCTTCTGCTGCCGGCTCAGTGCTATGTCATATCTAAAGTTGTCAGGATAGTCACGCAGATACTTCTTGAACTCGTCATCATAGAGGAGACTGTCAGTGTTCGCCACTCCAAGGAAGAGCCATGCAAGACCATTGAACCTAAAGGAGGGGACAGACTCCATGAACATGCGCCTAAGGTACCCTCTGTAGGGTGCGACACCAGTTCCAGTGGCAATCATGATATGGTTGGCATTTGGGTCTTCCTCTGGTAGCAGCATCACTTTACCAGATGGGCCTGCAAAAATCAACCAAATCAAAAACTTGTCAGAGGAAATTGACCTTCAATTTTTTTCAAAGTCTGCAGGGTAGAATTGCAAATGTATTTCATGATATTGATGAGAGGTGATGTGATGAATCTCGGGTTGCAGTAATCGAAAAATGCAAAGCAATATATTATGACAGCTTGAACAGAACTAAGCCCCCACCAGTAAGCTGGATTTTATCCCCAGGTCTGGAATTGCAGAGAAAGTTGCTGCAAACTCCATTCTTTGAAGGATCTGGATTTCCAGTCAAAGGATCATAATATATTGCACGACGTACACATAGACTAGCTGTTTTTCCATCAAAAGCATCACCATATCGGGTTGAGGCAATGGAGTAGAGCCGAACTGCATGGGCAGATCCAGGTTTCTTAGGATTTTCACCCTGCAAAGACATGCCAGTTAGGTTTAGGATAGTAAAATATGAAAAAACCAGCAACCAGATAAGAAAGAGCGAACAAATGGTGCTGCTCTTTTTAAAATGAGTATTTGGATGCATTGCCCAAAATTTTAAAATTGTATAAGGGTTCAGTTCCAAAATATATAAATAAACATAATTGAAGAGCAAAACATTACAAAGTACGTATAGTAGAAAATTCAACATTGAAGTGGAAGAAGCCCTCTGTGAATTGCACTCAAAGAAGTAGAAAAAAGAAGAGCCACAAGAGTCCACTAATCTTGCATCATTTTCGGATGAGCAGTTGATCCACTGTTCTTCAAGCATGACCAACCAAACTATCCAATATTCAGTGTTGTCCCTATTCCTCATGCTACTCATGCAATAAAATTAAAAACTGCTTGAAAAGGATAAGGATCTTACAGGAGGAATAACACCATAGCTCTGACCTTCCCAGTAAGGCATATTCCCACCATGGTCGATAACAATATGGCATGTTTCACCAGGAGCTTTTGGACCGACAAGCTTCTCTACTGCAACTATGGTGGCAGTATAAGGCTCCTTGGGTCTGTATATGTTTAGAGGAGGCTCTTTTGCATTCTCGAGCTCCAATGGTGAGACCAAGACTTTGGTCCCAGCTTGTTGCACCGACATGCAAACTCGATTTCCATTTAGAGAAAACGACTTCTTAGACTTCGATTTCAAACTAACATCAAGAACATGAATATACGCTTTGCCCCAAAAACTTAGATCATGGACCTGCATTTCACAAAAAGTTGAAACATTAACCGGAATATGTTCTGAAATATAAATTGAATAAATGAAATAAAATTTCTGAAGTGTAAAGAACACAGATATCAATCAATTATATAGTTTCTATGAAACTCTCTGATGAAGTGCACAATAACAAAAGAACCATCCCACATGATTGGGATTTAAATTCTAAGCAGTTAAATCACCTATTGTCCTTGTCCACCATACATGCATACATGTGATATAACAGATCGACAGCAATATTTTTGCACATTTCATCGCATAGCATTATTTGCAACACGTCAAGATCTATTTTAGCATGAAACAAGACCCCATTGACCAATTGCATGGGAAACTTTCCAAGAATTCCTACTGAAATTTGGGCAACTTTCCAAGAATTCCTACTGAGGTTTGCAATACCAAATCTAAAGCTCTCTAAGGATTGATAAATATCCTCAAGACTTGATATAAACTCTGAAGACTTGGCCAATTTCGAGTTATCTCCAATTACCAATTCTGCAAGAATAAGTCTCCTCGTGACTTGATATGAACTCTGAAGATTTAATCAATTTTGAGGTATCTCCAACTACCTGTTCTGCAACTATCATGTTTACTGGTAAATATATGAGACCCGATTATTTTTCAATCAACCCCATGAAGTTGGTAGCTGATGCAGGAAAAGCTTCATTCAAGATAGTATCCGCATCCAATGGTGTGCTAAAAAAAATCCATTGCTCGTGGGTCGAAATGCATTAAAAGGAACCATATCCAGCTTCTAGACAGGCATTGTTGAATTCTTGTAGTCAGAACCATAAAAGTGACAAATGGATGATGCATGCAAAAGATTGTCCCATTTTAAGTGGTTACACAAATTAATAGTACAATGCCGACATGAATGCAGGAATTCAGATTGTGGACGTGCACATTTCTGCTTGTGGATGAGCAAATTAAGAAGCTCACTCTGTCAACCTTGTTCGCAGATCACGAGCAAAAATCATAACCAGAGCATATATGAACAATGACATATCATTATTTTCATATAATTTCTAGAAGGAACGAATGAATTAATCAAACAAAATAAGTTTGGAGATTAAAATCGTATAATACCATCAACCCGGATCTCCTCGTAGCTCCCTCATTACTAAATTGACCACAGTAAACAGCCTACAAATGGATAAATGATAAATCAGAAACAAGTGGCAAAAAACACATACATAAACACACAGACTCTCCAATAAGAAACACTCAGATATGCATTGAAACGAATATCTAGATAGGAAACAATCGGAAACGGTTGAAGAGGAAATGAGGAAAACGAGATACTGGAAGGAGCAGCCGAAACAAAAACGGCACACTCAAATTCAAAGACCAACCTAACACATTTGAACATGCGGACAACAAAACAAGAAATAGAATCACAAGAAATTCCAACTAAAAGCCAGCCCAATCGCCTTGAAAATCAGAAAAAAAAAGTGTAAAAAACCCAAAAAAAGCCAATTCAAACTTCGAAACAGTAAAAAATGAAACGGAAAACAGTCGAGAGGAACCCACTCGTCAGCCTCCATAAATAACGAAAACGTGAAAAGAAAAAAAAAAGAAAACGATCCAACGACCAAATCACGAACAAAACAGAGATCAAGGGGAGAAGAAACGATTCACCTACCTGAAACATCGACGAGCTCGCCATTACCGAAAACGGGAAGAAGAGGAACCCAATATAGCGGTAACAAAGGAAGAAAACCTTGCGACGGCAGGTAGATGAAATCTAAGGTTAGTGGCGCTTGGACCGTTCGTTGAAGAAGAAAGAGTGAACGACTAAGGCAGCGATTTTATAGGAAGAAGGCCGATGGCGTGCTGATCTTTGGGACGAATCAAAGGGCAGATAACCGAGAGCCGCGGAGAGTACAAGAAGACAGTGTCATAGTGCTCCCGCTAGAAAAATACAAGGACCATCTTGTTCTTCAGGGGGGTCGGAGCGTCCTTTCCTCCCAAGAAGAGGCGCACGAGCGAATGACCCTTTCCCACGAAGGGCGGAAGGAACAGGGGTAATGTCGTCATTTGGTAAGTGCTCCGCTCGTTCACCGATCTTGGACCCCAATATAAATAATGAGACTATGGACGCGTTTGGATGATGAAACTGAAGAAAAGTGGACATATAAAAAAAATATCATAATGAATAGATTCAGATCACATTTGGATTTAAAAAATGACATCGAATTCTATTTATATTGGATTCAAATTCAGTTTCAAATAAATATCTTATATATATTCAATGTCTACATTTTTGAAGCTTGTTTTAAACATAGTGTAAAGTGACTTTGAATTTTGATTTGGTTTAAAATTTGGATTCACATGTAAATTTAAAATTTTGAATTTTTTGTATTTTGATTCTAATATAGTATTAGACTTTTCTTCACTGGTATTCAAATTTTAATATTGAAAAAAATAAAGGTGAAGTTTTAAATTTAGCTCATTGGGATCCACTTATCAACCCTTTAATGTAAAAAATATCCGTTGAGAGAAACTTGGCCAACAAACGTGCTCTACAAAACTAGCGGTTAATTGAAAGAATGAAGAAAATCAGCGTGTTTGATTTGTTTATCAAAACTTGAAGCATGTAATAGAAAAAGGGGCCAGATGAAAATTGCATAAACCCTAAACCCTTCTCCCTTCGCCCTTCGCCCGCGCTCTTGCTAGGTCCAAAACTCCGGCTCCCGGAAAGAAAGAAGACGCGGCAAAGAAGCCGCGGAAGACCGAACGGCGAGATTCCAGATATAGTCGTTTTCCTCCATCAAGAAACAAGAAGAAGAAGATGGTGAAGGCATATCTCAGGTACGAGCCGGCGGCCGTCTTCGGGGTGGTGGCGTCGGTGGAGTCCAACGTCTGCTATGATAATACCGGGAAGCTACTCTTCACTGGCGCCCTCGAGCAGTTGTGCGTCTGGAACCTGAAGCAGGGGCTTTGCATCAAGGCATTGGCGTCGTCCACCTCATCGAGTGGCCCCAAGTCTGCCGCCTCTGCTATTGCTTGTTCTCCTTCCTCCGATTCCACAGTAATGTTGGCGTTCCCCCTCCCTCTTTGCCCTCATTTATCGATTCATTTCGCGTCTTCGGTTCATTTTTGTCGGCAGTCCGTCGGTGATGGTGGATTGGAGGGTGATGGTGGGATCGGTGGATAAGGGGATTGTTGTAGTTCCATTTGAATGATTTGGGCTACATTCAGGCTCAAGTGAAAGGCGGACGGTTTTGTTTGTTTAGTCTGAGCTACATGGAATTAGACTTTAATTTCATTGAGTAGCTTTAGTTAGTCATCCCGTTGGGTGTTATGCAATAGTTTGAATAATTTGGGTTGGCTTCGAATTCCATTAGGTCCTTGGGTTTTGGATTCATGTTTCTGCTATTGCAAATTCAATCCGAGAATATATGTTTTGTTCGATACATGCTTTTTCTCTGTCCCAGTAGTTTATGTTTCACTTGTTGCAAGTTTGGTTGCATCACTGCTTAGTTGTCATTTTGAATTGTCTCGAGTCCTCCTAGGAGCTTATTGTACTTCATTCGAATTCGCAAATTTCTTGCGATCGTTGGATTTGTTTTCATGCATCTATCGAAGACCAGCCCAAGGAGAAATAAAAGAACCTGCACAAATCTATGATATATATTTTTTTTCAAACCTTCCGTGAAAATATATTGGTATTCGCTGAAAGGTGTCAGATATCATGTCTCAGTTATTGTGAACATATCCTTTATTTGCTTGATTTTTTATCGGGGAGTATATAAATGACAGTTCAAACATTTGAACGGAAATGATCTGGTAAAACTTCTGAAACTTTAAAAAATATCCGATGTAAAATGTCATGGTAATTTGCTCAGAACTGTGTCAAGTTCTTCTCTTTAAATGAATGGACTCTTATTTCTTAGAATGGGCATCAGTCAAATAGAAGTAAAAAATTTCAGGTTTTTGATAAAATTAGATTGCTAAATGGAAACATGACCATTCAAATTTTTCATTAATGATTAATTATGGACTTGATATGTCTTAGTCATGGATGGCAATATGGAGCAGTAGTTTAATTTTGGAGGAGTAATCTGCCATCCATGAGCTGGAGAATTTGCGTTGCATTATCTAAGTTCAGTTATGCCATCAGATCTTCAGAGAATTTCCTGTATTGATTTTTCCAGATATTGGATTTAAAAGTACCATCTTTTATAGGTTGCATGCGGATATGCAGATGGGAGCATCAAGATTTGGGATTTTGTAAGAGGTACCTGTGAAACAACATTGAATGGGCATAAAGGTGCTGTGACAGCTCTGCGCTACAGTAAGAATGGATCTTTGCTTGCATCAGGGAGCAAAGACAATGACATTATTCTGTGGGATGTTGTTGGTGAAGCTGGGCTGTTCCGTCTTCGTGGACATAAGGACCAGGTCTTCAATTTACTTCATTTTTGTTTTTGGGTCACATTTTCCAGATTTATAAATTGTAATTAACTGTAACCTCTTGTACGGTTTCCTGCTTCAGGTACATTAGTTTACATTATGACCATCACATTTTTTTTACATTTTCAGGTAACTGATCTCATTTTTCTAGAGTCTGGTAAAAAACTTATAAGTTGCTCAAAAGACAAGTTTGTGAGGGTGTGGGACATTGATACCCAGCACTGCATGCAAATAATTGGAGGTCATCATAGTGAAGTTTGGTCTTTAGATGTGAATCCAGGAGAGAAATATATGGTCACTGGATCGGCTGATCAGGAGCTTCGTTTTTACAAGATACAGAGTGAGCCTCAAGATGGAAGATTCCATTTAGCTACAGAAGATGGTACCAATAATAATTTGGAATCTGGCACAAATAAGTGGCAAATATTAAAGCAATTTGGAGAAATCAAGCGCCAAAGCAAGGATAGAGTAGTAACTGTAAGATTTAATAAGGTGGGGAATCTTCTTGCTTGCCAAGTGGCTGGGAAGACAGTGGAACTATTTTGTGTCCTTGATGATGATGAAGCAAAGAGAAAAGCGAAAAAAAGAGTTCAGCGAAAGAAAGAAAAGCTTTTGAATAAAAAGACGAAGGAGTTGGGTGAAAGTGGAGATGTAACTCTTCTATCAAAAGATGAAGTTGCTAATCCTGTCCCTGTAGTTTCTGATGTCTTCAGATTCTTGCAAACCTTGCAGACAAAAAAGAAAATATGCTCTTTATCATTTTGTCCAGCTGCTCCTAAGAACCCTTTTCTGGAAACTGTAGCATTATCTTTGAACAACAATATGATTGAAGTTTATTCCATTCAAACTGATTCATCAACCAAAGTTCACACAGTTTATCTTCCCGGCCATCGTTCTGACATTCGGAGTGTTGCACTTAGCTCAGATAGCACAATGCTTATGTCAACAAGTCATGATTCTGTAAAGATTTGGAATCCTAGTAGTGGTTCTTGTCTTCGCACTATTGAATCTGGCTATGGTTTATGCAGCCTATTTGTTCCAGGGAACAGGTTTGCATTAATCGGAACTAAAAGTGGCACATTAGAAGTCATTGATATTGGGAGCAGCAGCCGTACTGAATTAATTGAAGCTCATACTGATGCTATCCGATCATTAGTCTCGTTGCCAAATAAGAGTGGTTTTATAACCAGCAGTGCTGATCATGATGTTAAATTTTGGGACTACCAAATTATGGAGAGAGATGGGCATGTGAGTGTTTTGCCTAGTTCTTTATTTTCTTTTTCACTTGTCAATTGTGCAGTATGACATTTCTTCTGCATTATGTGAATTGAAGTTTATGATCGGACATTTCAATGTCATTTTTTATTGACATGTTGTAGAGTACTAAGGTTTTCCCTTTTCTTGCATTGGCGTAATCTTTTTTTTTTCTTTTTTTCTTTTGGGTGAGTTAAGCTACATTTTGCTGCACTAGGAAATTGTGATGTCACTTGTCTTGGTATGTTAGAAATTACAGTAGTTGTGATGGATTCAGAGTACTAGTAATTGTTGAATTTAGGTTATCAAACATTTAGTCAATGCATTAACTCATTGTTGAATTTGCCTTGGGATCTTCACTCTAAAATGTCCGGAAGCTGTTAAAATTGTCCCCTTTGTGAAATCATTATAGCTCTGTGATAATAGATGCTTATTATCACTTTTTTTTTTTGGTATTCGATAGATATAAGCAAGACATCCTTTGGTTATTCACAAGAATTCTTGATTTAGGACTGCTTTTGGAATAAAAATTTTACCTGAAGATAGAAATCTTCATGTGTTCATGACCTAAGTATTTTGACCATTCAAACGAGAATACCTGCATTGGATAAATGAGAATTGATAAAGCGGAAACTGTACATGGGGTCATTGGCCTCCTCTCTTATTCAATTCTTATGAAGAAATTTTTGTCCTCAAGCATGTTCTCATTTGTAACTTTCTATGCTTGCATCAAGCACCTGTCATCTTGTTATTTTCTCTTTTGGTTACATATTCATTTCAGTTGCTCTAGTTTATTATTATATTTCTGAACTCATACACTATGCAGTTCTTTTTTTTATGACAAAACCAGTTATTCAATTGAAATAGTCATTCTGTGTAGCCTCTCTCAGATTCATGCAGGCACTCTGGGCTTACCTTTTGTTTTTACTCTTTTTTGGCTCTTCAGGCATCCAAGCAATTAACTGTGCATAACACAAGGACCTTGAAGATGGATGATGATGCTCTTGTGGTCAGAGTTAGTCATGATGCTAAATATATTGCTGTTTCTCTTCTAGATTCCACTATCAAGGTCCGTATGAAATTTGGCTGTTAGTGTGGAGCACTTTCTTATCATTGTTGTCATGAATACTATTGTTTCTGCGACTCTTTTTGGGTATTGGTAACTTTATGTGGTCTGTTTGGCTATTTAGTTTTATTGGCATAACTGTTGTTTTTAAGCGTCAGACTACTCATAGTAAGCTTGTTAAGACTTTTAATAGTTTTGACTTTTGACATGTTATCATTAATTCATCTGTCCAAATTTCTGTAGAATTGGCTGCCAAGGTTTTTTGCATCGTGGTATTGCTGATCATATTTATAACTGAGTGAATATTATGCATGATATATGCGTATATACACACAGACATGGTTGAGTTGCTCATAAAAAATCCTATTTCCGAAATGGCTTTAAAGTCGATCCACATGTTTGCCTAACATGAATTATATTTCAAGTCTCTGAATCTTGCTTATCATAAAAGATAAAACCACATTAGATTAGGCATGACACTAGTTCTATTTTTAGAAATTTGATTTTGGGAAATAGAAAACCAAATTTAATCAAATCAATCAAAAGCATGTTTTTTAGTAAATAAGCAATGAGAAACATGCCTTATGCTTGGGTTGTATTGGGAACACCTGAAGCTGTATTTATGTGTTTGACTTTTATTAGGCGTCCATTTATGTTCCTTGTTGTGAATGTCTTCATCATTCCCCTTTTGCTGGCAGGTTTTCTTTATGGATACTTTGAAGTTCTTTCTTTCTCTTTATGGCCACAGTCTCCCAGTTCTTTGTATGGATATTTCGTATGATGGTGATTTATTGGTTAGTGGTTCTGGTGACAAAAATTTGAAGATCTGGGGCCTGGACTTTGGTGACTGTCATAAATCTATTTTTGCACATGCAGACAGGTAAAGCACTTCTTTGTTGGATTATTTTGACCAATTTTTTTTTTTTTCTGATTGACCAATATTTCCATATCATTGATTTTTTTTATGTAACAGTATTACAGGTGTTCAGTTTGTACGTAACACACATTATATATTTAGTGTTGGGAAGGATCGGCTGGTGAAGTATTGGGATGCTGATAAATTTGAATTGCTTTTAACTCTTGAGGGGCACCATGCTGCAGTCTGGTGCTTATCAGTTAGCGAGCATGGCGACTTTCTTGTCACAGGATCCAGTGATCGTTCAATTCGTCGTTGGGATCGAACCGAAGAACCATTTTTTGTTGAGGTAGCTTCCTTTATCTGTTTAGGTATTAATCAAGTTTATCAAGCTCATGCATTTAATGAGGACTGACATACCCTTTTTTTTTTTGCAGGAAGAGAGAGAAAAAAGGCTGGAAGAAATGTTTGAATCTGGCTTAGATGATCCTGTGGAGGGTTTATATGCACCCAAGGAGGAACTTCCAGATGAAGGAGCTGTAAGCTTGGCAGGCAAGCAGACGCAGGAGACTGTAAATTCAACAGACAAACTTATTGATGCACTAGATATGGCAGAGATGGAAACTCAACGTATTCTTCAGCACAAGGTTTTTTGCTACTTGAGAGGAGGAGGATAGTACTCAACATTATCATACTTCATGTCTGCTTGGGATTTTTTTCCCTGTGCTGTATTTTGGTGTTTCTTTCACTTGGGAAATGCTTTTGGTTTATTTTCCACATTAGAGGTGCTTAATCTCTTCTTGCTCTTCACAGGAGGATATGAAAGCTGGGAAGGCATCCATTCTTCAACCAAATGTGATGATGCGTGGGCTTTCTCCATCTGAATATGTTCTTCATACATTATCTTCAGTCCACTCCAGTGACTTAGTGCAGACACTTCTGGTATGCTTACCTATAATTGTCATGTCAATAGCATTTGCACAATTTTAAACGGTCCCTATTTTGATTTGAAGATTTTTCATTGGGCTCATAGCCAATACACAAATTCCTCCCTTACTTTCACTGAAGTATCCAGATAAGTCATTCAAGTTAATGTATCAATTTTTATTATTTTGAGTAAATGGCATACGTACTGTTTAAAAAAGGAATGATATAAGTTGATAGAGCATTTTGATGTTTATTGGCTACCTATTTTGAGTAAATGAACTAATTGAACTCAAAACATAATCAGGGAGGATTTCATTTTGAATTAGTTGGGAGGAAGGATTCACTCACATTTTGGGGCTTCACCGAATGAAACTTGAAATGTCCATGATGTAGGGTGGCCAACACCAACTGCCAGCCTGTCTGCTGCACATGGCTTTAAATGAGAGTCGATGGGGGGTCAAGAGGCAAAGAGAGAAAGAATCTGTGATATATATATATATATATATATATATATATATATATATATATAGAGAGAGAGAGAGAGAGACTAACTTGTCAGGGTGTAGAGGACAACGGAGTGAGGTCCGCAGGGTGCTGGAGAGAGCTGCAAGCAGACTGGATGAGAGGGAGCAATAGGCTGTTCCTGCGCACAACAGGGTGCTAGAGAGCCCAGGAGGGCAGTGAGCAGATAAGAACTGGATAGAAATTGGCTTGTGTTGATGGTCATAGGTCAGGACACATGCTGCTAAATTACTGTCTGGCCAGAGCGGTTTCTTTTACATTTTGCATTTCTGCACACAATTTGGTTCGAAATAGGAGTGTATAACTACATCCAGACTTTCTGATGTCTCCTTTGATAATATTCAATTTCTTCATGTTGGTATATCCAGCATATCATATGTACCTGGCAATCCCATTTTCATGTTTATTATCATTTAATCTGGCCCCACGTTTCTGAACTACTGGTGTAGTTATTGAAGAACACTGACCATGTTTTTCGTTTTTCGTTTTTAACAGTTGTTACCTTTCACAGATGCATTAAGGCTCATGTCCTACTTGAAAGACTGGATTGAATATCCTGATAAGGTAGGCCTTAATGAAATTTTGTGTTATTTCATTCATGTTTTACCATGTACAGTTCCATCTGTTGATTTATTCTTTCCCCCATTCAGAGGTTTGTATGATCACATTGGGTAGCTTAGTCCGTTGAGTACTTCTGATTCCTAGTGTCGTGTATGCTTCTGTTCTCTGTAGTTTCACTAGAATTAGAATAAAAAAATGCTAGTGATGTAATATATGTTGTGAAATATATGCTGAATCTGTATATGAAGAGGACTTGGAAACCACAATTTGGATTGAATATGGCAACGGAACAGCTGAGGAGGTGGGACTAAGATTTGGTAACTCCAAAATCCTCCCCGTCTTCGGGTCCAGTTGTAATCCCCAGCTAGCTGTAGGTGGCAGCTTCCACATTGAACACATTTATTTACCTTCTCATCCTGCTTCAAGTCATTGCCGAGGAAATGCCAGCGTCAGCTGGCTGCTGGGTGGTTGAAAATGTCAAAGTACCCAAGTTTGTCAATCTGGGTTGTCCAAGGATTGGAATTTCAGTGGCTGATACAGGCTGTCAAAACAGAAACTAAAAGGAAAAGCATGTAATTTTTTAAATAAATACCCAGATGTGGACATTGTTGTTTCTATGTATGTTCTTTTAAGAACTGAAACCATAGAATGTGAGATTGAAGGGATGATTTCTTTTGAAATAGGACAAGAATTTGTTATGATGAACTGTGCTTGCTTTCTGATATTGGAATACTAGATTTAAAAAGATATTACCTGTCAGGAAGATGTTTTTATGATGAAATTTGTTGCATTGAACTTTCTTTTGTTATGCATGTCTGTTGGTCCCAGGTCGAGCTCATCTGCAGGATCACCACAGTGCTCCTGCAGATTCATCATAATCAATTGGTTGCGACACCTACAGCTAGGCCAGTCTTGACCCTTCTTCAGGGTATACTTTACAAGAGGGTTAAGGTAAGCTAAACTCCGGTGCTATATGCAGCAGTATGCTGCACATGCAATTTGCTTCTGTTATAATCTTCATTTTCTCTGTTTGTTTCTTCATTTGAAAATTGCCCAATGTTGATCATAAGTATCGGAAATATTTTGAATTAAATTATATGTCTCGTAAATGCATATTCTAGTGGATATATGACTTTTTTGTTCATTTTAAGTATGTGATGAAAATGAAAGAAATACCAGCTGCTGAACACTGCAACCCGACCTTGTCTCTTACATTTTCCCCATCTCAAGGAAGAGACTAACTGCTGTCTAACTCCCTCGTCCTCTCTCTGCATGCACACACACACACATACGGCATCCATATACATGTTGATGTTGTCCTGTTTGCCATCTGTATCATCTTATATGTTCAATGTGCTTCCAGGAGTGCAAAGATACATTGGGTTTCAATCTTGCTGCTATGGATCATCTCAAGGTTAATAAACAAGCTTTTCTGCTAGTCATATTATAGTCACACTTCTTCGTTTCCCTCTGCTGACCCATCTTCATATAATAATTCTACAGCAATTGATGGCGTCAAAATCTGATGCCCCGTTTCGTGATGCCAAGGCTAAACTCATGGAAATACGTGCTAAGTATTCAATAGTTACAGGAAAGAAATCTGATGCGAAAGAGAGAAAAGCCAAAAAGCAGAAGAAATCAAACTAGTCAGTCTGGAGTCCTGATCTGCTGTTCCCTTGGTTGATGGTTCTGCAAAGTGCTGTTGTCCATACCCAAACTTCTTCCCATTTGTAGGTAACTTGTATAACTGACCAACTGTCAGTTGCAGGTAGTTTTCAGATTTTGATAGAGAACTAGCACTCACTTCTATTATTTTTTGGGGAACAGTTAAAGTTACATCAAGTTGGTAGTTGACCTTTCTTTCTGCTGCCGTATGTACAAAAAAGGGAGGTTATGGAGGCATTGGGATTTAAGAGGGAAGATTTTTCTGCAAAAAGATGCTATACCAACCTCTAGCTGTGGCTGCTTGCTGCTGTAGGCGATTTTTCAAATGTGAGCATTCTACCAGACAGCTTTGGTCCTTTTGGCCTGATTTTGGCTTAAAATCCCTGTATATGTAATTTTTTGGTGTTTTGATGTAAGTTAAGCCTAATTCTTGTAACGTTTATTTGTATACCCCTCTGTAAATGATTTCACTGCCACTTTTTCGGTAGCTGATACGACTAGAAAAAGAGCTGTTAAGTATTCATCCTGTCTGGGTTGGTTTGGTTAAAGCATTAAAGTTGAAGAATTTCTAAAGTTCGGTGCTAATCGGGTATGTCTTTGCGATGTTGCTTCATCATTGTGACGTGCCTCGAGATGGCTATCTCTCGTTTCCTGGTTGACAATATGTTGTTACAAAGGTCCAATAGTCTGAACTTCCTTGGTTTACGGAAGGTCATGGGTAGGGCTTACTGGAAGAACGTTAAAATATGCCCACAAGCCATATTTTTTAGTAGATCCCCTCTTGTGGGAAGGTGCTTTTATTAGGGTAGAATTATTTTTTCTAAATATAGTTTGATATTCTATGCATTAAATGAAATATTCTATAAATATGTAAGTGTCTATTTGTAATTGTTTTTGTATATGAATGAGTTGTTTGTAATACAAAAAAAGTTAAGCGGTTATTTGTAGAATGCCTCCTAGATTAGGAAATGTAGCGCATAGAAAAAATTAGACGTTTGATTGCATGGTCATACTCCATCTGCAGTAGCTAATTTCGCTTGTGATCCCAACTGAGGAAGCATAAACCGTTGGTTGCTGTGAATGGAGTTAAAGTTAGTCTTTACTAGCTCTAGCCATCTACATGTGCCGTTTAAAAAAAGAAAGAAAAAGTAGCTGTTTGAACCCTATAAGGCAATTGAATGGCTATTAAGACTGCTCTTCCTTTCGATAATCCTGTATCAAATGTCCTCTTTAGCAGGCTAAATCCAACAAGTGCATTTTAAATGCTAAATAGGTGGCGATGGTGCAGCAAACAAAAATTCGAGCAGTTTTTTGTCTAGAAGATTTACGTCCTCCAAGCGAACCCAATGAAAACCCAAGCGATTGAACGTAATAACCGAAGAACTGTTGCAATTTTTGAAAAATAGCTGAAATGTGAACCAGCTTCTTATAGGTTGACGGTTGTATTTTCCATGATTCTGGAACCCGTTCGGTAGAGGGACGAAGCATAACGTGGAGATCGGGTGAAAGAGGGGCAACCAACTTGCTATCTTCGCTCCCCACCCGTGGCTTTTTGAGGCTGGCGTTCTAGCGGCCACTCACGTATAAATAAACAGGCAAGAGTCAAGCGACGCCGATCAGTTTAAGTCATCTCGGGTCTCTTCTTCTTCTTCTTCTTTCTCCCTCTAAAATGGCTTCTTGTTGGAAAGCATGGTGGCCACTGATACTGCTAATGGCACCAATGTTCATTGCGACTGGCCATGCCAGGCTGCTTGGGCATTATAGAGGAGGAAGGTGGAAATTTGCCCACGCCACGTTCTATGGTGGCAGTGATGGCTCAGGCACTATGGGTTTGTATTCTTGTTCATATCAACTTCATCCAACAACTTCTTCTGAGGATGCTTCTGCTTCGACCTTTTTCTTAGTTACAATTTTCTATTGTGTTCTATTTTCAGATTTTCGTTTTTTTAAGCTTTACATATCTTTCAGAGTTTCGTGAAAACATTTCCAGGTTTTAGAATTTTGGTGTCTATCAGACGCTACCCACTTCTCAGAATATCGAGATAAACTCATTATCTCTCTTATGGATATTTATTTATGTATATTATTAATTATTAATTATTTTCTATGTGCAACCATATTGATAACACCTGGCTATATTGCATATGGCATTGGCGTGCAGGGGGTGCATGTGGTTATGGCGACCTTCACAAACAAGGATATGGCCTAGAAACTGCTGCATTGAGCCAAGCGATGTATAGCGACGGTTTCAGCTGTGGGCAATGCTTCGAAATCAAGTGTATCAACGACAGGCAATGGTGCAAGCCCGGGCACCCTTCCATCTTCGTGACAGGGACGAACTTGTGCCCTCCCAACTGGGCCTTGCCGAGCGACAACGGTGGTTGGTGCAACCCTCCGCGCACCCACTTCGACCTCTCCATGCCTGCCTTTCTCCAGATCGCCGAGTACAAAGCCGGCATTGTCCCAGTCGCATACCGAAGGTCCGCACTTTATTTTAATCCTTTCTTCTTAATCTTGTTGCCAAATAAGAGCTCTCTTCACCTGGTTAGGCGGTCGAAGGCCTCTGGCGCTAATCTTTCACTCTAATTCAACACATTTGTTTGATTAAAGTTACTCATGATATGATGATTGATTTTCATACTGAGCAAGAAATTTCGTTGTTTTCTCAGGGTGCCATGCAAAAGGAGCGGCGGCATCAGGTTCACCATAAACGGAAACCAGTACTTCACGTTGGTTCTCATCTGGAATGTCGCCGGCTCCGGCGACATCATCGACGTTCGTGTCAAGGGAAACAAAACTGGGTGGATCACCATGAAAAGGAACTGGGGCCAAAACTGGCAGACAGGTGTTGAGTTGACCGGGCAGTCCCTTACTTTCCGAGTCACCGGCAGCGACGGCCGGACCTCAACCTCTTGGCACGTCACCCCTAGAGGATGGCAATACGGTCAGACATACGAAGGAAAGAATTTTAAGTACTGATGTAAGGATAGTGATCGGCAGGGTTAACTCAAGGCTCTTTCTCTCTTAATTTTACAGAAAGATTCTAGAGTTCATTAGAAACAGAAATCTGTATGTAAATACTGTAGAATTATTATTTTTGTTAGTTCCATAAATGAGTTTATGGAATTTCATAAGCATATACTTGTTATTTGACGGCAGTATTTTATAAAGATTCAACGTCTTAGAATTTGAAAGGCATGGCAAACCATTCCGTTGGTGCAGCAGGGTCGTCTTTTTTATTGGGTCGTTTTAGAAAGGAATTGTATCGGAGGCAGGGAGAGTTATATGGACATTTCGCTACCGGTGGAAAACCGTCGTCAATTCCTATGACGACGGCAGCTTCATGAATTCCTTAAGATGCTATGCTGTCGATTGCCTGGATAATTTCCTCGTCTTTATATTCGTTGAGACCTAGTTATAGTGAAACTGATTAATTGGTGCTTGAAATTTCCTAAGTCAGGATGGTTAATAACAAAAATACTTTCGTTTTGATTTTAAAAAATTATAAACAAAAAAGAAAATGAAAAAAAGTGAAAAGATTCAAAAAGATATTTTTTTTTCAACAATTTCAATTTTTTTTTTTCTTTTGGCATACGTTTGTTGTCTACACAGAGCAGCGCACGCAACTCAAACCGAGTTGAAAGTCCTCCAAAAGAAGTAATGTTCTTTTTTCACTTGAAAACAGTATACCTACGCCCAGTCTTTCAGAAAACCTAAGAGCAAAGAGTCAGCGTGCTAAGGATAGTAAGAGTGATATTTTTGAGACATGAAAGCAGGTCTGTCTAAAAAATGCAATCAGCAGAACTTTTTCATCTGTCTCTCTCTCAACGTGACGAGAGTTATTACAATTTAGTTATTATTATATATAACATATTTGAATAACTGTATTGCATAAAAAAATATCAAAACAATTATATTATATAAATAATTTAATAATATGACATTTTAATTAGGCTCGGCTGTCAGTAGAAACTGCACTCATGTCAGCAGTAAAATAGAAGAATCAATAAAAATTGAAACATCCTTTTCAGTTAACGGAAGAGAATTAAAGCGAAGATCTTGAGAAACCAAACAATTTAGCGTTTGCCTGCCTTTATTTCTGCCGAACACGCTATCAATTTCTAATTTAAGGATTGTCAGGCACATTCGGGGATTGAATATTCCAAGGACTTGAAGCGTGCGAGAAAGAAAGAAAATACAAAGGAGAAGAATATGCAGAACCGATATTTTCAGTACTGTAGCACCCACCTCTCATGCATTGTCAAAGACATCGCAAAAATGGAAAAATGAAGAGCAGCGGACCAGACACGAAAATCACGATATCATTCAAAAAAAAAAGAAATATCCAGTTTTTCCCGTTTTCAGAATAAACCATTATGTAATATTATTTAAAAGTTTTCATATTTTGTTTAATATTTTAAAACTTTAATAACTACTTTGGATTAATTTGGTCATTGATTTGTAAGAAGATTAGTAGAAAACTCAAAATTTCATTATTACAATTATATTGTTTATGCTTTTTTCATCTTTTAAATTTTGAGATTTTCTCAAAAAGAAAAAAAAAAGCTTCCCTATCATTAATACCCATTAAAAGGCTGACCGATGAAAACCGTAAATCAATATTTGTAGCAACATTGCCAGCCCTTCTGATGGTAATTAATGGAAGGTCAGTATCAGGACAGAAAATACATGCACAAATAGCAGTCATATGGTTTAGATTCACTGTTTTCTAGCTGCCTTTCAATAACAGTAATGACCTCAGGTGTTGCATGGGATGCATTGAAACGGAATGCTGCTTCAGGTTGCAAGTTAATCTTATATTTCTCTTTTCATCTAAAATAATTTGTTCTGTGGGTGTGACTTGTGAGATCATGAAGCCGAAAATGCAATCTGATACACATGAACATTGACGAGAATAAGATGCTTCCCATACAGAAAAAGAACGAAAAGACAGTAAAAGATGCAATAATCTAATAGAGTACCGATATTCGTTAACAAGATACTGTTCCATACAGCAAATAAGCAATGAAAAAGCAGTCAATATAAAAGAGGCCACCAAGGACCGACAGTGAGCGAGATTCAGGCCAATTTGTTAAATTTTCATTGCTCTAACATGGCTCCTTTCCAGCTCCCCACGCCTCAAGCTTGGCTTTGAAAGCATCAATGTCCATTTCGGGGGGCACTCTCACCTGCAGTGATTAAAATTTTTTACACATATTAGACTCTACGTACATATACATATGAAAGAAATTGGTAAATATAGCCTTTGCCTCCTCCTTTTTCATCCTCCCGTGGAATGAGTTAATTGGTAGGAGATTAATTTACCTGAATTGTGTGGCAAACTTTTGTTTTTGTTCGATATTGATGCTCAAAGATTATGCTGAGGTCTTCATTCTCAAGCAGACGAAAGAGGTTGGAGGAGAGAGCCACTTCCTTTTGAATCACTGTGTTGATAAGCAATGCGCCGTCCATCTTTCTCACTTTGATGGTTGGCACGAAATCTTCGAGTCTTGCTTCTTCTTCACTGTTCTCTATAAAACTATCATTGTCGTCGTCGTCAACCTCCTCCTCGTAGCAGCTGCCGTTGCTTTCCTTAGTCTCTAACAAGCACGGCCCTCGTCTTTCTCCTTTACCTTCATCGTTGGAGAAAACACCCCGAGGTAGCTCACCGGGAGCCGGAAGCACTTCCGAGGGCTTTAAACAGAAAAAGAAGGCATTGATTGAGCACAACAATCTTGAAGTACCAAACAAAGAAAAGAAAAACAAAGTAAACCATGCATTCGCTTCTTCGTTTGGAGCCATTGAAAGGTCAGAGAGCTCATTCAGTGTGCTTTTTTTTCCATAATTTATGACGGCATTATTATAATTTTTTCATTTTGCAGTGTTTCCTTAATCCTCGTATTTAAGAGATGCGGATATCTCTTGTATTCTCGATTCCTAGTTAGTGAAAAACTCTGTGCAACCATAGGCATAGGCCTAAGTTTTTGGTCTCCTACCCAAATAAATCCTTATGTGTTTTCTTCTTCTTCTCTTGATATCGTGAGAGAGAGAGAGTGAAAGGGTGTTGTTCTTAATTAACTCAACAAAGTAAAATAATCTGGGTTCTTGTTAGTCCTACTTGTAATGTGAAAATTTTCCTCCCGGCGTTTGATGGAGCCTTTTACTTGAAAGAGAAATGGAGTAGTTCCTCTCTGTAGAACACAGCCATGAAGCACATGGGCACTACTCGATGGTGGGTAGTATAACTCTCTCCCAGCTAAGAGTGTCTTCCCTATCAAACATGTTCTACAAACAGAGATAAACAACGATAGGGCTTTACAAAGAGATGTTCTTCATCTGCAGAACGGTGTTTGAAGCCCTTTAGGGTAATGGTTCAGCATTCATCCTACCTTGCGGCCATCGGAAACCGGAAGCAGAGATCTGAGTTTCAAGTAGAGAATGTTTTGACGGAGCCGCTGGAGGAGGAGGCGGTCGGAAGGGGGTCTGCGAATCCCCACAGATCGAACGGACGGTAGAGGCTTACCAACCTCGGCTCCAACTTCTTCCTTCATGTTCATGACCATTAAAAATGAAAGATCAACAGATAATGGCTGAATGCAAAGAGAAGTACAGATTAATTTGGAGGGGAAGGAGTCATGTATATATAGAGAAAGAGGGAATGAAAAAGGTACCCACGAGTATCTCGAGGGCTCGGGTTCTCGGCGGCATTGCCCCTAAGGAGCCTCCTAGCGTACCTGATGGGGCACCAGCCTTTTGCGGTCACGATGAGACCCCACGTCAGATGAACTTGAATACTATATGTCGACTTGCTTCTTCCTACCAAAAATTTATTAGCATATATATATATAAGACCACCTTTCTTTAAACCAAATGCTAATTGCAATTTACTTCTTTCAGGCAGTAGTTTTTCATGTGGCACTTTGTGAAATGGGAACTGCTAATCTTTAAATGTTAGCTAATCTTTAAGAAATGTGCCGCAAGTTTGATTACCGTGGGTGCTATGTCCATAGGATGGAGCGTGGTACTAAGCTAACAGCATATTATGTTTAACCAGGCATCTACGTAATCCTAGACCCTGGCGGCAAGGGAACTTTCTTTCTCTTTGCTAGGCTCATAAGGAAGCGAGTTAGGTTGTCTTTTCCCTGCAAGCAAAGTACTTCTTACTGGATTCTCATGTTGAAGGCTTATATAAGAGCTTCATCAAACAGCAAGCCCATGCTTTGATTAGATTATTGGATTAGGCATGTTCTTCCAATTTATGCAAGCAACCAAACCAGCATATTTAAATCTTGACATCTCGTTCAGATTGCGGCTGAACCCTCCAAGTTCACCTTCTTTGCAGTCTTCAAGATAATTTTCCGGGTACTCGAACATTATCTCATCCCACGTAGGGATGGCCCTTCTCTTTTGCGTGCTACACATTTTCAAATTACAGAGTACCGAAGAAGCACGACTAGATGGTCAAAAGATGCTGGGAAAAGGACAAACAAGAAACCATGTGGAGGGTTCCACCGTCGGATCTTGTTTATAATTTCGAGTTAGCAGTACATTACAGACTAGGGAAAGGTGCGCAGAGAACTGTATGGAGCACATGAAATTTGCTTAGCTAATCTCAAGAGTGGGGGATGAAGAAAATATGGGCATTCAGATTTACCGTCTGTTCCAATAATTCCTCGTCTTGAGAGTAGCAGATGAAAAGAATATGAACGGTTCATGCATGCTAAACATTTGGTTGTTCATACCTTTCTCTATCTCTTATTGTTAAAATATCGTCCGTCAGATCTCACGTGAAAACGATAAATAGCAATTTATATGATTTGTTCAATTCTTCGATCCATGTATTCTGTGCACCTATGAACCTTTTTTCCATTTAGGTAAAAAAAAAAAAGGACTTTCTGCTTTTCCTTTGTATACTAAATCCTAGGGTGTAACTGTGAATGATTATTTTGCATTAACAGCTACCTATAATGAAGGTTGGCCTTTGAAAGGTGAAGGCTTTTGCATCGGCTGACGTAGTCCATAGGACTTAGGAGTCAAGCCACTTCAATCAACAACGAATTGAAGGCAGCGCTTTCTTAGGCGATGGAATGAAATATTGCTCACCCAACCAACAATGAAATTACGGAGATCTCACTGGTCCGTCTCGTTTCTACAAGAGCCTGCATGATGGGCATTGACCAACTATATGCACTCTTACTATCTCCTAGAACACATTCAATGGTATGAACTCTTATTCCATTCTAGATACTGCCCGCCCAATCAGAAGTTTGCATTTGACTCTCCTGAGGTTTCATATTATGAGTATGAGGTTTCATATTATGAGTATAGAAGCGAGCGACACACACACACACACACACACACACACACACACACACATATATATATATATATATATATATATATATATATATATATATATATATATATATATATATATATATATATATATATACTCACGACACGCCAGGCACGTTTGAGGACAATATCATTAGGGTGTCCTCTACCTCCACGACGGTTTCACCATGGTAAAAAGGCGTGCAGATGTCCTCAACAGATTCCCCGTTCTAAACTAACTTCTCGACTCTAGCAACGACTTCATTTTTTTAAATTCTACAATGACATTATGCCGAAAAAGAATATATTACACAGAGGAAATAAAGCAAAAACCTTCAACTTATTAGTCGAAATTGCTAAAGACAGCAACGACCAATGCTATACTCGGCTCACGACACGAACTACTCTAGCTTGCTGTCGAAGAATTGGGCTGAGGCAACCCCATCGCCGTAAAATAATCCCTCTCTGCTTCCGCCATCCGACCCTGGAACATGGTCCACTCGCTTCTGCATCTCTCTCTAACCTGTCACTCCAAAAAAAACAGTTGGTCAAGCGAATGCACCTCTTTTGTAGGTCGAAGAAAAAGAAAGCCTCAACCCCCAACTCAAGGCTGAATGCATCATCGCATGTCCCCGGTTGGTAATATCCTTCAGAATTTCCTCCCCAAGCTGTGACCGGATAATTCAGGTAATAAACTACCGTCTCCCCCAGGGCAAAACCCTAGTAGGACAAGTATGAATCTCCTAAAAAGTAGTTTTTTTTTTTTTCCTTTCCTGGCTAATAGTAACATACCCCTTCCCATGCTGCTTTTCCATTCTTTGCTTGACCCTGAAAGAGAAGAGAAAGTAGCAGTAAATCCAGCGATCCAATTATTCTTTTTCCCGAAAAAGAGTTTTATTGTTGAACATTTGTTACCTGATTCCCGAGAGATGGAACAACCTGATGTACAATCCACTGAGAATCCACGACCCCTATTTTCTCATGTGCAGGCTACACCATTTACATAAACAAACTGAATATGTAAGTAAAGCCATTCAACAATGTGAACGATATACAGGACCGAGAAAAGTCGAATGCCATATCATATAGACAAATAAACAGATGAAGAATTAAACAAATCGGATGCAGGGTTGCAAAACCAGTGATTAGGGACTCGGCTTGGAGTGAATTGGTGAATATCACTTCGGGTCAAGTCAGTCCTCCGGCCTATTTTGACTACTTTTCATATAGAATATACTTATATATCTATATAACAGTGTTCTTCACTGTAACGTTCATATATTGGAAGAATTCAGTTACTAAATAAAGAAGAAAAGAGCAATTAAAATGTCTAACCTACCTATTCAGCTGTTAGGTCTAATATGCTTTATTCCTTTCATTTTTTTTTTTTTTTAGATAGGACTACTTGGAGATATGCCAAAACCTTGGAAGGACACCAGCTCAAGCCACGAACTGGAGGGAGGACCATCAGAAAATAATGCATTGCTCAAATCATCTTTTTGGGTGCCACAGACCAGGAGATAATCACATGAGGTGTAGCCAGAATGTGCATAATAATATACATGTATACTTGAAATGCAAATTTTAGAAATATATTTATTGCAATTACATTAGTAGCACATATATATGCACCTTCTACGTAACATAATGAAATCTGATGAAATACAGACACATACACCAAACACATCTTACATAGCACGTTTCTGTAATCATGTGACTCGGTTGACTCAGCCCAAAGACAATCTTGCCGATTCCTGATCCCTTTCTTGACCAGGTGGAGGACCAAGTCCCTGAGTCATTGAATCAGCGAGTTTTTAAACACATCTCAGATGAGCTATTTGGAACTAGTTATGCCATGGTTGAGGTTTGCCTGACACAACGTTTTCCCCTTTTTACTATCTTTCCTTAGACATGGCAACCTTAGAACATAATCCTCTTATTGTAAAATTACTTTAACTGGACTTGATTTCCTTGTGATGTTACAATCTGATGATGTTCCCAGAAAGAATGATCTCCATAAAAAGTAGCACAAATTTACAAACTTCTATCCTTGGGAAAACGAAATGTTAAAGAATAATGTTGAACAAAACTAAACGTAGAACACCTGACTCAGGCATGAGACAAGTACTCAAATGGAAATATAATAAGGGAAAGTTAAGCACTTACATGGACACATTTTCTAAGAGCGAAATCTAGACCCCATCCATGAACCAAATCATTCTGCAATCAACGGAAACAACAGGTGCTCAGTCATAAATCCTGGACAAGTTACTGCAAAAGAGAAAATAAGCAGATATACATACCTGAATCATGTGCCACACGCATCGCCATGCATCTCGAGAAAAGACAGGTGCCATTATTTCCACAAACCTGGACGCAGAATTAAATTGATAAATGAATTGTTAATGCAAATCAGTAAGGAAAATTAATGCAAATACAGATTCATACGCTGCACATGGTGGCAAATGTGGATCACTGCACCAACCAGGCCGCTCTTCCGTTACTCTGGACAAAGAAATGTATGAACATTATTAGCCTTCCAGTAACAATCTACCAACTTCCACGCTTCTCCAGGTAATAGGAATAGGACAGATGATATCTCAATGCGAAATCATAGCAGCACATACTTGTGAACTTCACGGTCACCTCTTCTTTTGGTCATTTGCCATGTCAACCCTTTGTTTGGTTCTAGTCCAGGCTGTGATATCTCAAGTCCATGCTTTCTTACAAGTTCTACATATCTGAGCGCAAAACAGAAACCATTTTAAAAGGCTGAATCACTTGCACAACAGTAATAAACTATAAATTTACCTTTCAGCATTGAAGTGCTCAACCCCCAAATCTTCATCCCAAATAAATATGTAGTCATATGCTGCCACAATGTCTGGATGCAAAAATCTTTTTGCATACCACCTGAAACTCAATTGTCGATTATCAATGCTTCTTGTTTCTAGGCAGCACATTAACAACCAGTAGAAAAGTCAAAAGACCAACCATTTAGTTTGTTTTCTAGCACTAACATGAATTGCCCGCCTTGACCACTCGAACTCATCCCATTCACTAGTTCGCCCATCATAATGGAAGAGTAGAATGGTGAAATTTTCTGAGAACTGTTAAAACATAAGGCATCAAATAAATGAAAACACAAAAAAAAATGAATAGGCTTATCTAGAACAATTGGATGAACCTTTTTTACGCAAGCATCAATATTGGCCCTTTGCTCATAACCAACGGTAAAGGTCACCAAGTATTTTTGCTTTATCTGTAGATCCTGCACAAGGAAAAAAGATGTACTCATTTAGCTCTAGAAATAGTGAAAGCATCAATTCCTCACGTCATGAGGAATGCAGACCAAGAACCATTCGTCAACCAGTAGAAAAATTGAGAAACTGATGAACAATGGAAACAAAAAAAAAAAAAAAAAAACAGAATCTCTTCGTATTTCATACTCATTTTGCATATACCAAAGTGCATGGTACTATGTCACCTAAACCAAATTGGCAACAGGAACATATAAAAAACATTGACAAACAGGTGCATTCAGTTTATATGAACCGAAACTCCAGATAATTCAAGGAATTGAATAAAAAAAAACAAGTATAAGATAAACATTTCCACATGGAACTAAGAAAATGCCATTAACAAACTAACCGTCCAGCATATTGGACTCCAATGTGAGATCAGTTCACCAAAGGAAGAATGTGGTAAAAAACATCGTCAAGAGAAGGAATGCCATAAATAGTAAAGTCTAAGATAATCAGTCCTTCAGATTTGTCTCTCATATACTTTGGCTTCACATAAAACAATTTACCCAAGCAGAAATAGTTGGATATGCACGACAAGGCCTAGTTAATTCCCAGTAAATCGGGAACAGCTTTCAAAGGAAAGGAGAAATGGCAATGAGGGCTGCACAACGAGTCGAGCCAGCTTGGGCTCGACTCGAACTCACCCGTAGAAGCTCGACTCGTTTATAAACAAGTCGAGTTCGAGCTCAAACTTAAGCTCGAGCCATTAAATGAGTCGAGTTTGAGTTGGAGGAACTCAACTCGTTTAAGATCGACTTGACTCATTATGTACAACTGAGTCGAGCGTGACCTTTAATCAATGACTCAAATATACAAATGAGCCGGTTAAAACTTAAAAGTCAAGCAAAACTCATCCTCCTGCCTCAAAATAATTGTGGCATCCGAATCTTTCAAAACCCTAATCTCTCTCTCTCTCTCTCTCTCTCTCTCTCTCTCTCTCTCTCTGGGTTAGCAAGTTAGGATTTCTCTTTCGTCCGTCCGCTGGAGTTAACCTTTTGACCTTCATCTTCCTCACGAGAGAGATCACGAGAGAAAGATGTTGGGCTTCTGATACGTGCCTAATTTTGGCACCATCGAGGACAGCCGAAGGCCTGGCCGAGAGCTGTAGAGTGGAGCCGACCAGCGGCATGAGTAGCAGTTGGGCACGCCGATTATCACCAGATAGGCTTATGTCCTTGTTGTCTGGCGAGGTTAGCCTCGGCAGGGAGAGTCGTGAGCAGCAGGCCGCAGCATGGCGCCCGGCCAAGGATGGGCGCAAGCCCAAGGAGTGATCTTCTGGGTTGCACTAGCACCTATGTACCTAGGGCCAAGTACACGTGACAGGGTCCGGATTCGTAGAGAGAGAGCGGGCGCAACTAGATCCAATCCAGGCGCCCTTTGCTTATGTTTATTTACTCTTTTGCACCGTCTCGGTTTGAGACGTGTTAGAATCGTTTTATTTTAAGTTCTTTGTACCGTCTCGGGTTAGGAGCTAAGTGAACCGAGACGCTTCTCATGTATATAAGCTTTGTAATTAGGGCTTTTGGAGTTTACGCTTGAATGAAAGAAAGAATTGATTTTCCTTTTGGGCGTCACTTTCTCTCTCATCCCGTCTTCTCCTCAACCAAGTCTCTCGTCTTCCCGGCGACGGTCGGATTGATCTCTTCTCACCCCTAGACCAGCGACGACTGGTGTTTTTCTTTGATCCGACGGCGTCAATCCTCTTCTCGTCCTCAATAATCTATTCTTCTTCTCCCTAATCGGCCGAAGGATCAACCTCCCTGTTCTTGCGATAGAAGGAGAAGCAGCGGCAGACCACAAAGTTGAAATCGATTTGCCCTGCTGAGCGTGATCTTGGGCAGAGATAGTGCCTCCGGAGCGAGGTTCTATCAATTTGGTATCAGAGCAGACGTTCACGGCGGCGAATTGAGGCTTCAGACGACAGATATCGTCTTCTCCAAAGAAAACAGGAAACACAGAGACAAAAATCATTGGCGTTAAATTTGCGGAAGGATTTACTAATCGAGTAGTAGACCATTGGATTCGTCTATGTCTCAAGCACCTACCAGAGAAATTTCAGAATTTTTCAAGTTGTGGTTGGCGAGGAATCGAATTTTGAAGAGGCGCGGGTCCTCAGACGTTGTTCTTCCCCAATTCCGGCAACCAGCGGGCAGTCCAGCTTCAATCCAGTGTGTAATGTTGATTAATTCGTGTGGATGATCATCTGGGTAGATTCCTAACAAATTTCTGCATTCAAGGAGCCCAAGATCGTCGGATTTCGTTCAGAAACGAGGAAGGTACAGAGATTTAAAGCAGGCGTTTCATTTCAGTTTCTGTTATCTTCTTTTACGGTGACCACCGAGCACTCCGGCGTTGATTCCGGCCACCAGCAGTCTTCAAATGTGTAGATGATAATACCAGAAGATTCTTGACAAGTTTACGAGCAAAGAGAGACCAAGAACACTAGATTTAGCTGGGGAACAGCGACGGAATAGCAAATTGAATTCTGCCGGGTTTTCAGGCGAGATTTTCCCCAAATCCGGCGACCTCCGGCTCTTTCAGCGTCAAATCCGGCCGATTTCTGCTCCAAAACGTGTTGATGATTATTTCAGAGAATTCCAGATGAAATTCCGAGCATATCGAGCCCAAGAACGCAGAATTTGGCCAAGAAATGAGGCCAGAATCGCAGTTTGAAGTCTGACGGGGGATTTCTGCACGTTTTCCGGCGCGGACGAAGAAATTCCGGCCATTTCGATTTTCTGGCGGAATATTCCGCCAAGATACCGCCGTGTTCTTCGGTCATCGGCGACGTGTCCCGGTCTCGAGTCCGGATCAGAAGCGGTTCGCAGCGACATGCGAGTCCCGTCGATTCCTGCATCACCTGAACGACGCGTCCCGCCGTGTCCCGCCACGAGTCCCGCCTTGCATCTTCTGCAGCCGACACCGTGTCCCGCACAACACGAGTTCGCTGCTTCTCTACGCATGCGACTTCGTGTCCCCGTGTCCCCAACTCCTTTTGCACGTGTCAAGGGCCAGACACCACCCGAAGCTCTCTGCGTTCGCCTGTTTCAGTCACCCGAGAAACCTGAAGCTACTCCAACTTCGATCGACCGACGCTCTTTGCTCACGGATCGGATTTGAGCGAGCTCAGGTGCGTTAGAATCGTCTGGATGTCTAGTTTCTGCCCTACAAATTTCGGAATTTTTGGAACTAGATCCAGGCCGTGGCGGATTTTTAAGTGAGCACTGGTCGGAGGGCATTTTGTGTGACTGTAAATAGCCTGCATCCCACCTGGAAGGCGTCACTTTGGAGCTCTACGATTCTGGATAGGAGACGAATCGGACAACGAGCTTGGATGCGTTGGAAAGCTACAGAAGTTGGGAATTTTTCAGTCTAGGTTTTCCGATTTTTGGACCTTCCAGCGGAGAGATACTGAATTTTTAATGAGTAAAGGTTCTTGAAGCAGCCAACAGAGAATATGACTGCAATGGACTTAGTTCTTGGCGTCTACGCGAGGAGCGAACACCTACGAGATATATTGCTGATTCCTGATTCAGATATCAATCAAGGACCGAGAGTAGTGGTATGGACTGCAGGAAGCTTTACTGATTGCGACTTGGTGTTCCAACACCCGAGCATCCACGGGTTCCACTTTGAGCTCGAGATCGATAAGGGGAGCCGGCGAATTTGGGTGACCAATGTGACACTGACTGGTAAACTAAGTGTGGCAGGGTATAGCATAAAACCCCAGCAAACGGTGAGGATCTATCCGGGTGAGGTTCTCCAAGTTGGGAACTCAAGCCGGAGCTTAGTGCTAGAGGAGANCCAGATAGGCTTATGTCCTTGTTGTCTGGCGAGGTTAGCCTCGGCAGGGAGAGTCGTGAGCAGCAGGCCGCAGCATGGCGCCCGGCCAAGGATGGGCGCAAGCCCAAGGAGTGATCTTCTGGGTTGCACTAGCACCTATGTACCTAGGGCCAAGTACACGTGACAGGGTCCGGATTCGTAGAGAGAGAGCGGGCGCAACCAGATCCAATCCAAGCGCCCTTTGCTTATGTTTATTTACTCTTTTGCACCGTCTCGGTTTGAGACGTGTTAGAATCGTTTTATTTTAAGTTCTTTGTACTGTCTCGGGTTAGGAGCCAAGTGAACTGAGACGCTTCTCATGTATATAAGCTTTGTAATTAGGGCTTTTGGAGTTTACGCTTGAATGAAAGAAAGAATTGATTTTCCTTTTGGGCGTCACTTTCTCTCTCATCCCGTCTTCTCCTCAACCAAGTCTCTCGTCTTCCCGGCGACGGTCGGATTGATCTCTTCTCACCCCTAGACCAGCGACGACTGGTGTTTTTCTTTGATCCGACGGAGTCAATCCTCTTCTCGTCCTCAATAATCTATTCTCCTTCTCCCTAATCGGCCGAAGGATCAACCTCCATGTTCTTGCGATAGAAGGAGAAGCAGCGGCAGACCACAAAGTTGAAATCGATTTGCCCTGCTGAGCGTGATCTTGGGCAGAGATAGCGCCTCCGGAGCGAGGTTCTATCAGCTTCAAAGCAAGGAGTGCTCTAGGACTTGTCAGCGGCAAGGAGGTTCTTCCTTCAACTTATTGAACACTGGCTCCTTCAGCAAAAATGTCCCTGCTTGCAGCAATGTCTTGAAGCTTCAAATCAAGGTCAATAAGCAGTTCAGCAAGATTGTCCTGCTTCAATACATTTCGCTATCAATCTACCATTGTGTCATTCTCCCTCTAGTGTGGCTGCTCTTCTATCGACCTTTTCCTTTTGATTAAGATCGTTGATCTTTGCGTCAAGACATTTGGGCATGAATCTACCATCACCTCGTCCTTGCTTAGTATGGCTGCTCTTCTATCAAAATCTAAAGATCATTGATGCTGCGTCAAAACATTTGGGCATGAATCTGCCATCGCCTTTTGTCCTAGAGCAGTATGGATTCTCTCCTATCAACCTTTTCTTTTTGCTGATCTTTGCATTTGCTTTTTCAATTTTTGAATCGATTAAAATCTTCGACGTAAAGAAATAGCCAAAAGTATGTTGCTGCCGTTCCGAAAGATTAAAGATCACCGAAGTAATGCCTAAACCTAATGATTCAAGGATAAGTGATTCCAAAACAAGAAAACACCATTTTCAATGATTGTCTCAATCAAGTGGATGGGATCATAATAAATGAAAATATATTCCAATTTCCAAACGAGACATTTGTCCTCGAGAGCGATTTCAACTAACTCATTATGTCCCTTTTCTTTTTACTTGTTATTACATGATATCAACCATGAATAAGTATTTGTCTTCACTTTCTGCTTTTCAATGACCATACAGATAAACGAGTTTAAACGAGCCGACGAGTCAAGCTCAAAGCTCAAAATAGTCTTTCGAGTCAAGCTCGAGTTGGAGTTGTGAAGCTCGTGTCGAGCTCGAGCTGACTAGACATGAGCCGAGCCGAGCTCGACTCGGCTTGAGTGCAGCCCTAATGGCAATCTATAACATTTCCACATGGCTAACCTAATGGTTCGAATTTCTCCAATTTTCATACCATCGGAGCATCTGATGCTTCGTTTGTAAAAAGTATGTGAAGCCTCTTATCGGCCATATACAATGCAAAAAGAACTGCCAAGATGCATAAAACCATCCTAATCATAGGCCAGATTGATGTTTATTTTGTTTAATTGAAACGCTATACAAATCATAATCACAAAAAAAGCGTTTTTGAAAAAAACACGATAAATTAGCCAGCCATTTAAAACTTACAAAAAAACATTTTTTTTTAACGTTAAGAACGAAAGAAACCACGTTTTTAACGTGTTTTTTCATTTTTTTAGCTTTTCTAATGTCAAACATTTTTTTTCATTTTCTATTCTTTATGTGTTGCAAATCTACTTATCTTTCGCTGTTTGTGTCATTAGTTATTTTTTTCTCATTTTTAGTTTTGTAAAATTTTTAAAAATTTGCCGTATTTTTTTCTTTTTTTTTCCCGTTTTTTTAAGCTCGCCATATTGTACCCGAGAAAAACCTCGTCGTTTAAAACTCTGAGACGTTATTTATGACTACGATACAGATCAAAGTTAATTTTTAAATTGCCACATCTATAGGGTAATGCATACAAGTGGAATTGGAATGACAACAATGACATTTGAAGACATTGCCTAGGTGGTACCACAATTTATAGCAATAAGATAATGAAAAAGATCACATGACTTGTCTAGAAACTGCATAGGGTCAAGTTTATCAGTGCATATACACAGTTAGCCGCTTAGGGAAAAATGGGGAATCGTGAAATTCGATGGACCATTATTTTGTTTTGACTTCTCTTATATCACATTCACATAGAAGCATAGTACCACAGGCCATAGGAAATGAGAACGGAAAAAACAATAAACAAGAATCATGTATTATCTTTAGGCACACACCTCACTGGGCTTACCCCACAATCTGCGTAAATAAAGGTCTGATTCAGAGACAACAATGCCAGGGGGAAGAGTCTCTGCGCCACGTGGATTTGATGGAACATAAATCTGCATTATATCCAAAAAGAGAATCATCCAAAGTTTCACAAGACACCAAACAACGAATGTTTATTTGGATGGTAAACAGGGCGTGACAAGGCCTCTCCTCAGGCTTCATTATTTATCTGTAGATGTGTGCTTACATATGCATACTGGCTCTTGTTGAGAAGGAATAATGTCCACAAATGCTCTCACTAGTTGGATGGGAAAACACATATAATTCATTTCTTTTGGCATATCTAAGACACCACTTTTTGCATGCCAGCTCATTCACAAGTCAAATTCTAGACATGCCAAGCAAGAAAAATCAACTTGAGAAAATATTGACTATCTTCCGGATGATTGCAGAAGCTAAATTTATCTAGGATCCAACAATAGACATACCTTAGAAGTATCATTTATAACACGGATAGTGCGATTTTGAGATGTCCAAGCATGATTTAACAATGTCTGTGTGGTTAATCCAGAGCTTCGTTCCTCAATGTAAGAAAGGTCAATGGAAGGCAAAAGGCTAGATGGAAAGTTAAACTGTAAAAACAAGATCACAAGAAGACACCTCAGTGCTCAAACACACACAAGAAATGCAAATGATAAACCAAAAAGAGTCCAACATCATGCAAAAAGATGAAAAAATACAATAAATTCATTATACCTTTGTCAAAGAAACTGTCGGGAAAGAAATTCCTATTAGAAAGCCAAACACAACTCCAAACAAACTTGTAATGATGAGTCTCATCGTCTCATTCGGTTTTCTGATTATGCTGCTGGATGGAAAATAAAAGCAACAGAAGCATTTTTCAATTAGAACAATTGTTGGCAGAAAGTCAATCCAGGAATATAAATCATCTTAAAGTAAAAAATACAAAACATTGGCTGGCAACTAAATGTAATATCTCGTACCTACGGCCACCATTACCCATCTTGCTCATGTTGTCCGACCCTCAAGTCACAAAGTAGGAGTTTAGAGATCAATTCAAACCCGTCCCACATTCTTCAACATTAGGTCTCATCACTAACGAAATTTACAGTATTAATATGCACAGCAAGTCAACTTGAGATCCTATCACCAAAAAACATGATATTAATGGAAATGAAATCAATAGATATATTTACAGAGAAATGCATACAAAACATACACATCTATGATTCTATACAAAGAATGCATATATACATATAGGGCAGGAATTAGTTGGTTAACCAATGACTAAGCCGACTATTGACTAGTCAGACCATGCCAACTAATTGCTGGTTTGAAAACACAGATCAGTTGACTGCCAATTCAACTGACCAGATGGACTAGTTGTCAAACTAGTGGATAGTTGACTACAAAAAATGTTAAGTAGCAAAGGGGGTGTTTAGATCTGGATGACACCCCTCAAAAACCTTGGTTTTGTGAAAACCAAGTTTCTTGAAAACCTGGTTAAAAACCCAGTTTCTGAAACTTGGTTTTGGATGTTTGGACAACAAAAGAAAAACATGGTTTTGGGGCAAAAATTACTTTAGATATAAACCTGGGGCGAGGAAGGTCATTGAGGCCATTTATGAAAACCAGGTTTCGTCAAAAAACCGATTTGGCAAAACCCAGCTTTGATGTCAGCCAACGCACCTAAAATCATGCTTTGGAGGCAATGTCATACAAACACGCTTGAAATAGTGTTTTGGAAGCAAAACCAGCTTTTGCTTCCAAAACCTGATTTTGGTCTGTCACTCAAACGCCAAGCGTGCACTTTAAAAGCACTTTTTTTAACCAATGCTGAAATCAAGCCAATGTATTTCAATAAAATAACTTGCTAAAACAGAAAAGAAACTAATAGAAGAATAATTATTTAGGAATCTCTATTGAACCCTATGCTTGAAATTTGTCTCATGAGTAGATCATGATCAAAAAAGATTCTCCAAAGGAACATGCCTAATAGGAATGGTAGCAGACATGAGACAGTAAGTCAGGCAAGACATACATTCCTCTCCGAATTGGGATGAAGGAATCAACAAATGCCTACTAGGACTGGGAGCCTTCCATGGCTGATGAGTGGAACAAAAACAACTAATTCAGAAACAAGGTACCATAGAACCGGGATAGATGGAACAGAAGGAGAAGCAGTAAAGAGAGTCTTCGTGATTAAATGTACATCTTTGAGCATTTAAAATTTGTATCCACGTCAATTAGTGTTAAAGCAAGGAAAGTATAAAACAAAAATAACAAGAAACTCTTTCATATCCTTCGAAGGGAGACCCAGATTTTGAAAGAAAGAGCTATACTATTGACCGAAAACCATTTGCTTATCGTCAGTTTTCTTTCATTAGTGAGAAGTTCTATGTTAAGAAGCCAAAACACCAGGTCCTTGTGAAAGTTATCATTACTTAACAGTCAACAAAAATTAGCCAGTAAAAGGTGAAGAGATTTTTTTTTTTTTTGTTCTTTCTTTTGCAGGTCTAAACACATAAGAAGCAAAAGAAGTCTTAGTGAATTTCCTAAACCAAATAGGTCCTATTTTCCGAAAAAGGAAAGCAATTCAGGACTTGGAGGAAGATCTTAAGGACACGGAGAAACAGAGTTCTGTAGAAACGACACATGTTCTGAGCAAAAAGCTTCTTTACGATGAACTCCCTCAGGATGTAGTTGTATTCACTGAAAATGATGCCACATGTAGAATTTCAATCAAGAGAGACTTTTTCCCAGAAGAAGAAATCAAAATTTATCCGTGACAGAACTCCTACAGATCCAAACCCAACCTCAAGCTCGCAAGGAAACAATTTGTGCACCTGAATACCATATCTCCAGTTTCAAAAGTGCCGATCACAAGGGAAAAGAAACAAGAACTCTCTAGCTAGCAAACTTGCACAAATCCAACAAAGAAAAGGGAAAAAAATAATAAATCGGCACCGAAATTGGACTACGATTCTTCATATCCTGAACGTCGCCCACAAGGAATCAAGCGAAATTCACCAAATTGCGTACTTTCACCGTCCGGATTCGCAAAATAAGGAAGGAGGAAAAACACGGAGACTTCGCAAAGATCAACAAGGCACAGAATCACGGAACCCGAATAACAGATCAAGAAAGGATGGTCATAAACTCAAACAGGAGGGTCGGAGACCTAGACAAAAGAAGTGACACCAAATCAAATCCCCTCTCCAACACTAGCTTCCATTTTCCTCCCTCCACGCTCGGAAACCAGCTCGTTCTCTGTATGCGACGGCGCATTCTTTGGTTCCTCCATCAACCAGAGGCAGACAAAAGGAGAAGCGTACCTGATCTACGTCGCACAGACGAAGACAGACGGACTGGCGGATGCAGATGACGATGCAGCCCTCTTCCCAACTCGAAAGCCCGAAAAACCGAAACCCAAAACCAAACCAAAAATAGGTCCGACCCTCCGACCTCACCGTTTAAATAGTGAGAGGGGGAAGGAGAGAATCAGAGAATCTAGTTTCAAACCCCGTTGGCTGCCGCGGGACCCACATTGGTCCAGGTATGATTTCACATTTCCTTTCGATAAATCCACGGGTTTACCGAACATCGCATCTTAAAGCCACGGACTTCGAATCCTCAAAAGAACTGACCTACCGGACGGACGGACCACCCAACGGCCAACGCCTTCAACTCCAGCCCAATGTTCAGCCATGGCTGAGACCATCGATTCTGCCAGCAGTGCATCCTCAACGAATCGTATTCAGAAGGGGGAGTTTTTTTATCTTCATTGTGCACATTTTCCCCCACGTCAATTTCCAATTCATCTTCATCAAAAACCATTTAAAAAGAATAAACTGAAGACGAAGAGAAGAACGCTTAAAAATGGTGGCCGGGGAAACCCTCCGACGAGGCTAGACAGTGGAGAAATCCTCGACATAGAGAGACGGTTTGAGAAACCCTCGACGGCCGTCGACGGTTTCTCCCGCCATCGTTGGACAGAGACAGATATCTAGAAAGAGGGGGAGAGAGAAACAAAAAATTAATGAAAAACCACCGTCAAAGATGAAAAAACCATTCGATCCAAAATCCGCCATCGCCATTCTCCAACGTCGTCATCGTCCCTGCCATCGTCATCACCCTTCGATCCCCAAATCCGAGCGAGAAGGGCTCGGGCACTCACCAGATTGATCGTACGGCTCAGGCGACTCCGCCTGCACAGTTCGGGTGCCTGAAACCGCTGGAGACACCGGTGGCGAGCTTTTGAAGAAAACGCAGGAGTTTGTGCAGGAAATACATAGGCGGCCGGGAAATCGCACGGGTCTTCTCCAGGAGGTTCGTCACGCCAAGGGAAGAGGCCTGAACGTTTTGGGCGGTCGACGCCGAAGGTGCCGCCGTCGTCGGATCAGTTCTTCGCTGTCTTAATCGCTGTTCACTGGGAAGAAGAAAGCTCGACAACTACGGCGGTCATCGCAAGAGAGAGAGAGAGAGAGAATGAGAGCGGGAGAGAAAACATAAAATTGATAACCAAACGCTGCTTTTCATGACCGCGGTTTTTAAGATCCTCGGATCATAAATCCGAGACTATCAAGAAAATTGAGCGTTAAATCTGGAAGAACAAAAACCCAATGAAACCCCAACTCAGACGGCAAACCCAAACACCGGCCGGCTGATCTCCATGGCCGGTCGTTCTTCACAATGAGAGAAATCCACCGTAAAGAAATCCCTTTATCAAATCTGCTATCCGAATCTTATTAGATATGATAATTCAGATATTTATATTTTCTCTTATATTGTAATTCGAACCCATTCAATTACTAATCGGATCCGAATGTACCAAATGGTCCAAATCTGTTACAGATGATCTATGATCTATCTACACAAATGTTGTAATTTTTATTATTTTCTATGTCGTATTCTGAACCCAACTGAGTCAATTTAAGCAACATCGGAAAAGTCAGATCTCACATTCAATTGGAATCCAAGTCGCTGGCATCGTCTAATAAGTGGATCTGTGCATGGTGGACTTTCAAACTCGAAAGGCGTGTGGGCCTGACGGACTTGATGGTTCTTCTAAGCAAGTTCGGAATAGACGGCAGCAATTTTTCTTGGTGTTGTGTTTTATATATAAAACATATGGACTAAGAAAAACACTCTCTTTCTCTCTACACATATGGATGACCTAACATTCACATAGATGCAAAATTTTGTTTGATAAATACATTAAAAAGTATAAGCTAATAAAAATATTTTATCTCTCTTCTTTTCTCTTTCTTTCTATACACGTATGAGAGACTTAAAATCAACATATAGTGAAATATACATTAAAAAGTATAAGCTAATAATCCAAATTTGCTCTTCACGGTGCGACTTCAACATAGTCAGGCCAGACTATTTTGGATACAAAAAAGGGTCAGGATGCGGCTTGGACATTGTCAAGCCAGAATAATTTGGATAGAAAAACGGCCTGATCGACATTCGGGGTTTTTGATTCATTAACCGGATCCAAATCGGCAGAATTGAATTAGGTAGAAGAAACTTCGACCCGATAACTTTGGTTGCCGACCAGTCCAGCAACGACACCTACCCTTTCTGTGTAACTTTTCTACGTGCTAGGGGCATCTTTTAAGTGGTGTGGACGTAAGGCAAGGTGTGGCCCGCATGTTCATCTATAGGCTCATTTGGTCCGAACTCTGACTCGACCCGACCCAGTCCGGCCCGTCACTCTTCGCCCTTTGAAAATTACAAGAGAAAAAGGCGAATAAATTTGTCGTTCCACCCCTTGAAAACGCTGCTGCACCTCGCCTGTATCTTGATCATTGAACCCATCAGTGACGCCTTCGATGAGCCTAGCAAGAACAAGTCCGGGTTCAGGTTCAGGTCCCATAGATGAAAACAGTAAACGCATTGATATGGGTGTGATTTCCATGTCCATAAGTTGCATAAAATCGCTGATTTCACCGTCAACTTATTAATTGAAGACCATATAGTCTATAGAAGTTGGAAAAGGAAAAGACCCCCAAACATTCATGAATCGTTTAAGAGCCTTAACGCCAAGAGGAGGGACCCTTTCGCTTGTGGATGTGAAGCACTGCAACTCTTATACACCATAAATTTCCACAACGTCAGTCGCTTTATCGTACCTGAATTATCACATTAACCAGGGAAAACCGTCCAATTTTGAATGTAATTAATAGATATTGGTAAAGAAAAGAGGATCTAATTAATAATCAGGAGATTACCAACCCCCCAACTGAAAATCTGAAACCTCATACATGCAACCAACAGATTTATAAGCAACTAAAATTCAGATTTGATCTGAAAAAGGCATGAACTTGTAACTCCCGATCCGACGGTCAGGTCAAATATTCAGATTTGCTAAATCATAGACCCGACCAACTCGAATTTTGTGATTTATTTTACCTGAAACGGTGTTTTATTAAAATCAAAATAAGAAACTGAATCTCCTGACAGCCTAATCGGTGTGGCGGTTAGGTAACTATAAATTAATCTTACCTGCGCCTTCCGTATGGTCGAGACTCGAGAGGTTGCTTACTAAAATAACAGTAATAACAAGAACAAGAAGACACTGAATCGCGGAGCTGCGCAACAAAGACTCATTAAAAACAAGGCAAGCTCAAACCAATCTCGGCTGAGGTTGTCAGAGGCATGTAAATAACAAATTATGACATGGAGCATCTTCGCTGGAGTGGGCACCTCTACTGATGCCACTTGAAGACACATTTAAAAAAATATTACTCTCAGCAAAATATGTTTAATTTTTCTAAAGTCGATCTCGAAAAACATTGCCAAAGACAGGATACAAGCTCTATAATAGCCAGAGAGCCAATTGACAAAATATTTTATAAACAAATTTTCAAGGCCACTTTTCACAACGATATATCAGCCTTCGAAATTCATAAGCTAAAATAAAGATATTTTAAAAACAATGCCGATACCTGCACCAGAAGAAACTCTGCCATTCCGTCAGATGCAGGTCAGCGGTCAGCCTTTTTCGTAAGCGATACGCGAACAGAATGATGCTGACGTTTTGGAAACATCACATTAAACATAAGCGATACGAAATGAAAGAATTGGAAAGCAGGAAGCAAGTTTCAGGAAAAGGAATGCAAATTTCCTGGTAATTACGATACGTAGAACTACCAAAAACACACACACATATAAATGTGTAAGTGTGTGCATCAGCAAAAAGCATAATTGATATTTAAGGACTCCTTAGAAAAGCACATTTCAATGTCTAGTCAACAACTACTAGTTGAATGATCGACCAAGTCGGCCAACTCGCTCCTCAAATGGGCCCAGCTGACTTAAAGCCAAGGACTAGTTGGCTGACCGAGACTAGACGACTAGTCGCCAATTTAGAAACTAAATTTAGATCTAGGTCAGGTAATTCTTCCCTTGCATAAACTTATTTCCAGTGCTTTCCCATACACCACCCAATCTGTACAACAGTGCCTGAACCCAATTTCAGCTCTACTTAAACATATCTATACAGACTCCGACATGCACCTAAAATTAGAACTTAACGCTAAAAACCGAGTTAAATCTCAAGTAAACCATGACTGTCGTATAAAATTTTTAAACATTTTTTCTTCTAGGAAAAAGCCCATACAGTTTCTAGAGTGACAAAGGTAAAGGAATTCATGCTAAGAGCGCAATGGACTAGACACACCAGATTCTATCAGAACCTAATCTGAACCAAGAATACTAGGATCATGCATCTGTATCCAAACATCTCATAAGTTGAGCTAGTAAACACTAAACAGGCCATGTTGGCCCTATCCAAGCTCGCTTGTTGAGAATGAAACCTCGTAAGCGGTCAACGTAAAACAGATTAGATACATCAGAGCTTGAAAATTTTTTCAAACAAATGAACTATTTGCATGTAATAAACATCTTAAGCCTATCAATATATGTATATGTGTGTGTGTAAGCGCATGTATGTCAGCTCGCCACCGTATGATCAAGAAGTTCTAGAAACTGTAAATTAAAAAAACTTATGTACGTCCAATATTTATAACGATTTTAGGTTAGATTTCTTGAGTCATAATATTTGATCTGGATATTGGATTTGTTTTTCTATTTCTACATTTTTTGACATTTTGAAGAAAATACTTAAAGTAGAAGATAGCCCAGATGACAGCGACGCAATTTGAATTCCATCCCACAAGTTTTTCAGCTTAAAGAACTATCATGACCAAGCATCTCATAAGCGGAATTGAGTCAGACCACGAAAGAAGCCAGGTAACTTCTCAGCCTCACCCACCCACCAGGCAGAGAGCTGAATTTGAGGCCGAAATATATGTTACAATTTTGGCCTATAAAAATTGGATAAACACCAGGAGGAAATTGCATTTCCAAGATTATAGAAGTCAACGGGGTTCAACTAAGCATATTGATTCAAATCAAATTCGAATATGATCTTAATGAATGCTTAAAATGTTTAAATCTGCTTTGATGATCTAAATCTAAGAATAACAGATCAGATTAACATAATCCATTTTAAGCCTTAGTCTTCAAATAACTTCTCATTGCCAAGCCAAAAGAAATTCCTCCCATGTCAGATAACCCCCTAGCTATTAAGGGACTCCACCTCCTGAAGAATAAATCGGATTCTTGATTGCATCGAGTATATGAAATTGAATGAACGAGACCGGTTTGAGATCTCTATGGTTTCCAATTTCATTTTATGGGCTAAAAAAAAAACCTTGGTTAAGAACAAAATCAACCATTTCATAACTAGAGGTGGACACGGCACGTGAGACTAGAAGTGCACGTGATATCCCAAAACAATTGATTGTGATGTAGGACCGAGTCGGAACTCGGAAGTTCCTTTTTTTCTTTTTTCTTTTTTTGGAAGATGGGAAGCAACTTTTTAGTAAAAGAAGCTGATTATTTCGACACTAAAAAACTTGACGTCTGTCCGATTGGACAACTTGCGAAAACAACCGAAACATCCTAAACGGTAATCGATACACATACTACTTCCTGGAACGCCAGCATCTCGGAAAGAACATGGCATGTCACTGACGCATAGCCGGGGCCTGAGCTAGCTCGCCAAGGCTCATTCCCATCTTGACTAAGCTGCACGAAGCTAAAGCTTTGAGATTCTGACCGAAATTTTATTCATTAAATAATAAAATGTTTGGGATGAACAGAATATGATTCAGATATAAATCATTCAATCAAAATGGAGCAGAAAATATAAACAGAAAAATGCAAGGGCATAAAAACCTGCCTGAACTGCCTACTTTCTTTTTCAAATATGATGGCCCTACTTCCTCATTAGATGTCGATAACTCCTCCCCCGAATGATGCGGTGCCACTTAAACAAGAACGCCTGTTTAAGGCTCATCTGCATTCTTTCCTGCACAAGCCTGAACAAAAGAGTTTGAATGAGCATAACTCTTTCTCTACTGCAGTAGTATAGGGTTAACACGATGGATCAGAAAAAGTTTTAGATGATCACAACTTACCATCTTACAAAGCACCTCTGTATGGCACGGGAAACAGGACGAATGTAAGACGGATCCCGCTGTGTATACAGCAAACCGACCTGGGAAAGCCAGAAAATGAAAGAAATGGTTGTATTTGTTTATATATACATTAATTTTACATATTTACATGTACAAGAAATGTACACATCATGTCAAAGTTACCTCCATCAATGCAGTAACACAAGGATCTTCCAGTATTTCAAAACTATTTTCGCCCAAATAGTTTACCTAGAACATTCACAAGGATAAATTAACAGAACGGATATTAAGAACAACAGCCTGTCATGAAATAGAAGCACCCAAAGGACAGGTGTGGATAAGAACATAAAGCAATTCAAAACACACCCCCTAGACCTCAATTCACTTGGAGTAGAAGGTATGCACGTTTTTGCAGACAAAATGCGGTAGTTCATAAGACAAAAATAAAAAATACATTGACTTGTAGTTTGACAGCCTTGATCAGTCATCGACCCCATTTCATGAGCCAGATCTCCCTTCAAGCATGCATTAATAGCAGAAAACATGAATGTGAGAATACTAAAATAAGACCATAATCTACACTAACCTATATGCCGGTAAGCTTATAGCAATCCAATGGACTGTCAAAATTTTCACGTATGTCACATGGATTGTCCATTTCTTCTCCTGCACAGTGCACCACTATGTAGAACTCACATTGCAAATTTTGAAAAACTGCTGAACCCCCAATATATGAGGCCACATCCGGGTGAAATAGCTTTTCAGATAAGAGAGCATAGAAGTGGAAAATCAAACATACGATATGGGATCAGATAATAAGTACAACTAGCTAATAACTACCTATCACCAACCATATTAATAGCAGTTGCATCTTAGACAGATGTGGACTAGTCCAAGGTTCCTTTTTTCAAATAGTTAGTGCAAGTTGCAAGAATTTAATGTAAATAAATTAAAATTATTTGTTTATCGGCATTAAAAACTCTTAATTTGATAAAAGAATAATGGAACAAGCTGGCCACTGAAAATCCATAGTTGATTTGGATCAATCCTTGAGTAGTAGATAAGACCTTGAACAGGCATTTCATGTTCTACTCACCAAAAGAGGTCCACATCATAATAGAACACCTAAGTTCTCATTGAGATACTAAGCATCTAAATGCTCATCTGCACAAGAAAGAGAGAAACCAAGGAAGAGCATGCCAACCAATAATCAAGATATAACCATACTAATGTATTTGAATATATTCACACAAACTCAGCATGATAACATCAAACAGAGCATACAACTTTTTTACTGCAGCAGTAAACAAAAATCTATTTATATTTTATATAACAGCATTTTGAGATTGAGAATCATACATTAACAATGTGATAGCGAATAGCAAAGGTACATTATCAAATAAATCACAAACAGAACAAATCTGATGGAAACCATATTCCAGAAAGGATTAACCTCTATTATATTTTCATACCATTTCCCTAAGAAAAACAAAGGGAAACTAAATATAACCAGCACATGAATTGTGAAAAAAAAAGGATCCAAATGCCAGGACTGACATGACTCTATATTGACTCAAGCACTCAACTAAGCAAAGATGGAAGGCTAATAGATTGATAAACTTACTCCAAATTCAGCATTTACTAGGGATTGAATGAAATCCATCATTTGAAGCTTGGCCCACTGTAACCGATCTAAGTTATTATCTGCACGTGGTGGGTGTCTCCAAGGGGATCCAAAACATAATATATCTTTAGAAATTTTTCCACTATATGCATCAAGTGCAAATCTTTCTAAGATGAGCAATGCTGCTTCTATGCCACGGTTCACCACAGTAACCTATTGAAAAATACTAGGGATAGTCATTCAAAAGGTATCTTCCACTCACAAAATAAAATTTAAAATTGATACTGGAAACAAGAAGTTACATCTCTGACAAAATAAAAAGATTTCCACAGACAAGAAATAACGAGTTATATGGAATGGAGCAGAAAGAATCCTTTCCCTTCAAGCAAATTTGTGAAATAAAATACAATCAGGATATTTATAAATAATACTCACGCCTGTGCACAAGTTTGCCTCTTTTTGGTTTTGGCACATCGGCTCATATTGAATCCTTGTCTCTATAACTAAAATACCAATGTGTGTGTCACACCCACAGCTAATGCGCCCAGCATATCCATTACAAAATTTATATGCTGAAATACCTAACAGGTTTGTATCACAACAAACTGTTGGTTTTGGAAACAATCAATGGATAGCCCAGAGCAACAAAATAATTTGACTACATTTTCAAAGATTATAAAGCTAGTGACCTAGATACATCTGAACACCATTTCATCAGAGAAAGTCAGCCCTCCAAAAACCAAATCTATAACCTCATGAAAGTCAAGCCTATTCCGGCTGTGCAGAAACTGATGTTTCACTTCATTTTGGTGCTTAATGAAAGCACTTAAAACTTTTAAAATGCATTTAGGATGACGAGAACTATTCACATACTCATAAGTTGGCTGCCAAAGCTCCATCAGTTTTGAATCTTTTGATCAGCATGCTGGAGATCTTTCATAGCCCATTGCCCACACAATATACAATGCAAATAAGAGCATATACTACGTGCATGTGCAGGGTGTGTGGAATTGCAGAACTTGATGAGTCTGAGAACCAAGACAATCCAACAAGGATATAGACATTTAATTAAAAGCTCTCATGCATGCCCATAAATCCCCATGATGTAGCAATAAAAAATTGCTGTATACGAACACAAAATCTTGCATAAAGCACCAGCCACACATGTGTCAGACCAACAGAGATAGCAGAGAATAGTTATTGCTTATTAAAACATAACATGTAATTTTTTCATGAAAGAAAATGAGTCCTTCAACCAATAACAAAACCCAAAACTGAACATAGGACAGCACTTATATTCATGAGGCATAGTATTTTCCTTATGAAAAACATATCAGAAGAACGCTGGAAAAGCCTAACCTACCTGTAAATATGATAGGTATAGATCTACAGTGTCATCAAAATCACCATCTTTAATAGTCTTCAAGGTCCTAGTTCATGGGAAAATAAGAAAATGGTAATGATGTCAGTATGAATTAATGACAAAGAGGCATGCCTCTATATGTTAAGCACCAAAAGTGAATAAACATGGAACTCCTTTACAAGATGAAAAGAGCCGACAGGTTACCAACTTACCAAGGAAGGTCAAAAACAAAACTAATCCTATCATCTACACGATGCTATTACATTTGCGGAATCATCAGCACGTGTAAGAAATTACAGTAGCACATTGAACAGAAAATCCACTCATGGATAAACAGAAGTTGCTCACTTGCTTTCATAAATGGCTTCCTTGAGGGTAAAGAGGTCAGAAAGATGCCGATGATTCGAACCCACCACATCAATAATGGTCTTCCACTACATGTTCAATAAATCTGAGGTCAGATACTTAACAAACTCTGGTGCAGGTTGGTTTCCGTAACAGGAGTCAGAATGGCTCCAATAATTTTTTTTTTTTTTTAAAAACAGAAAGTAATGAAAAAGGATATGCTCACCTCAGCTTCACTAAAGAAGTCAGTGACCATGTGCATTTTGGCCTCCTTCGGTGTCCACCCAAATGTCTTTGTTTCAGTAATGATAACAAAACAATAAGTCAACAAATTAGTTGATAAGCAAAAAAAATCATGACAACAACAAGAAAATGATGCCTGCTTTAAAACTTGGAAAAAAAAAATGAGATCAATACGAAATTAAACAGGGTACCTCACGAGAGATGAACAGTTCAGAATAGCCAAAATCCCTAAATACCTGGTATGAATAATATCTGGATTATAAATAAGAAGGAGCTATCAGAATCAACTATCAATAAACTCGCAACTTTGCAAGTGCTCAAATCATACAACAGAAACACCCTAAAAGGTCAATATCTTGTTTAGCTTAACTTTCATAAGAGAGCCTGGATGCCATTTGCTTAATATGTGTGTGTATCAAGCTCAACCGTTGCCATTCTTTAATACATTTTCTTACAGTCTTCAGGAAGCTTACCAATATTGGGAGACGGTGCTGCCACAACTTCCAGATAAGTTGTTGAAAATGTGAAACTCAAATATGGCTGGTGAGAAATCCATCTTTGCATTTTGGATTCATATTGTAAGACAACCACATATTTGTAGATTACAATATGTTGTACTAAATCTTCAATCAATACAATATAACTTAAAAATCAATACTATGACATTATCCAGCAACATCTTGTAAAATAGTGGTATCTAATACCCTAAGTAAGGATACGCTTTTGGTAGTACAAGACAATTTTTTTCCTTGTCTTACATTCCTGATGCAAACTAAGCAAGAGTCATCAGGATCCCAAACTCATTTTAACCCCTCTCTGCACTCACACTAAATGGGCATTTTTGTCCAAATTCTGAGACATATAGGGAAGTATGCATGCATTTGATCATAAAAAATATATGTGTTATTTAACAAGTAATGAGTTGTGGAATTAGCTTTCAAGGAGCAATGAATATCACCATGATGACCAACAAACTCTACACGGACCCATCAGTTATGTGTTTGTGTCCATATATGAATGCATGTGTATACTATGTGTGCATATATGTATGTATCTGCGTTCGCAACTTAGCAAGTGTATGTGTGTGTATATATCATTGTACATTTTTTGGGTTGCAATGAGATTTTTCAGGCATTACTCAGGAAGTATATTTTGCTTGGGTCAATCTGTAAAAAAATTTAAAAACGTAATAATATAATAAAAAAATTAATCAAAATGTGATCACAATTAATGTTAAGAAACCTCAAAAAACTAAAAATATATATATTAAAAACATTTCCTGGAAAAAGCATCATTTTTCCATTTTTGCTTTTCCTAAAAAATTGTGTTTTTTAAAGTTCTCCCTTATTTTCCTGCTATTAACACAATATTTGAAAAAAGACAATGGCAATATATAGATAGTTTAAATTCCTAATGAGTGCCTTAATGAGCTTCGATGAAACAAGCAGCTTAACAAGCATTGATAAATTCTAACGAGCCTAGAGGCCCTACACATGTTCCATATATGATCGTATCCTTATATTACATGAAAGAATAAAGGCTTGGTCAAGACTACATCTAAGCATAACATTACTGATTCTAAATTTTAAGAAATGTCACACATGTTATCCATGTCCCCATGTCCTAATGATACAAACTTAGTAGTGGACGAATCTACTACCTATGTTGTTAAATGTTTTAATTCATGTCAAATCACCTAGGTTGCATGACAAAATATCCCAAAATCCATAAGCTTCACGCACAATTGTGGCTTAGACATCCTCGATCCTGTTCAGTACCCGAGTGACCACTAGACAGCAACAACATACATAGGTAGGTAGAGTCTAACAGCAAAGACAACCCTTAAAAAAGTAAAAATTTACTTTTCCCCTCTTAATGTCTATGAAAATGTGTGTCCTTGGCATAAAATGCAGAAAAAAAAACTACATAAAAAACTCTCGAGGCTCAAAGACAAACTTATACATCCAAAGCAAGTTTTATGAGCACAGTCAAGCAGAAGTCGCCACCTAAACACTTGTTCTGAGTTCTAACTTGCTAAATTGATACCAAGTGTTGAATATACACATGTCATACAATGAACAACTCTACCATTGTTTAAAACGTAATAAAATTAGCATGGAAATGGTAGACCAACAAGAAGGAACACTTTGACAGATCATATTATTTCTGTAAACTACAGAAAGTAAAAATTTACTCGAGAACAACTAACATGTCATCATGAAGGAGCTGAACTTGAAGAGACCAAAGTTAATCATAAATAGAATTCAAGAAATGAGGTTTTACTCCATACCCGTCTGAGGTCACAAGCATGATAGGCAGGAACCTCTCGTTCACACCCAAAGCAATTAGCCTCCAGAGCAAGCTATCGTGGTACAGGGCTGCAGGTACCATTGGACAGGAGCCAGCTAAGTTTGCCTTCCGAAGAACATCTATATTGTTCATCACTAGCTTCGGCTGTTAAAAGATGAAGTTGGACAAAAGTCAAATAATCAATCTGTGAATGGTCATAGAGCAAAAGATTAACAGCTTATGATCTTCAGAAGATGAAAAAGAAAAACAATGTTAGTTGTGAAACTTTTCATGGGGAGAGGAGGCGACAAGAAAAAATAAAAAACTGGTAGATTAAAATGAACAAGGAATTTGTGAATAAATATAACATCCAACGTATATTTAGTTACACATGAATGTTCTCGTAAAGTAAGCACCTTTGACAAGCTTATGATGTTTGGCGACGCCCACGGGCTGTTATTTATTTTTTATACAAGAAAAGCTTTTCATTCCTAACATCCCAAAATTATATCACTCAGTCGTCGCATGGATGCAAGAAGACTGGAACTTAGTAATTCACAAGTACAAAGAAAACATCGACTTTGTAACTCAAAATAGTGGACATTTGAGTTCACAATTCAAAACATGACGCGACATTCTTTTCTTTTCTAATACAGAAGGATGAACTGATCCTTTCTGGATCTGAAATGCATCATTCCAACTTATTGAAGTGTATGACCGGGTCTGATAACTACAATCAAGTTACTGAATCGTCGGTTTCGGTTGAGTAAAACAAAGAAAAAAAACTAAGTGCAAGTCACAGTTCACAGAGGTGCCTCACGCAAAAAATGGTGAACTGGCAACTGAATCAATGTACAATATATAGCACCAAGAACACGAGAAGAGCGACTGGTTGTGCTATAAACGACAATTTAGATGTATGGAATGAAAAAACTCGACTCCGACCATAGAAATGACAACAAAATGACCATGAAGCCTAACCTGGAAATACCCCATGTGAGCTGCTGCAGACAAGAGGTCCAGCAGCAACAACGGCCAATTTGTCGACAGATTCGCCAACGAATTTGAGTACTCGCCCGTACGGTTCGAGGTCTCGACAGCCTTTGCTCGCCATCTCTCGTGAACAGAAAGCACCTCTTTCGCCAAGTGCAGAGAGAGCACTGCTTCCTTGAAATATGACAGCTCCTCCATTGATTTCAAATCAAGCTTCCCCGTCCCGAGCAATTCCACGTTCCTAGCGTGCACGCCACCGCTCCCAGGCTGCAACGCATCGTTCCAGGCACCGAGCTCCGTGAGGTGCTCTCGATACTGCTCCTCCCAATCGCCAACGACTCCCCTGGAAGAGACAGCGCGTATTGCCTTCCTCCACAAGACGGCAGTCGAATCCTTCCCGCTCACATCCGTCTTGCCCAAAATCTGACGAAGCGCGCCATCGATGCCGTGCCATTTCTTCAGGGTGGATAACACGTCGTTGCCGCCGATGCAACCGAGCCGGACCGCTTTCTGCGCGAGGGATTCGAGGCTTTGCTCGAGCTGCAAACGAAGGTCCCCAATGCTAACGGATCCCGCCTCCAACAACCATGGATCATTCTGGCGGCTGAAGTCCACGTAGGCTGTAACGTGTGGTGGCCTGTTCCAAGAATCCAGTAACCCTAGAAGAAGAAACTCAAACAAGACAAATCTCAGTAAGAACAACCACTGAGGAGGATGAACGGCGATAATTGGGGGCTCGGGGCTTACTGTGGACGATTAGGGTTTTCTTGCCGACGCCGCGAGGGCCGTGGAGGATGAGAGGGTTTGCGACTCTGGGATGGCCGGCGTGGTTATTGAGAACGGTCTCGAGCAACGGCCTAGGGATTATCTTCCATTGCCTTCGCATCGATGAAGAGGAAGAAGACGATCACGGTGGAGATGGAAGCGACAGATTCTAGAGGAGGAATGGATTAATGGAATGGTGGAGGGAAAAATAATTACCTGGAAAGGAGATGGAAAAGCAGGGAAATTCAAAAAGGGCGCGAGCGATCTCGAGAACGTGGATTCGAACGGGTCGGGCTGGTTTTATGCATTACTATCCGTTCTTTCAAATAAGATCATAAAATAAAAATACTATTTGATAGTAAATTATGATAAAACTTCATGTATAGCAACTTCAGGGGCGTTTGTTTACCTACGATCCAATTTTCTTTAAAAATTAAAATTTTAGTATCTTACTTTTTCTTTTCAATGATTAATTACTTAATAAGTGTTCAACTTTGCTCATGATGAACTGGAGTTGGCACTTTAATATCTGTAACAATTTGATCTTGTTCTAATTGGTTTTTGAAACTATCAGATGTTTGATGTATTTAAGTTCTCACAATGTACAAGCATGAAAAATAATCTGTTGGCATAGTGTACAAAAATCAACTTCATAAGAATCTAAATCCATAGTTTTCGATCGTTGTAATTTTTTTGTCATAAACTTTAGATACTTCAATACGAACCGTTGAAATTAATTGGAATCAACCAACTAACATAAATCTAGTAGAATATGAGCGCACGGTTTACATTATATGTTTTCATATCAACAATTTGACTACGTTAAACCACCGATCTTTAGAGAAATTATAAATTAAAGGTAAGTTGTTAGTAACAAAGGATAACCAATAACTAACTTTTTTAAAAATATGAACAAGGAATCAAAACTGTAACGACACTACTAAAATAAATCAAACGCCAGATGATAGATCATAGAAGCGATTCGAGCTCTACTGGCCAGTTCGAGCTCGGCTCTTGAAAAACTAGTTTGAATATATGGACTATTATTTTGCTATAAATTGAGTTTAACTCGATTGAGATTCGACAAACTTGAATGAGTTTTTGTAAAAGCTTACATAAATAATCAACGTCAATATATCGATTTTTTAAATAAAAAAACAAGTCGGATATTTAAAAAGTCACTACACATCATTTTCCAGCAAAGTCTAGTTTTAACAGTTCAAGTCCAATGAACTCAAACTTGACTCGATTATTTGAACGAGTCGACTCATAAACTTGAACTCTACTCGTTAAGAAGATGACCAGGCTCGAACTCGTTCACGACCCAACCTTGACATCACACACCCGGCGGCGACGCAGAAATGTCAAACTCGGTTCGCTTAAAGTTGACTCCGTACCCTCTTTGACCGTTCAGAAGTGGGGTTCAGGTCCCGCGTTACTTCCCGGAAGCTTCCCGCTATCTACGGTGCCGCCCATAATACGTAGGTCAAATTTCCAAACAGGCTCCACCTTTTCATTGTAATCAACAAAAGGGCTCCTTTTTTTATTCTGTTGTAAAGTGCTCGATTGTGTTTAAGATATTCTCAATTTAAATTTCACCAGCTGATTGAATAGGCTATTTACAATAAAATAAGGCAAATTTAAATCAGCAAAGTAAAAACCTTTAATTAAGAGCATACCATTACTTTTATTTTAGAATTACATGTGTAAATTCATGAATTATACTAAAAGAATGCTAAAAAAATTTATAAATTTGAGATCATGGATGATTGCAAACAACCTCACTATGCAGTAAATATCAACCATTATCTTGCAAACGGTGCATATAACACATCGATTTGTACCAATTCTTATCAATCGGTTAACTCTTTTGCCTTAAAAAAAAAAATTGACAAATAATAAAATTATCAAACTAAAAGAGGTTTGTTCATGCCTCCAAAGGCAAAAAAAAAAGCGTTGTTCCCGGTTCGAGTTTTAACCGAACTAACAGCACCAAACAAAGTAAAAGTCATAAAAGTGAGCCTGTTTTATGAAATTATGCATAAATGGGGGGTCCCGACGGAAATACGCATAACGTTCGGGTTAGGCACAGGGTCGAAATCGGTTCGGATAAAGCCGAAAAGAGGGAAAAGAAAGAGAAAGAAGAAGAGACTCCTCTGACTTGAGTGCGAAGCTCTGCTTCGGACACGTAGGCAACTCAACACGGTCGGAGGGGGAGAAGGCGTCCCTCGATTTGTTTGGCGTGCTCGTCTTCCTTTGTCCTTCGTTACCTTCACCCGCCAGACCGGCCAGGATGCGGGAGGAGGACCCTCCTTAGGGAGAGAGAGGGAGAGAGAGAGCTATCGATTGATCGAGCTAGAAGAATCGGTTGATCGATAGTGAGAGAGGAGGAAGGAAGAGATTGATCGAGTTAAGTTGATGGGCGGCGACGTATCTCTACCGCCGGGTTTCAGATTCCATCCCACCGACGATGAGTTGGTGAGTTACTACCTCAAGAGGAAGGTTAATGGCAAGCCTATCAGATTCAACGCCATCTCCGAGATCGATGTTTACAAGTCCGAGCCATGGGATCTCCCTGGTAATCCGCCCTTTTTCTACATGTTCATTTTTTGCTACAGCAAAACCCTAGAACCATTTCGGTCGTTTTTTCTTTTTGGGTTTGGTTTTGTTTCTCTTTCGAATCCATTCGATTCCTGGTGGGGATTTTGCTGTTATATTTGATGGGGACTGAATCGTGGCGTTTTCAACGTGTGCAGCGCGTTCTTGTTTGAAGAGCAGGGATCTGGAATGGTACTTTTTCAGTCCCCTTGATAGGAAGTACGGGAATGGGTCGAGGACGAATCGGGCGACGGAGCTTGGGTTCTGGAAGACCACCGGGAAGGATAGGGCGATCAAGCGGAATTCGAAAACTGTCGGGATGAAGAAGACTCTGGTTTATCACAAAGGGAGGGCGCCTCGCGGGGAACGGACCAATTGGGTCATGCACGAGTACCGTCTCCAGGAAGAGGAGGCGTCGGGTGCGAACGGTGGAGCTCCGGTAATTCCACGAAACTTTTATCGACTGCGAGCGTGCCTGATTTTTTGGGGTTTTGTGACGACATCTAGTTGGTTTTGATTTGCTTTGCTTTGTTGATTTGGGGGCAGACGGATGCGTACGTCATTTGCAGGATCTTTCAGAAAAGCGGTACCGGGCCGAAAAATGGTGAGCAGTACGGAGCGCCGTTTATTGAGGAAGAATGGGAGGATGACGATGTTGCTGAGTCCGAGATGCCATTCGGTCTGATGAAACACGAAGAATGTTCTCCTGAGGCACCGGCGCCTGTTGATCATCCGATGGTGGTCCCAAAGGCCGAGGACGATGCATTTTCTACACAATTTCCTGGTCTGCCTTCTACACCTGATAACTTGGGTCAAAATTCGGCCGATTCTGGGGATCGCCTGTTAATGTCTTTGGAGGAGATTGATCAATTTCTTCTAGATACTGCCGAGCAAAATGAGGCTAGGGGGAATTCTTCTTATGCCGATGCGATTGCTCCAGAGAACGAGCATGATCGGGTATATACTGGTTATCTTTTGCATCTTTGTTTAAGTATTTTATACCATTATTATCCCCATCTCCAAGGCGTTCAGCTTTCTCATTGCTGTTATTGTAGTTTACTGCTTATTTTTTTAATGGTTTGGGGCAGGTCTTTGATTTGTCTATACGTAATTTTGTTTAATTGTTATCTGCACAGCAATCGCCTTAAACATGGTGTCTACTGCTGTTACTAATTTTCTGGCTATGTCTTTCTTTGTTTTTAGATGGTATTCGGTTTGTTTATATGTTTCTACTTTGTATGTAGGAACTTGAGTGTTTTATTCTGAAGAACGAGTATGTATGACTACTTGAATTCCACATATATTTTTCAAAGCTACTCTAGGTTTCACCGAGGACTAACATTATTAAGTGAAACTGTCTCATTAAAAGACATTATTATACTGGAAACGTTTGATAGCTATCAGAGATCTGAAGCCAATATGCTACTCTGAATAATCATGTTTGTAGATTTAGTCAAGTCTTATCAAGAGATCCCCCAGCAGGGTTGCAGCGAAAGTCTTATCAAGAGGTCGCTTACATTTGTTCAGGAATCTATAAAAAAGCAGATTACTAGGTTAGGAATCTAGGGTATCTATTGGAAGATGAAACCTGATGACTCATTTAGATGACAGACAAGAAAAAATGGTGTGATCTCTATTCTTTCATTTTCAAATGTTTGACAACTTTTTATATAGCATGTCCCGGAAGAGTGTATGTGTGTGTGTGTGTGTATATATATATATATATATATATATATATATATATGTATGTATGTATGTATATTTTGGGGTGGGGGTTCTCTTGGGGGAGGCACACATCCGTGTATCAAATGGTCAGCCTTTTTCTGCTCTAAGTCCATAAACAATCAACTTAGCCATATCTGTAGAGCTCTTGTGGGCAGAAGGACGTTCTTTTAGAGTCTGTTTGGGAATAGTAACAGTGTGTTACTATTCCATGCATCTATCCCAGAAAGTAAGGTAGATGCATGGAACACTTTTTAAAGTGTTCAATGAATCTAATCAATTTTTTGAGTTAGATGCATGAGACAGTAGCATACTGTTACTGGTCCCAAAGAGCCCCTTATGGAATGGATACACAAATGCTTCAATTGCTATAGGATATGTTTCATATTTAGTTGGTCTGCTTTTTCCTACGTGGACAATGGAAGCAGTGGATGTCAACTTCTCGTTCTTGTTTTTGCAGGGGCAATGTTGCATATCTTTTTAGTCATGCCTTCATTTTAGTGGAATGAATGTAGCAATTGCTTGCTGAAAGTGTAGTCTTTGTAGATGTATAGGCTATTCTAAGACAATCTACAAATCTGCTAAAAGCCATTTTGTAGAAGTCCCCTCTACCACTTGCTATGAGAAGAGCAGTTTAGCCTATTCTACCATAGTTACCTCATATTATGACAACTAAGACTTGACAATGGTTTAACTTAGCGGTGGTAATACTCTTCATCTTAATTCACTTGCAACTACACTTTCATATGCTAACATTTAGAGATGTCATTGTTTACAACTTCTCGATGGTGTGTGCTCCACTCAATAGCTAGCCGTCAGTGTCTCTAACTAGATCAGAGTCTATGAGTTAGAAAACCTATAGAGGATGTTGCTTGTCCTTTAAGTCCCAAGGTTAGTGTACTCTTTAGTTGGCAAGGGACCTTAATGGTTTTATCAACTGAAATCTTACCAGCCTGTGGTGGTTTCTCTTAGCTTACTAGAAAAAGGTGGTTTTTTGCAAGCACAGGTGAGTGAAAATTTCATCAATCTGTATATATTGCAGCAAATTTTCTCAACGACTCAATAATTTATACCTTGTCCAGAGTTCGTCTTGTGAACTCACCTTGAATTTTGTCAAATTAAATGTTGAATCTTCTACTTTTTAACTATTGAGTGCACTTATTGACTTGATAAATACCACACCGGAACATGGATTACAACTATCATGAAGTCTGTGAAGACAAATGACAAGAAACATTTTACAAGTAGATGCAAATTCCATGAGCAGAAAAATAGTTGATGTGGTGAACGTGTCATGTTTGAGGTGATATAGTTAACCGTTTAGCAGATGTATAGACTAATTGGTGAACGTATCATGTTTGAGGTGATATAGTTAACCGTTTAGCAGATGTATAGACTAATTAGCCTCTTTAGTGCAGAAGGAAATTTTGTACATGATAGTGCATGATTTCCTTCAAAAGCTTCCGTATGACCTCACTCACTTTTCCAGGGTGGCAAAAGCAGGGAAAAATTACCTCCTTTAGAGGGAACAATCTTTTACCAAAAGGTATGGATGGAATGTCAGTCTGATGCTGATTCACCTGGTTTATTGCTGTATTTCCTGTCATAACAGTTGCTCGATAACACCTTTCAGGTTTGATCGGATATCTGAGTAGTCTGTCTGGTTTTTACGTCTAACCCATGGTTCCCAATATCCAAGAAATTTTTAAAATATTGACATATCACCACATTGAGCTCTTCCTATGATAACTTAAAATGCTCATGCTAAATCTAAAAATATCACTAATAAGTACACTGTGATGCCTATAGTGATGATGATATGATATTTACATGGTATTTATGTGGGATTTTCTTTTAAAAAATATTCTTTCACACTTTTTAAGCATAAAAATTCTCCTTGGTTCAATGTTGTAAAAAGCGTATCGTAAGGCGTATCGTTCGGGCTTTAAGATACGCCGTATCGTAATGTATCGTAACGTATCGTAACCGTATCGTAAATTTTTAAAAAAAATTATTAATAAATCAGAAAAAATTTTAAAAAAATCAAAAAAATTATAAAAAAATCAGAAAAAATTAAAAATAACAAATTCTTCATAGAAAAC